>JAJGRW010001209.1:2219478-2260700 GCA_025461045.1 Carex parvula
TTAATTGAGGGAGGGGGGTTATAATAAGAAAAGGTGAATTATAACCACATTGAGGGTTTATCTTGCTGTTTTGTTATTTGTGATTCCAATTAAATAGAAGTTCAGTCCAATAACTTACTATTGAACTGATATAAATACATGTTCTTTCCATTATGTACTTAGGTCTGCCATGTCTTACACCAGAAATCAGGGAGGGTCTTTCACTGCACTATTAAATCACCTGGAAACGATGAACTTGCCACAGATGGAGCTGAGATGAACCAATGGTTCGGTCAGTCTAGCTTCAACGTGAACCCGCCAATCTAGAGTGCAAATGTGTGCATGTTGGACTTATATATAGTTCTAAACAATTGATCAGCATAGCTAGTACTACAATGTATATTTTGGTTAACATATGGGGGTATATTTTGGTTAACAAATGCGGGTATATTTGGGTATATTTACAGGGGTATATTCTGGTATATTTACAAGTGCATTACAGAGATGTTTTGTAATGTGTTTTGCACATAGTTTGGTACTATAGATGTATGATGACTGTGTAACGCGCTAATTATATCTTTCGATCAATTAGATATCAATGTGTTTGTGTTTGTTTGGGTGAGGGTGCAAGAACTGGGGAATATTGAACAGATACCCGGGTGGTACAGGAGAGGACAGCAAAGAATAGAGTCAAACTGATAAAACACCAGTTAATACTGCATTCCCATGGGTCCATCCACCGAAATAACATTCCATGGAAATTAAGCACCCATGGAATAAGTCAAGTGGGTCCCACGTGTCCTTGGAAATAACAAGATTGGGTCCCACTTTGGATGCCCTTGGAATAACCCTGATCTACCCTTGGGAAATACTCCATTGGGGTCCCAGGTTCGCTACCAATTGGAAACAACTCGGTTGGGCCCCACCATAATCTCCTTGGAAATACACAAGTGGGGCCCACCACATTCATCCTTGGAAATAGTCAAGTGGGGCCCACCACATTCATCCATGGAAATAGTCAAGTGGGGCCCACCACATTCATCCTTGGAAATAGTCAGGTGGGGCCCACCTGTGTCATCCTTGGAAATACTCAGTGGGTCCTAGGTTGGCCAAACCCTTGGAGATAATCAAGTGGGGCCCACCTCATTCATCCTTGGAAATACTCAAGTGGGCCCCGTTCACAATCCCTTGGAAATAATCCTGACAGGGGAAGGGTGTGAAACTATTTCCATGCGTACTTTTCCAACGGCCATCGCATGGAAAAGGATTTAAAAAACTATTTCCAACGGGTAGCGCTTGGAAATAACAGTTTTTTTTGCGTTTTTTCCATGGAGGCTTGTTGCGACGGTAGTATTTCCAACGGCGGCCGTTGGAAATGACGTTTTTTGGGCTTGTTCCAACGGTAGCCGTTGGAACAAGCCATTTTAGGACCGTTGGTATAAACGGAGATTCTAGTAGTGAATCCGAGGGTCAATATGAGCGCAAAAATATTTTTTTTTTGTGGCCTATGTGATGACTTACCCGAGGGTCAATATGATACCGCCAACGTAAATTGTTCTCACGATTTTCCGCTTCTTTATTCGCATCTTTGTCAGAGCTCTCACTTCCCTAATTTTAATCAAGCTTACTACTCCACAGTTACTGATTTCTCTCACAAGCTCTTCCTCGGATTTGAAATTAACCTATAAAGAATTTGCATATTTGTAAGCATAACACACGAGAAAAGCATAATTTATACTTCGCTTGATTTCTCCTTTTAATATGAAAATTGAATAATCCCTTCACTTAATTATACAAACTCTAAAGTGAATTAAGAAATGCATTATTTATCAAAATCATTTGCGAATTCTAGGAAACATACAAAAATACATATAAATACGATTGTTTTTTGGGGGCATATATGATTTTTTTTTTCAGATAACAAGCTTCCCTTATTGGTAGACTCATTACTTCAATTCAATTAAATTATGTTTCGTATCAACCAGTAGCCCGTAATTATTCCTTCTGTCCTTGCTATTTTTCAACATATTTACGAATTGATCCACAAATTAATTTGTTATTTTTTAATACTATGAAAAAAAACTGGAGTAATACCTCCATTTTATTGAGCAGCTCATATGCATTGTGTTGGTTCTCTCAAATATCTTACTTAATTAGTTGATAAATACATGCATCTGCTGTGTCATATAATATATAGCTATTTATAAAAGTTTTTGGCAACTAATACTTAAGAGAACATGAGTATATCTTTTCAATTAGATGGTTTCATACAATTAATCATTCGCTTTCAGAGGTTTATAAACATATCAGCACAAGATTTTCATTTAATCATATCATTTATGTTTTTCACCTAAGCATATATAAACATGTTATATCTATGAATCATTTGGCGTTTTAGTCGTTTTCCATTACTAAAAATAAAGAAATTATGTAAGGAAATTATGTTGTAAATTTTTAAATCGGCATGTTGCCTATGGAATCAAATTTGAACAAATTCTTAGGAATCAACATACTGAGTTTGAACCAGAAAATCAGATTTCTCTTAAAACAAAATTAATTATATATGCTTAAAAATAGATAATAGTTAATTATGAAAAAATGTTGAAAATAAAAAATTTTTCTTAAGACTTAAACTTAAAGCCAGATAAAGTTAACTCTAAATCATAAAAATGAAACATAGAATATTATGCGTGAAGTTTGATATAAAAATATAATTAAGTGAGAACATTATACAAATTTATGGGCAGTTGGAAAGGGAGGGCGGCGTAATCCAAAGGCGACACAGGAGAACGACATACAACGACAAACGATGGATGCATCGATCAAGACAATGGAGCATATCCACCTGATTCAGACAGAGCTAGGTGCAATCGAAAGGATTCAACATCTCCTTCTTGTAGGAGAATATCCTGTACTTCGTATAATCAACAAGAGTACTCAAGTGGATTCTATGCCAAAAGTTCTGCAACAATCGCATCAAGGGATATTCACGACAGGAATCAAGTAGATTCTATACCAAAAGAGAGTGGCGTTACAACTTCTACTCAAAATAGAAATCTTTTAAGTATGAAAGGAGGACATCAATCTACCTCAGATTGAATAAGTACGGCAGGAGATAATGACGGATGGACTTTAGTTTCGCGTAAAAAGACAAGATCGGACTTCGAAGAGTCAAAGACGGAAAACCAAAAGTCACTTCTACAAATTCATGCATCCAAATTAAGACTTCAAGCGATTTGTAGAAACCCTAGGAGGTGCCTTTATTGTACTAATGATGGCCATATTATCCGAGATTGTCTAGCAAGATTACATAGAAACCAAAGAGTCATTCAAAAAATGCACATCCCTCAAACAAGAACTCTTATTCTAAAGGAAATCCACCTCCAACAACAAAACCAGTTTTCTGAAACAAAGTAACAAATGGCAGTTCCTAGAGACTGGACGACCATAGCCTATGAACGATCCAAGATTCATATGGCAAACAAAGACCTTCCTCTCTGAATGTTTACATTGCGCCAAGGGATAACCGAGTGCTAACAGATTTTTAGAAAGGCCAGCTTTTATATTGGCAGGTCCTGGAGGAAATGATCCTTATCTGAAGAGGAGGATAGCAGAGTGCATGGGGAGACAATTTCACTGCGATTCAACAGAATTTGTAGTGTTTACTATTCATCAAGACTTTGGGGATGTGCTGATTATTTTCCCCAATGAAGACATGGCTCAAGCGGCCATTGATCATGTCACCTTCTATATTGGAAACAATATAGAAATTGCCCTCCATCCTTATTCATCTCAACATCAAATGGCGTTTGATCCCTTAGTAGGAACGGCAAGAATTCATCTGTATTGTTTGCCACTTCAACATTGGAACAGGTTTGATATGTGTACTCTGGTTTCGGTTTTGGTTATCCATTGCATGTAGCCCCCTATTTCACCAATGGAAATTATGAATATCTCACAATGTTTGTGGCATGCAAGAAACTAGAAAAAGTTCTTTTCATGTCAAGTTAAGGGTCAACCAAAAAAATTAGTATATACTATTTGTTGGAAAATTGTTATGGAAATCTACAATAATAGAAATGAGTAATTATAGAAATTCAATGTTAGAGAGTTTAGACAATTTCTATTTTGATTTATCAAATACATACCAAAAAAAAAAAACATTATATTCCGATTTTGAAGTCAGATAAACTATATGATCGCAATTGAATGGAAAAAAAAAAATCAAGAAAACAATTTCAGAATTTTTAAAACTAACGGAATTATTATAAACTAAGAAAAAAAAAATCAGATTATAATATAAATCAAAGAGATAAATTTTTAGATTATTATTTAAAGAAATACAATCATACATTCCTACAATCTAAGAACAATACTTGATTCAAATCAACATATCTACTTATCATATCCTAATTGATGAATTTTATGCAATAATTATAGTATTTTGAAGAGGAGAATATGTGAGTTGCTGTACATTTAGTTGGTAAAAAAAAAACAAAAGTGGTCGATCTAGTGGTAGAGGAGTATGGTACTCAATCTAAAGAATCTGGGTTTACATTCGCGCAAGAAATATATTTCATTTGTAGCTACTATTTTTAATTAATTAAACTGAAATTTAAATTGGGTCATTTTTCAAATCTGTTGTTTATATTTCATGGCTTTATAATGTACCCCATTAACAATTTAAAAAATGAAGCCTATAATCCAAATTAAAAAGGCCCCAGAAAATGCCACATCTCAAAAACTTAAATTGCCAAGACAAAAGTCAACTCTATTTATATCATTTGTTTAAAACCAAAATTGGATAGTTATTCTATAAGAATGCACAAACCCTTGTGTACAGAAGATAATCCTATTATAGCAAATTTCAAGCATAAAATATTGGTGCCATAGTAGTAAAATATATAATAAATAAATAACAAGCTCTTCCCTCGGTGATCTGAAATTAACAAATAATAACTTACATATTTGTAAGCATAACAAATAAAAAAAGCATAATTTATACTTCACTTAGTTTCTCCTTGAAATATAAAAAATTAAATAATCCCTTCAGTTGTACAAACTCTTTAGTGAATTAACAAAGACATACTTTATCAAATCATTTGCAATTTCCAGGTAATATAACAAAATACATGTAAATTAGATTGTTTTTGGGGGCATATATGAGATGACTTACCCGAGAGTCAATATGATTTCACCGACGTTAATTGTTCTCACGATTTTCGTTTCTTTATTTGCATCTTTGTTAGAGCTCTCACTTCCCTAATTTTGATTAAAAAAACGTTAATAAATCATCAAAATAAAAATCGACAAGGAGAATTGAGTACAATTTCTTCTATTACTGGAATAATGGATGCAAATGGGTTGCTTCAAACTTACCGCATGACTAAACCCGGGCTGAGCGCGAGATGGCTGAGCTTGAGCAACATCGTAAGCTATCGGAGGGCGGACATGGCCCTGTGGGAAGAACTCCAGAGCGGTGGCGGAGAACGACGATGGGACGAGGCAACAAACTATTAAAAATTGGACAAATAACTATTAAGAATTCGGTGAAGAACTATTAAGAATTTAACAAATAAATTAACAAGAACTATTAAGAATTGGATAAATTACTAATAAGCATTATTAAGAATTGTTAAAAGACCTATTTAATAGAATTTGATAAATAACTAGTAAAAATTCGGTGAAGAACTATTAAGAATAGGATAAATAACTATAAGCACTATTAAGAATTGTCAGAAGATGGAATAAATAACTATTAAAAATTTCGGTGAAGTACTATTAAGAACTATTAAGATTTGGAAAAATAGCAACACAGATATAACTAAAAAATACTTTATCATGGATCTCATTTGAGAAAAAAATAGACGAGAATTCGTCACATATTGTCAGAAAAATAGACGATAATGATTGGAGGAAAAAAAAAGAGTGGGTGAAAAAAATCTTTTCTGAAACAATTATTCTCTTTAGGACTTGATAGATGAAATAATAAGAAGGGCTAAAACACTATTAACATTTTTGTAAAACACTATTAAGACTGTAATGCAGTGTTGATTTTCTTTAATAAGATCAATGTTGTCTAATTAACTGTTAAAATCTTTGACCGTTAAAGTTAGAGGATTGTTGTGGAATTGTAGTTGGACGACTGTTATCTAGTCCTTTTTTTCCAATCCAATGAAATCATCGACCCCCTTAAAACCATCTGTATATTCAAAACTCTTTCTTTCTTTTCTTGTTGTTGTTACTGTTTGGAGTACCGGAGTGCTTGGCTTAACGGTCAAACTTCACTATTTTTCAAAGCTTTTTTTTTTTTCTATTTACATAAATTTGTTGATAGTGTATAATTAAGGCTGCTGAGATATGCTGGGATGTATCTTGTTTTCTCTTTTTCTATTTACATAATTTTTTTCCTTTTTATATATGAATTGGAGGAGATACACAGATTTTTTAAAATCAATGACTCATCAAATATTCCGACAAATCATAAGGAAAAAATAATTCCAGAATAAATCTTACGGAGTTAAAAAAAAATTTGGACTAGCAAGTAAACTTAAGACTATATATTTCGGACATCAAAATTCAAAAGAAGATCGATAATAAATGAAACAGGGACCCAAACACTGTCCGAGGAACGATCTCTGATATTATATTTAATTGTCCCACCCCAAGACAACCCGGCCGCCACGTATTTATATGTAAGGCTTACACACATCATATACATTAACATCCATAAATATAACATTAATTTCACAAACAAAAGTCTTACACCAATAATTAAAGTACAACAGTGGTCATGACAGACATGGCTAGAAATACAGTAGCAACCATCCTTGTTAAAGTGTACCAATTTATTGGAAAATAAACACACGAATCAAAATAAACATAAGTGGCATTTAATGTAGACATGGATTAAAAACGATTATAAATCATAAAAATAAAAATCTACAAGGAGAATTGAGTACAATTTCTTCAATTACTAGAATAATGGATGCAAATGGATTGCTTCAAACTTACCGCATGACTAGACTTTTTATGCTGAGAACGAGATTGCTGAGCTTGAGTAAATTGTCGACTCAAAACAGTATTGGCTTGACTGCGAACATGGCCCCGCGGAAAGAACTCCGGCGCGGCGGTGGAGAGGCGACGACGTGATGATGGAACGAACTCCGTCGCGGATGCAGAGAGGTGACGACTCGATGATGGAACGAATTCCTCCGCCCAGGGATTTAGCTGAAACTCATTCTTCATCGTTGTGACCTCTGACAACGGACTTATTCTGTGACTTAGAGAGGAGAGAATTGTAGTTCGACACTGTGGGCTATATATAATATGTCTGGCAACGGACTTATTCAGTGACTTTCCATATTTATCCTATCCTGAATATAGATTTCTTAGCGATCAAGTTTGTTTGAAGTTCAATTTAATTTCCTAATTTAGAATAATCTTATTTTACTTCACAATCCACATAAATAGTATTTGTATGCTAATCTTCAGCGTACTACCTATAGTGTCAGCTTCCCAACACCCATTAATACTAAATTGGAAATTAAAAATTAGTTACCTGGTTTTATTTTAGCACGGCAGTCATAAACCGTTCAATTCGCAAACATGTATCATGTAATATCATTTCGTGTTTATTCCATGGCTAATTATATCGCATCAATAATATACAAATTAGATGCACAAATTGTTGCAATATATAGAATTACTATTACTGAATGATAAAAAAACCACCCATTAATACTAAATTTGGAAGATGGCTTCAGATAAATCCGGGCTAGAGTTGTTCAAGAATTGTTTCCTTTTCTTTTGCATTTTCTTGTTTTAGACCTCTTATCACTGCTTTTTTTTTTTTTTTTTTCATTTTCCTTTTGATAATGTACTTTGACACCACTGGTGTCTTTTCCTTTTTATGAAAATTAGGGGCTTGATTTCTACATTTTACTAAAAAAAAGAGCAGATAATGTTGTAGAGGAAGATATATATATATATATATATATGAGATGAGCTATGCTACTCCATTGAGTAAAACGCGTTGGTGCTCCATGCCGCTATATTTTTATTTTGAAAATCCAAACGACCGATCCGAACCGCTCAACATGATCTCCATATTGAAATGTGCTTGGAGACCAAATTTTACATTTTTTAGAATTTTTTTACTATTTATTAAGCCACTTTGAAAATCACTGATCCAGCAGTCCAGAATTTTTTACTGTTTTTTACTGTTCACCCAGATTTTCAGATTTTCAAAGTGGCTTAATAAATAGTAAAAAATTCTAAAAAATGTAAAATTTTGTCTCCAAGCACATTTCAATATGGAGATCATGTTGAGCGGTTCGGATCGGTCGTTTGGATTTTCAAAATAAAAATACGGCGTGAAGTACAAACGCGTTTTACTCCATGGAGTAGCATAGCTCATCTCATATATATATATATATATATATATATATATATATATATATATTTATATACTGTTCATGCAAAAACTAAAAACGAAAATGATATTAATTAAGCATAAAATAAAGTTAATCACACAAATCTAAGCACAAAAGGTAGGGTTAACAGTTGTTTTTCTGGTTACCCAATATATATATTTATAATTTCTCTATTATTACAACACACTACCTTTTCTAAGTCGCACAAAATTGTTTCTAACTCTCTTTCCAAAATAATAATAATAATAATTATTATTATAATAATAATAGGCGCTTGCCACATTTTCCAACCTCCTAAACCAAAATTACGATTCAATTAAGAGAAATCCTAAAATATATCAAATATGCACAAATTGTTACAATATATCAAATTTGTTATCAGTATCCTACGTGTAGCTATTAATGTCCTTTCAAAAAATATCATTGATGTAAAAAATACATAATCAAATCATATTAAACCGAAATTATTATAAACTGAATGATATTACTATATCATTTTACATTGTATATGGAACAGGTACATATTATGTGATATTTAGCAATGTCCTACATGCGTCATTTTCCTAATAATACCCTCCCTCTCATATTACTATATCATTTTACTTTGTAATTTAAATCATAGTGATTAATCAAAATGATCGGTTAATTTCATATAATAGTACTTATTGAAAAAAATTCCGTTACACTGTAATTTTATTCATAATTGTACTATGCATACCGCATATTGGCCTGCGGTATGGAAAATTTTCATTTAGAAAGTCCTAACGGTAGATCCGAACCGTTCAACATAGTCTCCATATGAATATGTACTTGTAATTAAACTAAATTTTATATTTTTTAGAATTTTTTTACTTTTTTTTAGATGGGCAGAAAATCACTTGATCTGAAATATGGATTTTCTAGTCATCTAAAAAAATAGTAAAACAAATCTTAAAAATATAAAATTTAGTTTACAACTACATATCCATATGGAGACCATATTGAACAGTTCGGATCCACCGTTAGAATTTTGAGAAGAATATATTGATCCGTAGTGCGGACTACTCCGCGCTAGCCTCACTCATTCAAATTGTACATTTAAAAGTACGATCACATTTCTAAGTCTGTGGTTTATATATTTACGGTAAGATCCAATCTAGATAGATTTCTTAGTTATCAATTTCATCTAACAATTTCTGATAATGAACATGTTTTGCCGAGATAGAGATGAGAGTAACATTTTGGAAAAAAAATTATCTCGATAAGAAATTTGTACACAATATATGTTTGTAATTACTAAAAATGATGAGGGTCCAAGAAATAAAAAGCAAAAAAACAAAAAAAAGATCTCTCAGTCGCAACGCAAAATGAAATAAAACAACGTATCAACGGTGGAAGTCTTAATGACAAGATAATCAAAAGGAGATGATCAGGAGGATATGGGCCAGATTGGGCCATAGAGAGAAACGCTCAGACCAAGAGAGAATTATTCTCTATGAACAAGGATAATTCTTTTAATTTGTGATTAACATGTGTTTGTGTTTTCTAATTGCATGTTTGATGAAATTTTATTTTAAGAAATATCACAATGAAAGCATTGATAGGTAAAATGTTGCACATAACCAGTTTTTAACTTTATTTTTTAGTAGAACTTATTCATATCATATCCTTCAAAATAGAAAAAAAAAAATATTAACTGCAGGTTCTAATTTTCCAAGAAGAAAATATGGCCTTCCATTCTGATATTGATCATATATTTATGCCACACAAAATATCCTTCACTAGTCAGTTTTCTTATGCTTAGAGTATCCAAAATAAAACAAATTGAAGGTGTTGCCGGAAAAAAATGTAAGAACATATCTAATAGTCTTTCTCTTTTGGTAATGTCTAAGATGAATTGCCCAACTATTTTTATTTCAACCATTATCATAATATAAGATTTATATGATCCTCATTCTTTTATGTTCTTTTTATAAAAAAACCACTAAAAAGACAATAAGTTTTCCATTAAGTAAACTGCCTCTCTTGTAGGTAGGGGTGTTTATCGGTTTTGTTTAGTTAAAATCGAAAAAATAAGCAACCCAAAATATTTTTCGGTTTTCAAAAGTACAGCCGAATCGACCGAAATGCACTTATACACCGAATTAAAACCGAACCGAACTATTAATGGAATATGGATGCAAATGGGTTGCTTCGAACTTACCGTATGACTAAACTCGGGCTGAGCGCGAGATCGCTGACATAGCTCCGTGGGAAGAACTCCGGCGCGGTGGCAGAGAGGCGACGATGGGACGAGGCAACAAACTATTAAGAATTGGACAAATAACTATTAAGAATTGTGATGAACTATTAATATTTAATAAATAATTAATAAGCACTATTAAGAATTGGATAAATAACTAATAAGCATTATTAAGAATTAATGTTAAAAGACCTATTATGAATTTGATAAATAACTATTAAGAATTCGGTGAAGAACTATTAAGAATAGGATAAATTACTATTATGAAATGGATAAATAACTATAAGCACTATTAAGAATTGTCAGAAGATGGATAAATAACTATTAAAAAATTTCGTGAAGAACTATTAAGAGCTATTAAGAATTGGAAAAATAGCGACATAGATATAACTATAAAAATACTTTATCATGGATCTCATCATTTGAGAAAAAAATGGACGAGAATTTAAAAAATGAATGAGAATGATTGGAGGAAAAAAAAAAGAGTGGGTAAAAAAAAATCTTTTCTGAAATAATTATTATCATTAGGACTTGGTAGATGAAATATTAAGAAGGGCTAAAACACTATTTAATTTTTGTAAAACACTATTAAGACTGTAATACTCAGTGTTGATTTTGTTTAATAAGATCAAAGCTTTCTAACTGTTAATGTCTTTGACCGTTAAAGTTAGAGGATTGTTGTGGAATTGTAGTTGGACGACTGTTATCTAGTCCTTTTTTTTCTAATCCAACGAAATCATCGACCCCCTTAATTAAAACAATTGTCTATTCAAAACTCTTTCTTTCTTTTCTTGTTGTTGTTACTGTTAACGGTCAAAATTAACTTCACTATTTTTCAAAGTTTTCTTTTTCTATTTACATATATAAATTTGTTGCTAGTGTATAATTAAGGCTGCTGAGATATACTGCGATGTATCTTGTTTTTTCTTTTTCTATTTAAATAATTTTTTTCCTTTTTATATAACTATTGGAGGAGATACACAGATTTTTTTAAATCAATGATTCGTCAAATATTCCGACATACCATAAGGAAAAAATAATTCGAGAACAAATTTTACGGAGTTAAAAAAATTTGGACATCAAAATTCAAAAGAAAATGATAATAAATGAAACAGGGACCCAACACACAGTCCGAGGAACGAATCTCTAATATTATATTTAGTTGTCCCACGCCGAGACAACCCGTCACGTATTTATATGTAAGGCTTACACACATCATATACATTATGAATAACATTCATAAATATAACATTAATTTCACAAATAAAAGTCTTACACCGATAATTAAAGTAGTTCAACAGCGGTCACGACAGACATGGTTAGAAATACGGTAGCAACCATGCTTGTTCAAGTGTACCAATTTATTAGAAAATAAACACACTAATCAAAATAAACATAAGTGGCATTTAATGTAGACATGGATCCTTCTGCTTACTTTTATTCACGACCTTGTTCTGGCACCTCTTCCTCATTACCTGCAACTCACATAAAAATGGAACGGGTGAGAAATTCAAACATTCTCTCAGTGCGGAATTCAGTTCTAGTCCCCAATTTGTAAAATTAACTATATTCTAAAAAGTATGCAATAAATAAATAATAAATGCTCAACCATTTCTAATGCCATGTAATCTTTCAAGTTTCCAAATTGATGAATTTTATGCATTAATTATGATTTAAAGAAGTACAATCATAAATTCCTACAATTTAAGAACAATACTTGATTCAAATCAACATATCTACTTATCATATCCTAATTGATGAATTTTATGCAATATTTATGATATTTTGAAGAGGAGAATATTTGGGTTGCTGTAAATTTAATTGGGTTGAGACCATATTGGGTCAAAAAAAACAAGTGGTCTAGTGGTATAGAGTATGGGACTCAACCTAGAACCTGGGTTTGATTCCCTCATAGCGCAAGAAATAATTTTTTTTTGTGGTGACTTACCCGAGGGTCAATATGATATCGCCAACGTACATTGTACTCACGATTTTCGCTTCTTTATTTGCATCTTTGTCAGAGCTCTCACTTCCCTAATTTTGATTAAAAAACAATAATGAATCATAAAAGTACAAATTTACAAGGAGAATTGAGTAGAATTTCTTCTATTACTGGAATAATAGATGCAATGGGGTTGCTTCAAACTTACCACATAAATAGACCTTGGCTGAGCGCGAGATCGCTGAGCTTGAGTAAATTGTCCACTCAAAACAGTATTGGGTTGACAGCAAACATGGCCCCGCAGATAGAACTCCAGTGCGGCGGCAGAGAGGCGACGACGCGACGATGGAACGAACCCTGCCGCGGTGGCAGAGAGGTGACGATGCGATGATGGAACAAACTCCTCTGCCAAAGGATTATGCTTGAACTCATTCTTCATCGTCATCTCCTCTGGCGACGGACTTATTCTGTGAAGAGAGAATTCTAGTTCGTCTGCTATATATAATAGCTCTGGCAACAGACTTATTCTTTGACTTTCCCTATTTATCTCTCTGTTTATAGTCTCCCTATCCTGAATATAGATTTCTTAGTGATCAAGTTTGTTTGAAGTTCAATTTACTTTCTTAATTTAGAGTAATTATATTTTTCTTCACAATTCACATACATTTATAGTATTTGTATACTAAATTGGAAATTAAAAATTAGTTACGTGGTCTTTTATTTAGCACAAAAGTCATAACCCATTCAATTCACAAAAATTTATCATGTAAATATCATTTCGTGGTTTTCCATGGCTAATTATATCGCATCAATATTGTACAAGTTAAATGCACAAATTATTACAATATATAGAATTACCTATTATTGAATGATAAAAAAAAATCACCTAACTATATCGAAGTTGTTATCAGTATCCTACGTATAGCTATATATTTTTAATGTCCTATCAAAAAATATCATCGATTTTAAAAATACATAATCAAATCATTTTAGACCGTAATTATTATAAACTGAATGATATTACTATACAATTTTACATTGTATATGAATAGGTACATTTTATTTGATATTTAGCAATGTCCTACATGCTTAATTTTCCAAATACATATATCATTTTACATTTTACAGGCTCTGAAATTGAATTCAAAAACCCGTATTTAGTTACATTGTAATTTAAATCATAGTGATTAATCAAAATGATGTGGTTAATTTCATATAATAGTGGTTAACTTCATTTTTTACTTGTAAAATAATTTTGTTTTTCTGATTTCTGGCCTGGGCCAACTATAATACCAATCTTGACTTCTGTAACCATGAATTTTGAGCTAGTGATGCATGTTTTTCCTTTTTTTCCTTTTTCTTTTTTGTGTGTAAATGATTAACTCGACAATATTTTGACGGATTTAATTAGAGCAGAATTAGAACCGAGTTCATTAGTTCCTCATAAATTACCAGTATTTAGACTCCATTGCATCATCTCGATCCACCTTAAACGTCATTGTGTAATCAACCACAATATTTTTGTAATAAAAAATGAAATAATCTAATAGCACCAGATATTGGACCCGGTTGCTGTCAGTATATGTCTATTGACCTTAGATGGTTAGAAACACAAAATAATTATTCAGCTCTGACAAAAGCAAAATATTTCGTATCATCATAAATGCTTTGGTTCAATTAACTCATCGAAAGAAAAAAGAAAGTTTCATATCATCTTTATCAAAACAACATTAAGGCATGTTCAAAATTAAGGTCTCTTCCAATTTAAATAGTCAATAAGATTAACAAATAAAAAATGGCTTCCACAAATATGACATTTTCCAGCGCTTATAATAACTAATTTTCTGTGAATAACTACTGGGTTAGACTTCAGGGCCAGAATCTGGCCGTCCCATATGATCCTCTTTGAAAATTGAGCAACGGACCCTACTGGCGTTCCCCTCGGTGATCCTTGACTGTCATCTGAACAGCACTGGATTTGTCCAGTACACCCACCTGGCATATGTCACTGTTGAAGTACTTCTTCATTGAGGAACTTTTCTTCTTTTCACTCGAGGATGACTTCACTGTTCTTTCTCTGTGTGGTGGGCCCATGAATCGGCTTCTGACGGTCTTTTTCACCTCCTTAAACATGTCAGATATAACGCCACTCATGGAGGCCAGGTTATTTTTCTTTATCTTGGAACCTGATTCCGCTTGCACCTCACCAGTTATCTGAGTTGTCTTGGAGGTGTTGTCCCGGGTGACGGGCATGGAGATAGATGCCCGGTTAGAGCTAGGGTTAGAGGATCCAAGTTTGAGTTTGGTAAAATTAGGGATGATGGGTATTTGCGAAGGGTTGGGCTGGTGATAAACTGTCTTAGAGAAACGGGTGCGTCTCAGCCAAGAGTTCGAGTCGTCTTTGTATAGGTCCTCCATTTATAAGGTTCTCTGTCACAGTTTAAATGCTCAAATTAAATGGGAATGGAGAAAACAGGTTGAAAAAGAAGATTCAATTAAAATTAAACAGTGCCCTTACCCCTTCTGAAATCTATAAAAAGTATCAAAACAATAATCTATGAATTCCTTGGTTTTCGCTAAACATACAAAATTTTCTGAGCGAGCAACAAAAATTCTACTTCAATGTCTGTCAAAAACAATCCTTTTCCCCCGCAGATTCGACAAAGAACATTATTTATCAGATGCCTGATATAAAGTGTCTGAAATTTTGAAAGCATGATGCAAAAGGATGAAGACGGAGCACACCTGAGAACCAAGAAAAGGAATTAAGCTTGTGGTAGTATGGTGAAGAGAGAAGAGAGAAACCTAGTTCTTCAGTCTTGTACACTATTTATAATAGCTCAGGCAACAGACTTATTCTCTGACTTTCCATATTTACCTCTTTGTTTAATCTCCCAATCCTGAAATAGAGATTTCTAAACAATCAAGTTTGTTTGAAGTTCAATTTACTTTCCTTATTTATTATTAACGTTCCACAAATTTTACATGCCTACCCCTCGTTTTGTTAATAATTAAATTTGTATCCAACGTTATCAATATACTTTCCTAATTTATGATTAACAATTTAACATTCCACATAATTTTTACATGTCTACTCCTCATTTTGTTAAGAATTGAATTAGCATCCCACGTTATCAATTTACTTTCCTAATTCATAATTAAAGTTCCACAAAAACTTACATGTCTACCTCTTTAGATTTTTGTAAATTACTTGGTTTTTGAAATTTTAAGTTTTTAAATTATATCAAGTTCACCAAAGATATACCGCCTCCAATATAGTCAGGGGGCATTGTGGATATGGACATGAACAATTTCAACACAAATTTTATTGCCAAAAAAGAAAAGAAATCCAAAACGATGCTTCCCTCCTTGATATATTTCAACATATTTCAGAATTGATGCCACAAACTTAATTTATTATTTATTAATACTATGAATAAAAAATTGGAGTAATACCTCCATTTGATTGAGCACCACATATGCATACTGTGTTGGTTTCTCAAATATCTCACTTGATCAATACATACCGGTGTCATATAATATATACCGATTTATAAAAGTTTTGGCAACTAATACCGAAGAAAACGTGAGCATAAAATTTCAACTAGATGGTTTAATACAATTAATCAGTCTCTTTCAGAGGTTTATAAATAACTCAGCACAAAGTTTTCATTTAATCATATCATTTATGGTTTTCACCTAAGCATATATAAACATGTTGTATCATTTAATCATATCATTTAACTTCATTTTTTACTTGTAAACAACTTTTGTTTTTCTGATTTCTGGCCTGGGCCCAACTATAATACCAATCTTGACTTTTGTAACCATGAATTTTGAGCTAGTGATGCATGTATTTTCCTTTTTTTTCTTTTTCTTTTTTGTGTGTAAATGATTAACTCAACAATATTTAGACGGATTTAATTAGAGCAGAATCAGAACCGAGTTCATTAGTTCCTCCTAAATTACCAGTATTTAGACTCTGTTGCATCATCTCCACCTTAAACGTCATTGTGTAATCAAATACAATATTTTTTTAATAAAAAATGAGATATAATCTAATAGCACCTGATATTGGACCCGGTTGCTGTCAGTATACGTCTATTGACCTTAGAAGGCTACAAATCAGACACAAAATAATTATTCATGTCTGACAAAAGCAAAATATTTCATGTCATCATAAATGCTTTGGTTCAATTAACTCATCGAAAGAAAAAAGAAAGTTTCATATCATCCTTATCAAAACAACATTAAGGCATGTTCAAAATTAAGGTCTCTTCCAATTTAAATAGTTAATAAGATCAACAAATAAAAAAAGGCTTCCACAAATATGACATTTTCCAGCGCTTATAATAACTAATTTTCTGTGAATACTGGGTTCAGACTTCAGGGCCAGACTCTGGCCGTCCCACATGATCCTTTTTGAAAATTGAGCAACGGACCCTACTCGCGTTCCCCTCGGTGATCCTTGACTGTCATCTGCACTGCACTGGGTTTGTCCAGTACACCCACCTGGCGTATGTCACTGTTGAAGTACTTCTTCATCCAGGAACTTTTGTTCTTTTCGCTCGAGGATGACTTCACTGTTCTTTCTCTATGTGGTGGGCCCATGAATCGGCTTCTGATGGCCTTTTTCACCTCCTTAAGCATGTCAGATATAGTGCCATTCATGGAGGCCAGGTAATTTTTATTTATCTTGGAACCCGATTCCACTTGCACCTCATCAGTTGTCTCAGTTGTCTTGGAGTTGTTGTCCCGGGAGACGTGCATGGAGATAGATGCCCGGTTAGAGCTAAGGTTAGTGGACCCAAGTTTGAGTTTGGTTAAATTAGGGATGATGGGTATTTTTGAAGGGTTGATCTGGTGATAAACTGTCTTAGAGAAACGGGTGCGTCTCAGCCAAGAGTTCGAGTCGTCTTTGTATAGGTCCTCCATTAATCAAGTTCTCTGTCACAGTTTAAAAGCTCAAATTAAATGGGAATGGAAAAAGCAATTTGGAAAGAAGATTCAAATTCAAATTAAACAGTGCCCTTACTCCCTTGATATCTATAAAAAGTGTCAAAACAATAATCAGCAGCTTGTAATTTTGTATTTTGTACTCTTTAATACTGAATAGATAAAATTTTCAGAGCGAGCTACAAAATATCTACTTCCAACGGTGTCAAAAACGTTCCTTTTCCACTGCAGATTCGACAGAGATCATAATTCAATTATCAAATGAAAGATATACATTATTTTCTTAAATTTTTTAAAATTGATGCAAAAGGAATGAGAGATGGAAGCAAACCTGACAATCAAGAAATGGAAGCTGTGGTACTACGGTGAAGAGAGAAGAGAGAAGAAAGAAACCGAGTCCTATCTTGTGTGCTATTTATAATAGCACTGGCAAAGGACTTATTATATGACTTTCCTTATTTACTTCTCTGTTTAAGCTCCCAATCCTGAAATAGAGATTTCTTAGCAATCAAGTTTGTTTGAAGTTCAATTTACTTTGCTAATTTAAAGTGATAATATTTTCCTTCACAATCCACATACATATAGTATTTGTATACTAAATTAGAAATTAAAAATTAGTTACGTGGTTTTTTATTTAGCACAGAAGTCTTAACCCGCTCAATTCACAAACATTTATCATTTCGTATCTATTCCATGGATAATTATATCGCATCAATAATATACAAATTAGATGCCCAAACTGTTACAATATATAGAATTATATTGAATGATAAAAAAAAATCACCTAACTATATCGAATTTATTATCACTATCCTACGTGTAGCTATATATTATTAATGTCCTATCAAAAAATATCATTGATGTTAAAAATACATAATCGAATCATATTAGACCGCAATTATTATCAAATGAATGATATTACTATATCATTTTACATTGTTTATGGAATAGGTACATATTATGTGATATTTAGCCGCTTTTTTTTATTAATACCCCAAACAAAAAACAAAATATCAAATCTGCCCTCAATCCCAAACTTTTACTAAAAATACCCTGACCACCCCACTGGAGGGCACTCCACTATTCATTGCAGACCGCCCTGCCTGGGGCGGTTTGCTATTTTTTTTTTTAAGAGACAATATGAATATCAATATGCTGAATTCTAACTCTAAGAATTCAGATTTTTTTTTAAATATTTCTTAGATTACTTCTTTTGATGTATAATTAGCATATTTATACTAACATATGCTAAATTATTTGAAATTATGTTAAATTACATTGAATTATACTTTATTACGTTAAATTACGCTAAATTACAATAACTTCGCTAATTATGCTGAAATACGGTAAATTACGCTAAAGTAGACTGATTTTGTGCCATCTTTCATGAATCATAAAAAATAGTAAAAAAATTCCAAAAATAGTAAAAATTGGTATTCTACAAGTTCATTATGTAACTAATTTATTGAGCTACTTAGATTGAATAATAGAAATGAAAATCTTAATTGGAAACTTCAACTCAAGTTTTGAGGCTCTTCCCTTAGTTTTTTGGCAATTATGAATTTTGAAATCCAGCATTGTGGGCACTGGCGCATGCGTACTTTTGCAATCTTTCCGAAAAGTGGTCATTGGCTGAAATCGGACACTCGAGCGCCGTATTATGGCCGTTTGAAGTTTCGTCGTCATTTTTCCCCTTTTCAATGAAGATATCATCCCTATTCATATGTAATTTAGCGTAATTTACCGTATTTTAGTGTAATTTAATGTAATTTAGCGTAATTTAACATAATTTAGTGTTATTCGGCATAATTTAACATAATTTCAAGTAATTTAGCATATTTTAGTATACTAATTATACATCAAAAGAAGTAATCTAACAAAAAAACCCAGCTAACGTGGGTATATTTATTAATAAAAATGTCAGAAACTAGGGTTTAGAAATTAGGTTTTAGGGTTTAGGGTTTCTTTTAAATATCACTAATTTTTATAAATATGTTATGTGAAAATTGTAAATCATTTATTGTACGATTTAGGATTTAGGGTTTAGGGTTCTAGAAATTGTCCAAAATAAGAGTTTAGGGTTTAGAGTTAAGCATAATTTAATGTAATTTAGTGTAATTCAACGTAATTTAACATAATTTCAAGTAATTTAGCGTATTTTAGTATAAATATGCCAATTAAAAGAAGTAATCTAACAAATATTTAAAAAATCCGAATTTTTAGCGTTAGAATTCAACATCTTAATATTCATATTGTCTCTAAAAAAAAAAACAAATACCAAACTGCCCCACAGTGGGGCGGTTTTGTATGAACTGTAAAAAAAAATTAGCAAACCGCCCCACAGTGGGGCGGTTTGGTCTGAACAGTGGACTGCCCAGTGTAGAGTGGTCCGGGTAGTTTTAATAAAAATTTGGAGGAGAGGACAGATTTGCTAATTTGTTTTTTTTTGGGTATTAATAAAAAAAGCGGGATATTTAGCAATGTCCAACATGCTTCATTTTCCTAATACATACCCTCCCTCTCATATACTTCTAATATAAAGAATTTTTATCATTCAATATAATATTTATAAATTAAATAATTTTACAGGTCCTGAAATTGAATTCAAAAGCCCGTATTTAGTTCATTGTAATTTAAATAATGATTAATCAAAATGATGTGGTTAATTTCCTAATAGTATTTAATAAAAAAATTCCGTTGCACTGTAATTATTCATAATGGTACTATGCAAACCGCATATTGGCCACCGGTATGGAAAATTTTCAGTTTGAAAGTCCCAACGGTCTATCCGAACCGTTCAACATGGTCTCGATATGAATTTGTACTTGTGAACTAAATTTTATACTTTTTAGAATTGTTTTTACATTTTTTCTTAGATGGGCAGAAAATCACTTGATCTGAAATATGAATTTTCTAGTCATCTAAAAAAATAGTAAAACAAATCTTAAAAATGTAAAATTTAGTTTACAAATACATATCCATATGGAGATCATATTGAACAGTTCGGATCCACCGTTAGAATTTTGGGAAGAAAAATATTGATCCGTAGTACGGACTAGTCCGCGCTAGCCTCACTCATTCTATTGTACATTTAAAGGTACGATCACATTCCTAAGTCTGTCGTTTATATTATTTACGGTAACATCCAATCTAAATAGATTTCTTAGTTATCAATTTCATCTAACAATTTCTGATAATTAGCATGTTTTGCCGACATAAAGATGAGAGTAACATTTTGGAAAAAAAAATTATCTCGATAAGAAATTTGTACACAATATATGTTTGTAATTACTAAAAATGTTGAGGGTCCAAAGAAATAAAAAGCAAAAAAAAATATCTCTCAGTCGCAACGCAAAATGAAATACAACAAATCATGCCGCATCAACGGTGGAAGTGTTAATGACAAGATAATCAAAAGGAGATGATCAGAAAGAGGAGATGGGCCAGGTTGGGCCATAGAGAGAAACGCTCAGACCAAGAGAGAATTATTCTCCATGAATAAGGATAGTCCTTTTAATTTGTGATTAATATGTGATTGTGTTTTCTAATTGCATGTTTGATGAAATTTTATTTTAAGAAATATCAGAGTGAAAGCATTGATAGGTAAAATGTTTGCACATAACCAGTCTTTAACTTTATTTTTAGTAGAACTTATTCATATCATATCCTTCAAAATAGAGAAAAACATATTAACTGCATGTTCTAATTTTCCAAGAAGCAAATATGGCCCTTCCATTCTGATATTGATCATATTTATATGCCATGCACATAAAATATCCTTCACTAGTCAGTTTTCTTGTGCTTAGAGGATCCCACATAAAACAAATTTAAAGTGTTGCCGGAAAAAAAAATGTAAGAACATATCTAATAGTCTTTCTCTTTTTGGTAATGTCTAAGATGAATTGCCCAACAATTTTTATTTCAACCATTATCATAACATTAAATTTTATATGATCCTCATTCTTTTTTGTTTTTTTTATAAAAAGACCAAGAAAAAGACAATAAGTTTCGATTAAGTAAACTGCCTCTAGGGGTGTTTATCAGTTCCGTTTAGTTAAAATCGAAAAAATAAGCAACCCAAAATATTATTTGGCTTTCAAAAGTACAGCCGAATCGACCGAAATGCACTTATACACCGAATTAAAACCGAACTGTACTATTACTGGAATAATGGATGCGAATGGGTTGCTTCAAACTTACCGCATGACTAAATCCGGGCTGAGCGCGAGATCGCTGACATAGCTCCGTGGGAAGAACTCCAGCGCGGTGGCGGAGAGGTGACGACGGGACGAGGCAACAAACTATTAAGAATTTTGGTGAAGAACTATTAATAATTTAATAAATAATTAATAAGCATTACTAAGAATTGGATAAATAACTAATAAGCATTATTAAGAATTGTTAAAAGACCTATTAAGAATTTGATAAGTAACTATATATTAAGAATTCGGTGAAGAACTTTTAAGAATAGGATAAATTACTATTATGAAATGGATCAATAACTATAAGCACTATTAAGAATTGTCAGATGGATAAATAACTATTAAAACTTTTGGTGAAGAACTATTAAGAACTATTAAGAATTGGAAAAATAGCGACACATATATAACTAAAAAATACTTTATCATGGATCTCATCATTTGAGAAAAAATGGACGAGAATTCTAAAAATGAACGAGAATGATTGAAGGAAAAAAATGAGTCGGTAAAAAAAATCTTTTCTGAAACAGTTATTATCATTAGGACTTGATAGATGATTTATTAAGAAGGGCTAAAACACTATTAAATTTTTTGTAAAACACTATTAAGACTGCAATACTCAGTGTTGATTTTCTTTAATAAGATCAAAGTTGTCTAACTGTTAAAGTCTTTTACCATTAAAGTTAGAGGATTGTTGTGGAATTGTAGTTGGACGACTGTTATCTAGTCCATTTTTTCTAATCCAATGAAATCATCGACCCCCTTAAAATCATTTGTATATCAAAACTCTTTCTTTCTTTTCTTGTTGTTGTTACTGTTTGGGTACCGGAGTGCTCGGCTTAACGGTCAAACTTCACTATTTTTCAAAGCTTTTTTTTTTTCTATTTACATAAATTTGTTGATAGTGTATAATTGAGGCTGCTGAGATATGTTGGGATGTATCTTGTTTTGTCTTTCTCTATTTACATAATTGTTTTCCTTTTTATATACGAATTGGAGGAGATACACAGATTTTTTAAAATCAATGATTCGTCAATATTCCGACATATCACAAGAAAAAAATAATTCCAGAATAAATCATACGAAGTTAAAAAAAATTTGGACTAGCAAGTCAACTTAAGACTATTTCGTACATCAAATTCAAAAGAAAATCGATAATAAATGAAACAGGGACCCAAATACTGTCCGAGGAACGATCTCTGATATTATATTTAATTGTCCCACCCCGAGACAACCCGGCCGCCACGTATTTATATGTAAGGCTTACACACATCATATACATTATCAATAACATTCATAAATATAACATTAATTTCACAAACAAAAGTCTTACACCAATAATTGAAGTACAACAGCGGTCATGACAGACATGGCTAGAAATACAGTAGCAACCATCCTTGTTAAAGTGTACTACCAATTTATTGGAAAATAAACACACGAATCAAAATAAACATAAGTGGCATTTAATGTAGACATGGATCTTTCCGCTTGCCTTTATTCATGACCTGGTTCTGGCATGTATGCGATGGCTTACCCGAGAGTCAATATGATATCGCCGACGTAAATTGTTCTCACATTTTTCGCTTTCGCATCTTTGTCGACAGAGCTCTCACTTCCCTATTTTGATTAAAAAACGATTATAAATCATAAAAATAAAAATCTACAAGGAGAATTGAGTACAATTTCCTCAATTACTGGAATAATGGATGCAAATGGGTTGCTTCAAACTTACCGCATGGCTAGACTCGTGCTGAGAACAAGATCGCTGAGCTTGAGTAAATTGTTGACTCAAAACAGTATTGGCTTGACTGCGAACATGGCCCCGCGGAAGGAACTCCTGCGCGGCGGCGGAGAGGCGACGACGCGACGATGGAACGAACTCCGTCGCGGATGCAGAGAGGTGACGATGCGATGATGGAACGAACTCCTCCGCCCAGGGATTTAGCTTAAACTCATTCTTCATAGTTGTGACCTCTGGCAATGGACTTATTCTGTGACTTAGAGAGAAGAGAGAATTCTAGTTCTACACTGTGTGCTATATATAATATCTCTGGCAATGGACTTATTCAGTGACTTTCCATATTTATCCTATCCTGAATCTAGATTTCTTAGCGATCAAGTTTGTTTGAAGTTCAATTTAATTTCCTAATTTAGAATATTCTTATTTTCCTTCACAATCCACATAAATAGTATTTGTATGCTAATCTTCAGCGTACTACCTATAGTGTCAGCTTCCCAACACCCATTAATACTAAATTGGAAATTAAAAATTAGTTACCTGGTTTTATTTTAGCACGGAAGTCAAAAACCGTTCAATTTTGCAAACATGTATCATGTAAATGTCATTTCATGTTTAATCCATGGCTAATTATATCGCATCAATAATATACAAATTAGATGCACAAATTGTTACAATATATAGAATTACTATTACTGAATGATAAAAAAAACCACCCATTAATACTAAATTTGGAAGATGGTTTCAGATAAATCCGGGCTAGAGTTGTTCAATAATTGTTTCCTTTTCTTTTGCATTTTCTTGTTTTAGACATCTTATCACTGCTTTTTTTTTTTTCATTTTCCTTTTGATAATGTACTTTGACACCACTGGTGTCTTTTCCTTTTTATGAAACTTAGGGGCTTGATTTCTACATTTTACTAAAAAAAAGAGCAGATAATGTTGTAGAGTAAGATATATATATATATATATATATATATATATACTGTTCATGCAAAAACTAAAAACGAAAATGATATTAATTAAGCATAAAATAAAGAAAATCACACAAATCTAAGCACAAAAGGCAGGGTTAACAGTTGTTTTTCTGGTTACCCAATATATATATTTTATAATTTCTCTATTATTACAACACACCACCTTTTCTAAGTCGCACAAAATTGTTTCTAACTCTCTTTCCAAAATAATAATAATAATAATTATTATTATAATAATAATAGGCGCTTGCCAACATTTTCCAACCTCCTAAACCAAAATTACGACTCAATTAAGAGACAAATCCTAAAATATATCAAATATGCACAAATTGTTACAATATATCAAATTTGTTATCAGTATCCTACGTGTAGCTATTAATGTCCTTTCAAAAAATATCATTGATGTAAAAAATACATAATCAAATCATATTAGACCGAAATTATTATAAACTGAATGATATTACTATATCATTTTACATTGTATATGGAATAGGTACATATTATGTGATATTTAATTAGCAATGTCCTACATGCTTCATTTTCCTAATAAATACCCTCCCTCTCATATTACTATATCATTTTACATTGTAATTTAAATCATAGTGATTAATCAAAATGTTGTGGTTAATTTCATATAATAGTACTTATTGAAAAAAATTCCGTTACATTGTAATTTTATTCATAATTGTACTATGCATACCGCATATTGGCCTGCGGCATGGAAAATTTTCATTTGGAAAGTCCTAACGGTAGTGTGACATTATGAAAAAAAAAAAAAAAAAAAAAAATTGTGCTGCTGGACCCTAAAACGTCCAGACGTTTGTTAACGTCCAGACGTTTGTTAAAACGTTCCAGACGTTTTCAAAATTCGAACTCGATTTTCTAATTCCTGCGAGTTTAGTTAAATCGTTACCAATGATTATAAAATGTTCCCAACGTTTTAAAACGTTTCAAAACGATTGACTCTGTAAAAATTTGATCAAAAACAGAATTTCTAAATCTTAGAATTTAATTAAAACGTTACAACGGTTTCGAAAACGTCCAAAACGTTTTATGGTAGTTCCTGCTCGATCAGGGTCTATTTTGCAAAATTCTCTCTCTCTCTCCCCTCATTCTCCCCTGTGGTCCGCCCCTTTCCCCTTGTGTGTGCCTCCCAAAGAAAGAGAAGGAGAAAACCCCTCTTCTCCCTCAAAATTTCACCGAAACCCTTGAAAGATTTACGAGAGGAATGGAAATGGCGGTCTATTTCTCCTTCTAGTAGCTATTTAGCTCTCCATTGGTATTTCCTTTCTCTCCTCTCTTCTCAAGATCTGAAATTTTCTCCATTGTTGGGGTTTTGCCCCAAACCTGGAATTTTTGTATAAGTTTTGAGTAATCCATCTCCATTAAGCTTCTATGTTGCCAATTTGGTAATTCCTTTCTCAATTTCATCTTAATCTTGGTTTTCTATCTAGGGTTTGGTTCAAATCCGAAAATTTGAGAAGAGTTGTGATTAATCTAGGCTAATCCAACAAAGAGAGGTGTTAATTGGTGTAGGCTCGGTTGAGCAAGATTTTGCGGGACCTATCGAGACGTCTGAACCATAAGTGCGAGATACGCTCTTCGTAATCAGGTGCGGGGTTCTTGGACTTGTTTGATGTTTTATTTTTAGAAATTGAATTCTCTTTCGATTGTCATGTTGGATTATTTGATTGTTGCATAAATTGAATTGTTTGATTCATGTGCATGACCCAATTCATTTAAAACTGAATTGTTGTGATATGGTTGATTTGCATATTCGTATGGTTGTCATTTCGATTGTCATCTTATGATCTGATTTTGGTTGAAAGTAACCACAAATTTGTGGTTGTGAAATGATATGTGGATTGTGGTTATACATATTTTATATGTATATGGCTCGGTGGCATTATCCGTAGTGGTAATGCAAGGTTTATGGCTCGGTGGCATTATCCGTAGTGGTAATGTAACGTCTATGGCTCGGTGGCATTATCCGTAGTGGTAATGTGTTTGGATGGTCAATTGAATATTACGACATTAAGAATGATTTCCAATGAATTTTCATTATATGACTCTGAACCATACTTTAGTAACTGGTTAAGCCAAAGCACTACAGATGGGTGTCTGATAAAGGGTCCAGCTCGGTGGAACATCTGTAGGTGTCTGTAACCCTACAGATGAGTGTTTGATAAAGGGTCCAGCTCGAAAGAACATCTGTAAGTGCTACCAGCTCTAGAAAATAAATAGGGTAAGCCAATATGCATTTCATTCGAATTTCATCTTGAAAAACTCCGTGAGTTGTGTTTCATTTGATTATTGTTGTGGAGCATATGCATACCTTTATATATTGATATAGAACTGTTAAAATGCTGTTGTATGGATTTTATTTTTGAAAATGGATTCTGATTGCAAGTCCAATAACCTGATTGTGGCAAATTCGCACTGAGAAATTATTCTCACCCCCACCCTTTGGGTTCTTTTCAGGTTTACTACACGAATACAGAGAGACTGTGTAACAGCCGGTAAATTTTCATATTATTTTTTTATATTGGACTTTATTATAATATTACAAAATTATTAGGTTTAAATAGCAAAATGCAAAATTTATAAAAATAAAAACAGCCAACGTGGCCTCTCTTGCCACGTGGTTCATTGCATGAAAACCACCTCTCATTTTTTTTACCACCGTTTAAATTTCTTTTATAAAGGATTAATTGATTAGAAAAAAAAAAGGTCAAAAATGAAAACTGAAACCGAAAGAATGAGAGAAAATGAAAAGAAATAGTTTGGTATTGATTAAGATTTGATTTCATGTCCGATTGGAATTCTGACTACGTCGCGTTGATTATGAACTGTTGATTGCAATCTGATTTGGATTTCTGGATTGATCGCTATCAGGTAACCGGACTTCTCTATAATCTGTGTTTTCGTTTTGTTTGGTTGAATTTGATATTTGAATTGGATATTGGATTATGAGGCATATTTTAACGGGATAGCGGGTTGACGGGACGAAGGATGGATGCGAGGGTGCCTCTCTTGTCGCGATCCCCGGCCCGGCGGCGGGGTTGTGACAATTTTGGTATCAGAGCATTCGTTCCTCGGACTGTGTTTGGGTCCATGTTCCATTTGTTATCCATATCTAATCTAAATTTTGATATATGATTCATGAGTTTGATATGAAAATTACTTGAAAGTGATTTGATTCAAGATAATTATCTAATTTGTTTGATCTGTGTCTGATAATTCAATTTGATTCTTGTTTGATCTGTCTCGTTCGATTTGAATATCATTTGTTTGAATTTTGAGGACAAAATTCTTTTAAAGGGGAGGAATTTGTAACAGCCGGTAAATTTTCATATTATTTTTTTATATTGGACTTTATTATAATATTACAAAATTATAAGGTTTAAATAGCAAAATGAAAAATTTATAAAAATAAAACAGCCAACGTGGCCTCTCTTGCCACGTGGCTCATTGCATGAAAACCACCTCTCATTTTTTTTACCACCGTTTAAATTTCTTTTATAAAGGGTCATTCTCTCATTAATTGATTTGAAAAAAAAAGGGTGAAAAATGAAAACTGAAACCGTAAGAATGAGAGAAAATGAAAAGAAATAATTTGGTATTGATTAAGATTTGATTTCATGTCCGATTGGAATTCTGACTATGTCGCGTTGATTCTGAACTTTTGATTGCAATCTGATTTGGATTTCTGGATTGATCGCTATCAGGTAACCGGACTTCTCTATAATCTGTGTTTTCGTTTTGTTTGGTTGAATTGGATATTTGAATTGGATATTGAATTATGAGGCATATTTTAACAGAATAGCGGGTCTGAGGTTCGAATTTGATTGTGAACTGATGAGAATGTGTTCTGAGAATGTGAGAATGGTCTGTGTGACAGACATTCCAAATACTGTGTGACTTGTTTTACTGATAACCTAGACCGTCGTGCTATCGCCGGTTAAATATGCATGCATAATTTGATTTGAATTTGTGTGGATTAATCCAGTCTGTTTGATGGTTGTTTAATTAAGCCAATTATAGAGAAGCTGCGTCGTTAAATAACCGGTTACTGAGCTTTGTAGCTTATTCCGTATTGTTTCTTTGTGTTTTTCGTTTGCGACGTAGGTTGACGGGACGAAGGATGGATGCGAGGGTGCCTCTCTTGTCGCGACTCCCGGCTCGGCGGCGGGGTTGTGACTATTTTATATAAAAATTTACCGACTGTTACAAACTTCACCCCTTGAGAAGAATTTTGGATTTAAATAGAATATTTATAGATTTGAAGGTTTATTATGTAAAATGACAATTGAAAAAAAAAGAAGAAAAAAAGAAATAAGATGCCAACGTGGCACTAAGGCCACGTGGCCTATGTATGTTTTGACATGTTGAATTTTTACCATCGTTAAAATTTCTCTTTATTATATCTCTTTATTTGATTAGAAAAAAAAAAAAAAAGGGATCAACGTGGCATTTTTTTTAGCCACGCGACTTGCATGCATTGCCCTCCCTAACTGACCTTTCTAATTCATGAAAATATTTAATCTTTCTATTGAACCTCTTAACTCTCTCTCTCCTTACCGATTCAAAACTGAAAAAAAAAATATAGAGCAAAATGAAAGAGAAAGAAAGAGAGTTAATTATGTAAATAAATATTTTGATATTGATTATAATTTATCTGAAATTAGTTGGACAAGTACTTGACTTATATCTGTTAGTCCCAAATTGAAATATGATACTTTGAAATTTTCATTCTTAAAGTTTTGACTGTCTGAAAATCTGATCCATCTGTAATCTGATTGATTAGTATGATTCATAAAATTTATCATTTGAGATATCATTTGATTATGATCTGATTTATCTGTCTAATATGATTCTATGTAATCAATGAATTTAAATGTAACTGAATTTAGTGACAAGTTAATTTGTTCAAGTTGATGATCTCCTCCAATTGATTTGTATCTTATAAATTTGATTTAATTCTCGTCTGTTATGTCCCGATTGGTTTGAGTATTATTTGTTTGAATTTTGAGGACAAAATTCTTTTAAGGAGGGAAATTTGTAACACCCGGTAATATATATGTTTTTTCTTTAATTATTTTAGGACTTATTTGTGAATTCAAAATATCTGAGAGTTCAATTGGTAAATATTCAACATAAAAAAAAATGCCAACGTGGCACTCCTTTGCCACGCGGCTCATTGCATGTAAAATCCCCGACCTCCTTATTCCTTTCATTTGATCCGTAACTCTCTCCTTTAATTAATTCATGAGATGAAAATAAAAATGAAAGCCATAACCGAAAAGAAGAAATGAGAGAGAGAAAAAGAGAAAGAAATATATTTTGATAAATTTTCTGATTCGATTGTATGTCCGATTGAAATTCTGACTATGTCGCGTTGCTTCTGAACATTCATTGCAATTCGAATTGGATTTCTGGATTGATCGCTATCAGGTAACCGGACTTCTCTATAATCTGTGTTTTCGTTTTGTTTGTTTGAATTGGATTATTAGGCATATTTAACAGGATAGCGGGTCTGAGGTTCGAATTTGATTGTGAAATGATGAGATTGTGTGTACTGTGAATGTGGGAATGGTCTGTGAGAGACATTTCAAATACTATGTGACTTGTTTTACTGATAACCTAGACCCAGGTGCTATCGTCGTTAAATATGCAGGCATAATTTGATTTGAATTTGTGTGGATTAATCCAGTCTGTTTGAATGGTTGTTTAATTAAGCCAATTATAGAGAAGCTGCGTCGTTAAATAACCGGTTACTGAGCTTTGTAGCTTACTCCGTATTGTTCTTTGTTATTTTTGTTGCGACGTAGGTTGACGGGACGATGGATGGATGTCTGGGTGCCTCTCTTGTCACGTGCCCCGGCCCGACGGCAGGGTCGTGACAGACTGTTTTGGATTGCATCTGACAGCATAACCACATGAAATTGGGGATTTGGGTTGTTGAAACTGACAGGATGCGGGAGGCATTTCTAAAATATAGTTTGCCGTATTCTGTCAGATATACATGTTGTAAGAAATATTGGGATGTGGTTATTATGTAATGGCGTTATTGGTAATGCATATAAAAGATCCACTGCCTTGCGTATATGTCTGAATGAATATACGCGGCAGGCTGTTATACCCGTGATTTGGGGTGTGACAGGTAGATCCGAACCGTTCAACATGGTCTCCATATGAATATGTACTTGTAAACAAAATTTTATATTTTTTAGAATTTTTTTACTTTTTTTTTTAGATGGGCAGAAAATCACTTGATCTGAAATATGGATTTTCTAGTCATCTAAAAAAATAGTAAAACAAATCTTAAAAATATAAAATTTAGTTTACAACTACATATCCATATGGAGACTATATTGAATAGTTCGGATCCACCGTTAGAATTTTGAGAAGAAAAATATTGATCCGTAGTACGGATTACTCCGCGCTAGCCTCACTCATTCAAATTCTACATTTAAAAGTACGATCACATTTCTAAGTCTGTGGTTTATATTATTTACGGTAAGATCAATCTAGATAGATTTCTTAGTTATCAATTTCATCTAACAATTTCTGATAATGAGCATGTTTTGCCGAGATAGAGATGAGAGTAACATTTTGGAAAAAAAAAATTATCTCGATAAGAAATTTGTACACAATATGTGTTTGTAATTACTAAAAATGTTGAGGGTCCAAAGAAATAAAAAGCAAAAAAAAAAAAAAGATCTCTCAGTCGCAACGCAAAATGAAATAAAACAACGTATCAACGGTGGAAGTCTTAATGACAAGATAATTAAAAGGAGACGATCAGAAGGAGGATATGGGCCAGATTGGGCCATAGAGAGAAACGCTCAGACCAAGAGAGAATTATTCTCTATGAATAAGGATAATTCTTTTAATTTGTGATTAATATGTGATTGTGTTTCCTAATTGCATGTTTGATGAAATTTTATTTTAAGAAATATCACAATGAAAGCATTGATAGGTAAAATGTTTCCACACAACCAGTATTTAAGTTTACTTTTTAGTAGAACTTATTCATATCATATCCTTCGAAATAGAAAAAAACATATTGACTGCAGGTTCTAATTTCCCAAGCAGAAAATATGGCCCTTCCATTCTGATATTTATCATATATATATATGCCACATAAAATATCCTTTGGAGGATCCAACATAAAACAAATTTAAAGTGTTGCCGGAAAAAAAAAAGTAAGAACATATCTAATAGTCTTTCTCTTTTTGGTAATGTCTAAGATGAATTGCCCAACAATTTTTATTTTAACCAATATCATAATATAAGATTTTATATGATCCTCATTCTTTTATGTTCTTTTTTATAAAAAGACCATGAAAAGACAATAAGTTTCCCATTAAGTAACCTGCCTCTCTTGTAGGTAGGGGTGTTTATCGGTTATGTTTAGTTAAAATCGAAAAAATAAGCAACCCAAAATATTATTTGGTTTTCAAAAGTACAGCCGAATCGACTGAAATGCACTTAAACCGAATTAAAACCGAACCGAAGTAAATTTTTATTTATTCGGCTGAACTGAAATAATAAGATTAATCATAAAAATAAACCTTTTTTGTTTCTCTATTTTCTCAGCCTGCCCTCTGGAGACAGACATACGAGGCGCATAAGGAAATGGAGCGAAGTCGGAGGCAGGAGCAATTAATCAATTTTGTGTTTCTGATTTCTGTCCTGAGCAGGCCCAACTATAATACCAATCTTGACTTTTGTAACCATGAATTTTGAGCTAGTGATGCATGCATTTTCCTTTTTTATCTTTTTCTTTTTTGTGTGTAAATGATTAACTCGACAATATCTAGAAGGATTTAATTCGAGCAGAATCAGAACCGAGTTCTTTTGTTCCTCCTAAATTACCAGTATTTGGACTCTGGTGCATCATCTCTACCTTAAACTTCATTGTGTATCCACAATATCTTTTTAATAAAAAATGAGATACAATCTAATAGCACCGGATATTGGACCCGGTTGCAGTCAGTATATGTCTACCGACCTTAGAAGGCAAGAAATCAGACACAAAATAATTATTCAGCTCTGACAAAAGCAAAATATTTCACATCATCATAAAAGACGATATCTCACATCATCACACAAAAAATGCTTTGGTTCAATTAACTCATCGATGGAAAGAAGAAAGTTTCATATCATCATAAGAAAGAGAGACAATACGGAACATCATTATCAAAACAACATTAAAGCATGTTCAAAATTAGGAACTTTTCTTCTTTTGACTCGAGGATGACTGCACTCTTCTTTCTCTGTGTGGTGGGCCCATGAATCGTTTTCTGACGGTATTTTTGAACTCCTTAAGCATGTCAGATATAGCACCATTCATGGAGGCCAGATTATTTTTCTTTATCTTGGAACCCGATTCCACTTGCATCTCACCAGTTGTCTGAGTTGTCTTGGAGGTGTTGTCCCGGGTGACAGGCACAGAGATAGATGCCTGGTTAGACAAAGGGTTAGAGGCTCCAAGTTTGAGTTTGGTTAAATTAGGGATGATGGGTATTTGCAAAGGGTTGGGCTGGTGATAAACTGTCTTATAGAAATGGGTGCGTCTCAGCCAAGAGTTCGAGTCGTCTTTGTATAGGTCGTCCATTAATCAAGTTCTCTGTCACAGTTTAAATGGTCAAATTAAATGCGAATGGAAAAAACAGGTTGAAAAGAAGATTCAAATTCAAATTAAACAGTGCCCTTACCCCTTTGAAATCTATAAAAAGTATCAAAACAAGAATCTATGAGTTCCTTGGTTTTCGCTAAACATACAAAATTTTCTGAGCAAGCTACAAAAATTCTACTTCAATGTCTGTCAAAAACAATCCTTTTCCACCTCAGATTCGACAAAGAACATTATTTATCAGATGCCTGATATAAAGTATCTGAAATTTTGAAAACATGATGCAAAAGGATGAAGACGGAGCAAACCTGAGAACCAAGAAAAGGAATTAAGCTTGTGGTACTATTGTGAAGAGAGAAGAGAGAAACCTAGTTCTTCTCTCTTGTGTGCTATTTATAATAGCTCAGGCAACAGACTTATTCTCTGACTTTCCATATTTACCTCTTTGTTTAATCTCCCAATCCTGAAATAGAGATTTCTTAGCAATCAAGTTTGTTTGAAGTTCAATTAGTTTCCTAATTTATGATTAACGTTCCACAAATTTTACAGGCCTACCCCTCGTTTTGTTAATAATTAAATTTGTATCCAACGTTATCAATATACTTTCCTAATTTATGATTAACATTCCACATATTTTTACATGTCTACTCCTCATTTTGTTAAGAATTGAATTAGCATCCCATTACTTTCCTAATTTATAATTAAAGTTCCACAAAAACTTACATGTCTACCTCTTGTTTTATTAAGAATTGAATTAGCATCCCACGTAATTAAAACTAAGAAATGCAGGTTGTAAGTTATGGAACACTAATTATATACTAATTAAATACTTTGCAATGCCTCTCTTACGATGGGATTGGTGTTCATAATTACCTCGTTACTGACATTGCAAAACAAATAAAAACTGTGCACTAAGACAACTTAAATTGATACTATATATAAACAATCAGATGAAGCATATGATCAGCTCTTCAGTTATGTTGCGAGCAACTGCCTCTCAACTCAGATTTCTTTTAAGTTTTTGAAATTATATCAAGGTCACCAAAGATATAACACCTCCAATATAATCAAGGGGCAATGTGGATATAGACATGAACAATTTGAACACAAATTTTGTTGCCAACATCAGACTATTATTCTTTGAAAAACAGAAAAGAAACCCAAAACGAATGCTTCCCTCCTTGCTAAAAAAACATATTTCAGAATTGATGCCACAAATTTAATTTATTATTTATTAATACTATGAATAAAAAATTGGGGTAATACCTCCATTTGATTGAGCACCCCATATGCATACTGTGTTGGTTTTCTCAAATATCTCACTTGATCAATACATACCGGTGTCATATAATATATACCGATTTATAAAAGTTTTGGCAACTAATACCGAAGAAAACATGTGCATATATTTTCAACTAGATGGTTTAATACAATTAATCATTCTCTTTCAGAGGTTTATAAATAAGTCAGCACAAAGTTTTCATTTAATCATATCATTTATGGTTTTCACCTAAGCATATATAAACATGTTGTATCTATGAATCATTGACATTTCAGTTGAGGTCATTATTTTCTATTACCAAAAATAAAAGGATATTATGTTGTAAATTTTATAGCAGCATGTTGCCTATGGAATCAGATTCAAACAAATTGTTAAGAATCAACTCGAGTTTGAACCTGAAACTCAGATTTCTCTTAATACTATATATGCTTAAAAATAGAAAATAATTAATCACGAAATAACATTGAAAATAATTATTTTTTCTTAAGACTTAACACAATAGATTCACTGATAATAGCCCACTTATATATTACAATGCATTACAAGTATACAAAAGCAAACTTAAAGCCAATTAGAGTTAATTCTAATAAGCATAACAAATCAAAAAAGCATAATTTATACTTCACTTAGTTTCCCCTTGAAATATAAAAAATTAAATAATCCCTTCACTTATACAAACTCTTTAGTGAATTAACAAAGACATACTTTGTCAAATCATTTGCAATTTCCAGGTAATATAACAAAATACATGTAAATACGATTATTTTTGGGGGCATATATGAGATGACTTATCCGAGAGTCAATATGATATCGCCGACGTTAATTGTTCTCACGATTATCGTTTCTTTATTTGCATCTTTGTCAGAGCTCTCACTTCCCTAATTTCGATTAAAATAACGATAATAAATCATCAAAATAAAAATTGACAAGGAGAATTGAGTACAATTTCTTCTATTACTGGAATAATGGATGCAAATGGGTTGCTTTAAACTTACCACCCGGGCTGAGCGTGAGATCGCTGAGCTTGAGCAACATCGGAAGCTATCGGAGGGCGGACATGGCCTCGTGGGAAGAACTCTGGCGCAGTGGAGGAGAGCGACGACGGGACGAGGCAACAAACTATTAAGAATTGGACAAATAACTATTAAGAATTCGGTGAAGAACTATTAAGAATTTAATAAATAATTAATCAGCACTATTAAGAATTGGATAAATTACTAATAATCATTATTAAGAATTGTTAAAAGATCTATTAATAATTTGATAAATAACTATTAAGAATTCGGTGAAGAACTATTAAGAATTGAATAAATTACTATTAAAAAATGGATAAATAACTAATAAGCACTATTAAGAATTATCAGAAGATGGATAAATAACTATTAAAAATTTCGGTGAAGAACTATTAAGAACTATTAAGAATTGGAAAAATAGCGACACAGATATAACTAAAAAATACTTTATCATGGATCTTATTTGAAAAAAAATGGATGAGAATTCTTTACATATTGTCAAAAAAATAGACGAGAATGATTGGATGAAAAAAAAGAGTGGGTGAAAAAAATCATTTCTGAAACAGTTATTATCATTAATTATTACTTGATAGATGAAATATTAAGAAGAGCTAAAACACTATTAAGACGGTAATACTCAGTGTTGATTTTCTTTAATAAGATCAAAGTTGTCTAACTGTTAAAGTCTTTGACCGTTAAAGTTAGAGGATTGTAATGGAATTGTAGTTGGACGTCTGTTATCTAGTCTTTTTTTGTAATCCAATTAAAACCATTTGTATATTCAAAACTCTTTCTTTCTTTTCTTGTTGTTGTTACTGTTTGGAGTACCGAGTGCTCGGCTTAACGGTCAAACTTCACTATTTTTCAAAGCTTTTTTTTTTTTCTATTTACAAAAATTTGTTGATAGAGTATAATTAAGGCTGCTGAGATATGCTGGGATGTATCTTGTTTTCTCTTTTTCTATTTACATAATTTTTTTCCTTTTTATATACGAATTGGAGGACATACACAGATTTTTTAAAATCAATGATTATACGTCAAATATTCCGACATATCATAAGGAAAAAATAATTCCAGAATAAATCTTACGAAGTTAAAAAAAAATTTGGACTAGCAAGTCAACTTAAGACTATTTCGTACATCAAATTCGAAAGAAAATCGATAATAAATGAAATAGGGACCCAAACACTGTCCGAGGAACGAATCTCTGATATTATATTTAATTGTCCCACTCCGAGACAACCCGGCCGCCACGTATTTATATGTAAGGCTTACACACATCATATACATTAACATTCATAAATATAACATTAATTTCACAAACAAAAGTCTTACACCAATAATTAAAGTACAACAGCGGTCATGACAGACATGGCTAGAAATACAGTAGCAACCATCCTTGTTAAAGTGTACCAATTTATTGGAAAATAAACACACGAATCAAAATAAACATAAGTGGCATTTAATGTAGACATGGATCTTTCCGCTTGCCTTTATTCATGACCTTGTTCTGGCTTGTATGACATGGCTTACCCGAGAGTCAATATGATATCGCCGATGTAAATTGTTCTCACGTTTTTCGCTTCCGCATCTTTGTCGACAGAGCTCTCACTTCCCTAATTTTGATTAAAAAACGATTATAAATCATAAAAATAAAAATCTATAAGGAGAATTGAGTACAATTTCTTCAATTACTAGAATAATGGATGCAAATGGATTGCTTCAAACTTACCGCATGACTAGACTCGTGCTGAGAACGAGATCGCTGAGCTTGAGTAAATTGTCGACTCAAAACAGTATTGGCTTGACTGCGAACATGACCCCGCGGAAAGAACTCCGGCGCCGCGGCGGAGAGGCGACGACGCGACGATGGAACGAACTCCGTCGCGGATTCAGAGAGGTGACGACGCGATGATGGAACGAACTCCTCCGCCCAGGGATTTAGCTTAAACTCATTCTTCATCATTGTGACCTCTGACAACGGACTTCTTCTGTGACTTAGAGAGAAGAGAGAATTCTAGTTCTACATTGTGTGCTATATATAATATCTCTGGCAACGGACTTATTCTGCGACTTTCTATATTTATGCTATCCTGAATCTAGATTTCTTAGCGATCAAGTTTGTTTGAAGTTCAATTTAATTTCCTAATTTAGAATTATTCCTTCGCAATCCACATAAATAGTATTTGTATGCTAATCTTCAGCGTACTGCTTATAGTGTCAGCTTCCCAGCACCCATTAATACAAAATTGGAAATTAAAAATTAGTTACCTGGTTTTATTTTAGCACAGAAGTCATAAACCGTTCAATTCACAAACATGTATCATGTAAATATCATTTCGTGTTTATTCCATGGCTAATTATATCGCATCAATAATATACAAATTAGATGCACAAATTGTTACAATATATAGAATTACTATTACTGACTGGTAAAAAAAATCACCTAAATATATCAAATTTATTATCAGTATCCTACGTGTAGCTATGTATTATTAATGTCCTATCAAAAAATATCATTGATGTTAAAAATACATAATCAAATCAGATTAGACCGAAATTATTATAAACTGAATGATATTACTATATAATTTTACATTGTATATGGAATAGGTAAATATTATCTGATATTTAGCAATGTCTTACATGCTTCATTTAATAGATACCCTCCCTCTCATATTAAAATGATGTGGTTAATTTGATATAATCAAAATGATGTGGTTAATTTGATATAATAGTATTTATTGAAAAAAATTCCGTTACACTGTAATTTTATTCATAATTGTACTATGCATACCGCATATTGGCATGGTCTCCATATGAATATGTACATGTAAACTAAATTTTATATTTTTTAGAATTTTTTTATTTATTTTTTTAGATGGGCAGAAAATCACTTGATCTAATCTAAATAGATTTCTTAGTTATCAATTTCATCTAAAAATTTCTGATAATTAGCATGTTTTGCCGAGATAAAGATGAGAGTAACAATTTCGATTTATTGGGTTGAACTGAAATAATAAGATTAATCATAAAAATAAACTTTTTTTGTTTCTCTATTTTCTCAGCCAGCCCTCTGGAGACAGACATAGGAGGCGCATATGGAAATGGAGCAGAGTCGGAGGCATGCAGGAGCAATTAATCAATTTTGGATTTCTGATTTCTGGCCTGAGCAGGCCCTCTATAATACCAATCTTGACTTTTGTAACCATGAATTTTGAGCTAGTGATGCATGCATTTTCCTTTTTTTTCTTTTTATGTTTTGTGTGTCAATGATTAACTCGACAATATTTAGAAGGATTTAATTAGAGCAGAATCAGAACCGAGTTCATTAGTTCCTCCTAAATTACCAGTATTTAGACTTTGTTGCATCATCTCTACCTTAAACTTCATTGTGTACCACAATATCTTTTTAATAAAAAATGAGATACAATCTAATAGCACCGGATATTGGACCCGGTTGCAGTCAGTATATGTCTACCGACCTTAGAAGGCAAGAAATCAGACACAAAATAATTATTCAGCTCTGACAAAAGCAAAATATTTCACATCATCATAAAAGACGATATCTCACATCATCACACAAAAAATGCTTTGGTTCAATTAACTCATCGATGGAAAGAAGAAAGTTTCATATCATCATAAGAAGGAGAGACAATACGGAACATCATTATCAAAACAACATTAAAGCATGTTCAAAATTAGGAACTTTTCTTCTTTTGACTCGAGGATGAATGCACTCTTCTTTCTCTGTGTGGTGAGCCCATGAATAGGCTTCTGACGGTCTTTTTTACCTCCTTAAACATGTCAGATATAGCGCCATTCATGGAGGCCAGGTTATTTTTCTTTATCTTGGAACCCGATTCCACTTGCACCTCACCAGTTATGTGAGTTGTCTTGGAGGTGTTATCCCGGGTGACGGGCATGGAGATAGATGCCTGGTTAGAGCTAGGGTTAGAGCATCCAAGTTTGAGTTTGGTGAAATTAGGGATGATGGGTATTTGCGAAGGGTTGGGCTGGTGATGAACTGTCTTTGAGAAACGGGTGCGTCTCAGCCAAGAGTTCGGAGTCGTCTTTGTATAGGTCCTCCATTAATCAAGTTCTCTGTCACAGTTGAAATGCTTAAATTAAATGTGTATGGAAAAATCAGGTTGAAAAGAAGATTCAATTCAAATTAAACAGTGCCCTTACCCCTTCTGAAATCTATAAAAGTATCAAAACAGTAAAGTGTCAAAAATTCTACAAAATTTTCTGAGCGATCTACAAAAATTCTACTTCAATGTCTGTCAAAAACAATCATTTTCCACCGCAGATTCGACAGAGAACATTATTTATCAGATGCCTGATATAAAGTATCTGAAATTTTGAAAACATGATGCAAAAGGATGAAGACGGAGCAAACCTGAGAACCAAGAAAAGGAATTAAGCTTGTGGTAGTATGGTGAAGAGAGAAGAGAGAAACCTAGTTGTTCTCTCTTGTGTGTTATTTATAATAGCTCAGGCAACCGACTTATTCTCTGACTTTCCATATTTACCTCTTTGTTTGATCTCCCAATCCTGAAATAGAGATTTCTTAGCAATCAAGTTTGTTTGAAGTTCAATTTACTTTCCTAATTTATGATTAACGTTCCACAAATTCAACATGCGTACCCCTCGTTTTCTTAATAATTAAATTTGTATCCAATGTTATCAATATACTTTCCTAATTTATGATTAACATTCCGCATAATTTTTACATGTGTACTCCTCATTTTGTTAAGAATTGAATTAGCATCCCACGTTATCAATTTACTTTCCTAATTTATAATTAAAGTTCCACAAAAACGTACATGTCTACCTCTTGTTTTCTTAAGAATTGAATTGGCATCCCACGTTATTAAAACTAAGAAATGCAGGTTGTAAGTTATGGAACACTAATTATATACTAATTAAATACTTTGCAATGCCCTCTCTTACCATGTGATTGGTGTTCATAATTACCTCGTTACTGACATTGCAAAACAAATCAAAACAGTACACTAACACAACTTAAATTGATACTATATATAAACAATCAGATGAAGCATAACATCGGCTCTTCAGTTATGTTGCGAGCAACTGCCTCTTTAGATTTTTTAAATTACTTGGTTTTTGAAATTTTAAGTTTTTGAAATTATATCAAGTTCACCAAAGATATATAACGCCTCCAATATAATCAGGGGGCAATGTGGATATAGACAACAATTTCAACACAAATTTTAATTTATTGCCAACATCAGACTAGTATTCTTTGAAAAAAGAAAAGAAACCCAAAACGATGCTTCCCTCCTTGCTATATTTCAACATATTTGTAAATTGATGCCACAAATTTAATTTATTATTTATTAGTACTATGAATAAAAAATTGGAGTAATACCTCCATTTGATTGAGCACCCCATTTGCATACTGTGTTGGTTTTCTCAAAATATTCTCACTTGATCCAATACCCATACTTAATACGGTGTCCAATAAATATTACGATTAATAAACGTTTTTGGCAACTAATATTGAAAAGAAAAAATTGAAAGCATTAGATTTTGAAAACTTGCTGTGAATTACAAATTATTTTTTCTTCAGGAGGTTTTAGTAAATAAGCTCAAGGGCACAAAGTTTTCCATTTTATTCTCCTTAGGGTTTCACCTAAAAGCATATATAAAAAAAAATGTGGGTCTTTATGGATTCTTGGCATTTCATGAAATCTCATTACTTCTCCCATTAACCAACAATCAAACGGATTTTGTTGTAACTTTTTATATCAGCATGTTTGGGGCCTAAGGAAATAAAGATCAAACAATATTGTTAAGAACTCAACTCGAGTTT
>JAJGRW010001209.1:2267665-2297586 GCA_025461045.1 Carex parvula
AGAACTATTAAGATTTGGAAAAATAGCGACACAAATATAACTAAAAAATACTTTATCATGGATCTCATTTGAGAAAAAAAATGGACAATAATTCTTCACATATTGTTAGAAAAATAGACGATAATGATTGGAGGAAAAAAAAAGAGTGGGTGAAAATTAAAAGAATCTCTTCTGAAACAGTTATTATCATTACGACTTGATAGATGAAATATTAAGAAGGGCTAAAACACTATTAAATTTTTTGTAAAACACTATTGACACTATCAAAGTTGTCTAACTGTTACAGTCTTTGACCGTTAAAGTTAGAGAACTGTTGTGGAATTGTAGTTGGACGACTGTTATCTAGTCCATTTTTTCTAATCCAATGAAATGATCGACCCCCTTAAAACCATTTGTATATTCAAAACTTCTATTTGTTACTGTTTGGAGTGCTCGGCTTAACGGTCAAACTTCACTATTTTTCAAAGCTATTTTTTCTATTTACATAAATTTGTTGATAGTGTATAATTAAGGCTGCTGAGATATGCTGGAATGTATCTTGTTTTCTCTTTTTCTATTTACATTTTTTTTCCTTTTTATATACGAATTGGAGGAGATACACAGATTTTCTAAAATCAATGTTTCGTCAAATATTCCGACATATCATAAGGAAAAAATAATTCCAGAATAAATCTTACGGAGTTAAGAAAAAAATTGGACTAACAAGTCAACTTAAGACTATTTCGGACATCAAAATCAAAAGAAAATCCATAATTAATGAAACAGGGACCAAACACAGTCCGAGGAACGGATCTCTGATATTATATTTAGTTGTCACACTCCAAGACAACCCGCCACGTATTTATACGTAAGACTTACACACATCATATACATTGTCAATAACATTCATATATATAACATTAATTTCACAAAGAAAAGTCTTACACCGATAATTAAATTAGTTCAACAGCGGCCCCGACAGACATGGTTAGAAATACGGTAGCAATCATGCTTGTTCAAGTGTACCAATTTATTAGAAACTAAACACACGAATCAAAATAAACATAAGTGGTATTTAATGTAGACATGGATCCTTCTGCTTTCTTTTAAACAAGACCTTATTTTGGCACCCCTTCCTCATTATTTGGAACTCACATAAAAATGGAACAGGTGAGAGATTCAAACATTCTATCAGTGCGGGATTCAGTTCTAATCCCCAATTTGTAAAATTAACTATATTCTGAAAAGTATGAAATAAATAAATAATAAATGCTCAGGCATTTCTAATGCCATGTAATTCTTTCAAGTTTTGATTAATCCATTTATTTGCTAATCCAATGGGAAGTCCAACTAACATTGGAATGCCGCCAACTCGTTAGTAAGTCCAACCAACAGTGGGAGGCTGCCAACTCACTGAAAGGTCCAACCAACAATGAGAGGTCGTCTCAGTAGACGAGGAGTCCACCCTACACTAGAGCTTAAATATCCGTGACAGAAAATCCAACCGACACCATGTTAGCATGGACTCCAGTCGAACACCGGACTCAATGCATATATTCCGATATGCGAACATATTCACTTTAGTATATGTTTATATCACGTATATTAACTCAACAAAATACATATGTTAAATGGTTTTGCTTCGGTTAATTACCTTGATCCTTATCATAACCGAATGGTTAGGCTAGATATAATCCAATTAAATATAGTACTATCATTTAACATAGAATGAATTAGTATATACTATTTGATGGAAAGTAGTTTTGAAAATCTACAAGAATAGAAATGACCAATTATGGAAATTAAATATTATAGAGTTTAGTCAATTTCCATTTGAAGTTATCAAATACAAACAAAAAGATATACATCATATTCCGATTTAGAAGTCAGATCTAGACTACTTGATCGGAGGAAAAAATTACATGATCGCAATTGGATGAAAAAAAATCAAGAGAATAGTATCAGAATTTTTAAAACTAATTGAATTATTATCAATAAAGAAAAATTTCAGATTATAATATCATAAAGAGATAAATTTTCAGATTATAATTTAAAGAAGTACAATCATAAATTCCCACAATCTAAGAACAATACTTGACTCAAATCAACATATATACCTACTTATCATATCCTAATTGTGAATTTTAGTCAATAATTATGATATTTTGAAGAGGAGAATATGTGGGTTGCTGCAAATTTAATGGGTTGAGACCTTATTTGGTTAAAAAAACGTAAGTGGTCTAGTGGTAGAGTGTGGGACTCAATATGATATCGCCAACGTAAATTGTTCTCACGATTTTCGCTTCTTTATTGGCATCTTTGTCAGAGCTCTCACTTCCCTAATTTTGATTAAAAAACAATAATGAATCATAAAAGTAAAAATTTACAAGGAGAATTGAGTAGAATTTCTTCTATTACTGGAATAATGGATGCAATGGGGTTGCTTCAAACTTACCACATGAATAGACCTTGGCTGAGCGCGAGATTGCTGTGCTTGAGTAAATTGTCCACTCAAAACAGTATTGGGTTGACGGCGAACATGGCCCCGCGGAAAGAATTCCGGTGCAGCGGCGGAGAGGCGACGACATGACGATGGAACGTACTCCGGTGCGTTGGCAGAGAGGTGATGATGCGATGATGGAACGAACTCCTCCGCCCAGGGATTTAGCTTAAATTCATTCTTCATCGTCGTCACCTCTGGCAACAGACTTATTCTGGAAGTCACAGAGAAGAGAGAATTCTAGTTCTACATTGTGTGCTATATATAATATAATAGCTCTGGCAACAGACTTATTCTTTGACTTTCCCTATTTATCTCTCTGTATAGTCTCCCTATTATGAATATAGATATCTTAATTAGCGATCAAGTTTGTTTGAAGTTCAATTTACTTTCCAAATTTAGAGTAATAATATTTTTCTTCACAATACACATACATATATAGTATTTGTATACTAAATTGGAAATTAAAAATTAGTTACGTGGTTTTTTATTTAGCACATGCAGAAGTCATAACCCGTTCAATTCACAAACATTTATCATGTAAATATCATTTCGTGTTTTTTCCATGGCTAATTATATCGTATCAATAATGTACAAGTTAAATGCACAAATTGTTACAATATAGAATTACTATTATTTGATAATAAAATAAAAATCACCTAACTATATCGAATTTGTTATCAGTATCCTACGTGTAGCTATATATTTTTAATGTCCTATCAAAAAATAACATTGATGTTAAAAATATATAATCAAATCATATTAGACCGCAATTATTATAAACTGAATGATATTACTATATCATTTTACATTGTATATGGAATAGATATACATATTATGTGATATTTAGCAATGTCGTACATGCCTAATTTTCCAAATACATATATCATTTTACATTTTACAGGCCCTCAAATTGAATTCAAAAACCCGTATTTAGTTACATTGTAATTTTAATTATAGTGATTAATCAAAATGATGTGGTTAATTTCATATAATAGTGGTTAACTTCATTATTTACTTGTAAACTAATTTTGTTTTTCTGATTTCTGGCCTGGGCCCAACTATAATACCAATCTTGACTTTTGTAACCATGAATTTTGAGCTAGTGATGCATGTATTTTCCTTTTTTTTCTTTTTCTTTTTTGTGTGTAAATGATTAACTCAACAATATTTAGACGGATTTAATTAGATCAGAATCAGAACCGAGTTCATTAGTTCCTCCTAAATTACCAGTATTTAGACTCTGTTGCATCATCTCCACCTTAAACGTCATTGTGTAATCAACCACAATATTTTTTTAATAAAAAATGATATATAATCTAATAGCACCTGATATTGGACCCGGTTGCTGTCAGTATATGTCTATTGACCTTAGAAGGCTAGAAATCAGACACAAAATAATTATTCAGCTCTGACAAAAGCAAAATATTTCATATCATCATAAATGCTTTGGTTCAATTAACTCATCGAAAGAAAAAAGAAAGTTTCACATCATCATTATCAAAACAACATTAAGGCATGTTCAAAATTAAGGTCTCTTCCAATTTAAATAGTTAATAAGATTAACAAATAAAAAAAGGCTTCCACAAATATGACATTTTCCAGCGCTTATAATAACTAATTTTCTGTGAATAACTACTGGGTTCAGACTTCAGGACCAGACTCTGGCCGTCCCACATGATCCTCTTGGAAAATTGAGCAACGGACCCTACTGGGGTTCCCCTCGGTGATCCTTGACTGTCATCTGCACTGCACTGGATTTGTCCAGTACACCCACCTGGTGTATGTCACTGTTGAAGTACTTCTTCATCCGGGAACTTTTCTTGTTTTCACTCGAGGATGACTTCACTGTTCTTTCTCTGTGTGGTGGGCCCATGAATCGGCTTCTGATGGTGTTTTTCACCTCCTTAAGCATGTCAGATATAGTGCCATTCATGGAGGCCAGGTAACTTTTCTTTATCTTGGAACCCGATTCCACTTGCACCTCATCAGTTGTCCGAGTTGTCTTGGAGGTGTTGTCCCGGGAGACATGCATGGAGATAGATGCCTGGTTAGAGCTAAGGTTAGAGGACCCAAGTTTGAGTTTGGTTAAATTAGGGATGATGGATATTTTTGAAGGATTGATCTGGTGATAAACTGTCTTAGAGAAACGGGTGCGTCTCAGCCAAGAGTTCGAGTCGTCTTTGTATAGGTCCTCCATTAATCAAGTTCTCTGTCACAGTTTAAATGCTCAAATTAAATGGGAATGGAAAAAACAGGTTGAAAAGAAGATTCAAATTCAAATTAAACAGTGCCCTTACCCCCTTGATATCTATAAGAAGTATCAAAACAACAATCAGCAGCTTGTAATTTTGTATTTAGTACTCTTTTATACTGAATAGATAAAATTTTCAGAGCGAGCTACAAAATATCTACTTCAAACGGTGTCAAAAACGATCCTTTTCCACCGCAGATTCGACAGAGATCATAATTCAATTATCAAATGAAAGATATGCATTTTCTTAAATTTTTTAAAATTGATGCAAAAGGAATGAGAGATGGAAGCAAACCTGACAATCAAGAAATGGAAGCTGTGGTACTACGGTGAAGAGAGAAGAGAGAAGAAAGAAACCAAGTCCTCTCTTGTGTGCTATTTATAATAGCTCTGGCAAATGACTTATTATATGACTTTCCTTATTTAGCTCTCTGTCTAAGCTCCCAATCCTGAAATAGAGATTTCTTAGCAATCAAATTTGTTTGAAGTTCAATTTACTTTCCTAATTTAAAGTGATAATATTTTCCTTCACAATCCACATACATATATAGTCTTTGTATACTAAATTGGAAATTAAAAATTAGTTACGTGGTTTTTTATTTAGCACAGAAGTCATAACCCGCTCAATTCACAAACATTTATCATTTCATGTCTATTCCATGGATAATTATATCGCATCAATAATATACAAATTAGATGCCCAAAATGTTACAATATATTGAATTACTATTATTGAATGATAAAAAAAAATCACCTAACTATATCGAATATATTATCACTATCCTACGTGTAGCTATATATTATTAATGTCCTACCAAAAAATACCATTGATGTTAAAAATACATAATCAAATCATATTAGACCGCAATTATTATCAACTGAATGATATTACTATATCATTTGACATTGTATATGGAATAGGTACATATTATGTGATATTTAACCGCTTTTTTTATTATACCCCAAACAAAAATCAAAATATCAAATCTGCCCTCAATCTCAAATTTTTAAAGAATTACCCGAGAGAATAATTCTCTCTTGGTCTGAGCGTTTCTCTCTAAGGCCCAATCTGGCCCATCTTCTCCTTCGATCATCTCCTTTTGATTATCTTGTCATTAACAATTCCACCGTTGATACGGCATGATTTGTTGTATTTCATTTTGCATTGCGACTTTGAGATTTTTTTTTGCTTTTTATTTCTTTGGACCCTCAACATTTTTAGTAATTACAAGCATATATTGTGTACAAATTTCTTATCGAGATAATTTTTTTTTTTCCAAAATGTTACTCTCATCTTTATCTCAGCCAAACATGCTAATTATCAGAAATTGATAGATGAAATTGAACTAAGAAATCAATTTAGATTGAATCTTACTGTAAATAATATAAACCACAGACTTAGAAATGTGATCGTACTTGTAAATGTACAACAGAATGAGTGAGGCTAGTGCGGACTAGTCCATACTACGGATCAATATTTTTCTTCTCAAAATTTAAACGGTGGATCCGAACTGTTCAATATGGTCTCCATATGGATATGTATTTGTAAACTAAATTTTACATTTTTTAATATTTGCTTTACTATTTTTTTAGATGGCTAGAAAATCCATATTTCAAATCAAGTGCTTTTCGGCCCATCTAAAAAAAAGTAATTTTTTTTTAAAACATATAAAATTTAGTTTACAAGTACATATTCATATGGACCACGTTGAACGGTTTAGATCTGCCGTTAGGACTTTCAAAATGAAAATTTTCCATACCGCAGGCCAATATGCGGTATGCATAGTACATATGAAAAATATTACTGTGTAATGGAATTTTTTTTCAATAAATACTATTATAAGAAATTAACCACATCATTTTGATTAATCACTATGATTTAAATTACAATGTAAAATGATATAGTATTATGAGAGGGAGGGTATGTATTAGGAAAATGAAGCATGTAGGACATTGCTAAATATCACATAATATGTACCTATTCCATATACAATGTAAAATGATATAGTAATATCATTCAGTTTATCATAATTTCGGTTTAATGTGATTTGATTATGTATTTTTAACATCAATGATATTTTTTTATAGGACATTAATAATATAGGGCTACACGTAGGATACTGATAATAAATTTGATATATTTAGGTGATTTTTTTTATCATTCAGTAATAGTAATTCTATATATTGTAACAATTTGTGCATCTAATTTGTATATTATTGATGCGATATAATTAGCCATATGGAATAAACATGAAACGATATTTACATGATACATGTTTGTGAATTGAACGGCTTATGGCTTCTGTGCTAAAATAAAACCAGGTAACTAATTTTTAATTTCCAATTTAGTATTAATGGGTGCTGGGAAGTTGACACTATAGGCAGTACGCTGAAGATTAGCATACAAATACTATTTCTGTGGATTGTGAAGGAAAATATGATTATTCTAAATTAAGAGATTAAACTGAACTTCAAACAAACTTGATCGCTAAGAAATCTAGATTCAGGATAGGATAAATATGGAAAGTCACACAATAAGTCCGTTGCCAGAGATATTATATATAGCCCACAATGTGTAACTAGAATTCTCTCTTCTCTCTAAGTCACAGAATAAGTCCGTTGCCAGAGGTCACAACGATGAAGAATGAGTTTAAGCTAAATCCCTGGGCGGAGGAGTTCGTTCCACCATCGCGTCGTCACCTCTCTGCATCCGCGACGGAGTTCATTCCATCATCGCGTCGTCGCCTCTCCGCCGCTGCGCCGGAGTTCTTTCCGCGGGGCCATGTTCGCAGTCAAGCCAATACTGTTTTGAGTCGACAATTTACTCAAGCTCAGCGATCTTGTTCTCAGCACGAGTCTAGCCATGCGGTAAGTTTGAAGCAACCCATTTGCATCCATTATTCCAGTAAATGAAGAAATTGTACTCAGTTCTCCTTGTAGATTTTTATTTTTATGATTTATAATCGTTTTTTTAATCAAAATAGGGAAGTGAGAGCTCTGTCGACAAAGATGCGAAAGCGAAAAATGTGAGAACAATTTACGTCGGCGATATCATATTGACTCTCGGGTAAGCCATCGCATACATGCCAGAACCAGGTCATGAATAAAGGCAAGCGGAGATCCATGTCTACATTAAATGCCACTTATGTTTATTTTGATTCGTGTGTTTATTTTCCAATAAATTGGTAAACTTTAACAAGGATGGTTGCTACTGTATTTCTAGCCATGTCTGTCATGACCGCTGTTGTACTTCAATTATTGGTGTAAGACTTTTGTTTGTGAAATTAATGTTATATTTATGAATGTTATTGATAATGTATATGATGTGTGTAAGCCTTACATATAAATACGTGGCGGCCGGGTTGTCTCGGGGTGGGACAATTAAATATAATATCAGAGATCGTTCCTCGGACAGTATTTGGGTCCCTGTTTCATTTATTATCGATTTTCTTTTGAATTTGATGTACGAAATAGTCTTAAGTTGACTTGCTAGTCCAAATTTTTTTTAACTTCGTATGATTTATTCTGGAATTATTTTTTTCTTATGATATGTCGGAATATTTGGCGAATCATTGATTTTAAAAATCTGTGTATGTCCTCCAATTCGTATATAAAAAGGAAAAAAATTATGTAAATAGAAAAAGAGAAAACAAGATACATCCCAACATATCTCAGCAGCCTCAATTATACACTATCAACAAATTTATGTAAATAGAAAAAAAAAAGCTTTGAAAAATAGTGAAGTTTGACCGCTAAGCCGAGCACTCCGGTACTCCAAACAGTAACAACAACAAGAAAAGAAAGAAAGAGTTTTGAATATACAAATGATTTTAAGGGGGTCGATGATTTCATTGGATTAGAAAAAATGGACTAGATAACAGTCGTCCAACTACAATTCCACAACAATCCTCTAACTTTAATGGTAAAAGACTTTAACAGTTAGACAACTTTGATCTTATTAAAGAAAATCAACACTGAGTATTACAGTCTTAATATTGTTTTACATAAAATTTAATAGTGTTTTAGCCCTTCTTAATAAATCATCTATCAAGTCCTAATGATAATAACTGTTTCAGAAAAGATTTTTTTTACCCACTCATTTTTTTCCTTCAATCATTCTTGTTCATTTTTAGAATTCTCATCCATTTTTTCTCAAATGATGAGATCCATGATAAAGTATTTTTTAGTTATATATGTGTCGCAATTTTTCCAATTCTTAATAGTTCTTAATAGTTCTTCACCAAAAGTTTTAATAGTTATTTATCCATCTGACAATTCTTAATAGTGCTTATAGTTATTGATCCATTTCATAATAGTAATTTATCCTATTCTTAAAAGTTCTTCACCAAATTCTTAATAGTTATTTATCAAATTCTTAATAGGTCTTTTAACAATTCTTAATAATGCTTATTAGTTATTTATCCAATTCTTAATAATGCTTATTAATTATTTATTAAATTATTAATAGTTCTTCTCCGAAATTCTTAATAGTTTGTTGCCTCGTCCCGTCGTCGCCTCTCCGCCACCGCGCTGGAGTTCTTCCCACGGAGTTATGTCAGCGATCTCGCGCTCAGCCCGGATTTAGTCATGCGGTAAGTTTGAAGCAACCCATTCGCATCCATTATTCCAGTAATAGTACGGTTCGGTTTCAATTCGGTGTATAAGTGCATTTCGGTCGATTTGGCTGTACTTTTGAAAACCAAATAATATTTTGGGTTGCTTATTTTTTTGATTTTAACTAAACGGAACCGATAAACACCCCTAGAGGCAGTTTACTTAATGGAAACTTATTGTCTTTTTCTTGGTCTTTTTATAAAAAAAACAAAAAAGAGAAGACTATTATTTGGTCAATTCATCTTAGACATTACCAAAATTTAATGTTATGATAATGGTTGAAATAAAAATTGTTGGGCAATTCATCTTAGACATTACCAAAAAGAGAAAGACTATTAGATATATTCTTACATTTTTTTTTCCGGCAACACTTTAAATTTGTTTTATGTGGGATCCTCTAAGCACAAGAAACTGACCAGTGAAGGATATTTTATGTGCATGGCATATAAATATGATCAATATCAGAATGGAAGGGCCATATTTGCTTCTTGGAAAATTAGAACCGGCAGTTAATATATTTTGTTCTATTTTGAAGGATATGATATGAATAAGTTCTACTAAAAAATAAAGTTAAAAACTGGTTATGTGCAAACATTTTACCCATCAATGCTTTCATTGATATTTCATAAAATAAAATTTCATCAGACATGCAATTAGGAACATCACATATTAAAGAATTATCCTTATTCAGAGAGAATAATTCTCTCTTGGTCTGAGCGTTTCTCTCTAAGGCCCAATCTGGCCCTTCTCCTCCTTCTGATCATCTCCTTTTGATTATCTTGTCATTAACACTTCCACCGTTGATACGGCATGATTTGTTGTATTTCATTTTGCGTTGCGACTGAGAGATATTTTTTTTTGCTTTTTATTTCTTTGGACCCTCAACATTTTTAGTAATTACAAACATATATTAAGTACAAATTTCTTATCGAGATAATTTTCTTTTCCAAAATGTTACTCTCATCTTTATATCGGCAAAACATGCTAATTATCAGAAATTGTTAGATGAAATTGATATATAACTAAGAAATCTATTTAGATTGGATCTTACCGTAAATAATATAAACCACAGACTTAGAAATGTGATCGTACTTTTAAATGTACAATAGAATGAGTGAAGCTATCGTGGACTAGTCCGAACTACGGATCAATATTTTTCTTCTTAAAATTCTAACGGTGGATCCGAGCAGTTCAATGTGGTCTCCATATGGATATGTATTTGTAAACTAAATTATAAATATTTAAGATTTTTTTAATATTTTTTTAAATGGCTAGAAAATCAATGTTTCATATCAAGTGATTTTCTGCCCATCTAAAAAAAATGTAAAAACAATTCTAAAAAGTATAAAATTTAGTTCACAAGTACAAATTCATATGGAGACCATGTTGAACGGTTCGGATCGACCGTTGGGACTTTCAAACTGAAAATTTTCCATACCGCGGGCCAATATGCGGTATGCATAGTACCATTATGAATAATTACAGTGCAACGAAATTTTTTTTATAAATACTATTAGGAAATTAACCACATCATTTTGATTAATCACTATGATTTAAAATACAATGAACTAAATACGGGCTTTGGAATCCAATTTCAGGACCTGTAAAATTATTTAAATTATAAATATTATATTGAATGATAAAAATTCTTTATATTAGGAGAAGTATATGAGAGGGATGGTATGTATTAGGAAAATGAAGCATGTTGGACATTGCTAAATATCCCGCTTATTTTATTAATACCCCAAAAAAGAAACAAATTAGCAAATCTGCCCTCCCCTCCAAATTTTTGTTAAAACTACCCGGACCGCCCTTCATTGGGCAGTCCACTGTTCATACCAAACCACCCCACTGTGGGGCGGTTTGGTATTTTTTTTTTTTTTAGAGACAATATGAATATCAAGATGCTGAATTCTAACGCTAAAAGTTCGGATTTTTTTTTAAATAGTTGTTAGATTACTTCTTTTAATTGGCATATTTATACTAAAATACACTAAATTACTTGAAATTATGTTAAATTACGTTGAATTACACTAAATTACATTAAATTACGCTAAACACTAAACCCTAAACTCTTATTTTGGACAATTTCTAAAACTCTAAACCCTAAATCCTAAATATTATCGTACATTAAATGATTTACAATTTTCACATAACATATTTATAAAATTAGTGATATCTAAAAGAAACCCTAAACCCTACAACCTAATTTCTAAACCCTAGTTTCTGACATTTTTATTAATAAATACCACGTTAGCTGGGTTTTTTTATTAGATTACTTCTTTTGATGTTTAATTAGCATATTTATACTAAAATATGCTAAATTACATGAAATTATGTTAAATTATGCTGAATAACACTAAATTACGTTAAATTACGCTAAATCACATTAAATTACGCCAAAATATGGTAAATTACGCTAAATTACATATGAATAGGATGATATCTTCATTGAAAAGGGAAAACGAATGACGAAACTTCAAACAGTCATAAAACGGCGCTCGAGTGTCCGATTTCAGCAAATGACCACTTTTCGGAAAGCTTGCGAAAATACGCATGCGTCAGTGCCCACGATGCTGGATTTCAAAATTCAGAATTGCCAAAATACTAAGGGAAGAGACTCAAAAATTGAGTTGAAGTTTCCGATTAAAATTTTCATTTCTATTATTCAATCTAAGTAGCTCAATAATTAGTTACATAATGAACTTGTAGAATATCAATTTTTACTATTTTTGGAATTTTTTACTATTTTTCATGATTCATGAAAGATGGCACAAAATTGGTCTACTTTAGCGTAATTTACCGTATTTCAGCATAATTAGCAAAGTTATTGTAATTTAGCGTAATTTAACGTAATTTAGTATAATTCAACATAATTTAACATAATTTCAAGTAATTTAGCGTATTTTAGTATAAATATGCTAATTTAGCGTAAAAATTGGTCTACTATGAATAGTGGACTGCCCTCCAGTGGGGCGGTCAGGGTATTTTAGTCAAAGTTTGGGATTGAGGGCAGATTTGATATTTTGTTTTTGTTGGGGTATTAATAAAAAAAACGGCTAAATATCACATAATATGTACCTATTCCATATACAATGTAAAATGATATAGTAATATCATTCAGTTGATAATAATTGCGGTCTAATATGATTTGATTATGTATTTTTAACATCAATGATATTTTTTGATAGGATATTAATAATATATAGCTACATGTAGGATAGTGATAATAAATTCGATATAGTTAGGTGATTTTTTTTTATCATTCAATAATAGTAATTCTATATATTGTAACATTTTGGGCATCTAATTTGTATATTATTGATGCGATATTATTATCCATGGAATAGACACGAAATGATAAATGTTTGTGAATTGAGCGGGTTATGACTTCTGTGCTAAATAAAAAACCACGTAACTAATTTTTAATTTCCAATTTAGTATACAAATACTATATATGTATGTGGATTGTGAAGGAAAATATTATCACTTTAAATTAGGAAAGTAAATTGAACTTCAAACAAACTTGATTGCTAAGAAATCTCTATTTCAGGATTGGGAGCTTAAACAGAGAGCTAAATAAGGAAAGTCATATAATAAGTCCTTTGCCAGAGCTATTATAAATAGCACACAAGAGAGGACTTGGTTTCTTTCTTTTCTCTCTTCTCTCTTCACCGTAATACCACAGCTTCCATTTCTTGATTGTCAGGTTTGCTTCCATCTCTCATTCCTTTTGCATCAATTTTAAAAAATTTAAGAAAATGTATATCTTTCATTTGATAATTGAATTATGATCTCTGTCGAATCTGCGGTGGAAAAGGATTGTTTTTGACACCGTTTGAAGTAGATATTTTGTGGCTCGCTCTGAAAATTTTATCTATTCAGTATAAAAGAGTACTAAATACAAAATTACAAGCTGCTGATTGTTGTTTTGATACTTTTTATAGATATCAAGGGGGAAAGGGCACTGTTTAATTTGAATTTGAATCTTCTTTTTAACCTGTTTTTTCCATTCCCATTTAATTTGAGCATTTAAACTATGACAGAGAACTTGATTAATGGAGGACCTATACAAAGACGACTCGAACTCTTGGCTGAGACGCACCCATTTCTCTAAGACAGTTTATCACCAGATCAACCCTTAAAAAATATCCATCATCCCTAATTTAACCAAACTCAAACGTGTGTCCTCTAACCTTAGCTCTAACCGGGCATCTATCTCCATGCATGTCTCCCGGGACAACACCTCCAAGACAACTCAGACAACTGATGAGGTGCAAGTGGAATCGGGTTTCAAGATAAAGAAAAATTACCTGGCCTCCATGAATGGCACTATATCTGACATGCTTAAGGAGGTGAAAAAGGCCATCAGAATCCGATTCATGGGCCCACCACACAGAGAAAGAACAGTGAAGTCATCCTCGAGTCAAAAGAAGAAAAGTTCCTGGATGAAGAAGTACTTCAACAGTGACATACGCCAGGTGGGTGTACTGGACAAATCCAGTGCAGTGCAGATGACAGTCAAGGATCACCGAGGGGAACGCGAGTAGGGTCCGTTGCTCAATTTTCAAAAAGGATCATGTGGGACGGCCAGAGTCTGGCCCTGAAGTCTGAACCCAGTAGTTATTCACAGAAAATTAGTTATTATAAGCGCTGGAAAATGTCATATTTGTGTAAGAGACCTTAATTTTGAACATGCCTTAATGTTGTTTTGATAATGATGATATGAAACTTTCTTTTTTCTTCCGATGAGTTAATTGAACCAAAGCATTTATGATGATATGAAATATTTTGCTTTTGTCAGAGCTGAATAATTATTTTGTGTCTGATTTCTAGCCTTCTAAGGTCAATAGACATATACTGACAGCAACCGGGTCCAATATCAGGTGCTATTAGATTATATCTCATTTTTTATTAAAAAAATATTGTGTTTGATTACACAATGACGTTTAAGGTGGAGATGATGCAACAGAGTCTAAATACTGGTAATTTAGGAGGAACTAATGAACTCGGTTCTAATTCAATTGAAACTGATACTCCACATCATTCACAATAAAACCACAATTAAAACTGAAACTGAAAGGTTAACACAATGTTCACTCCTATAACATTCAATTGTGCAGCTGTCACAAATTATTGAACAGCTTAAGCCAATCTGGTGCTCTTTACCAACAGCCCAGATTAAACAGTAATTGTGCCAGAAAAAAAAGGCTACATATAAGGTGAATTAGTAGCCAAGTTGATACTCCACAACACAAATAAAATGATGGCAAGTGTTACCTTGAATTCAAAACCACATTAAATCAGAAGATTACAAGAAGTGAGAAGAGGCAGAACACAAGTCAACAGGCATAAGCTACAAGACTTCTATGCTCGTCCCCAACAACTTAATTTACAAACAATGCCACCAAACACTAATAATTAAGGTAACATAACCTTAGGGGAGGCATACAGAAGGTTAGTCATATACTAATAATTAGTTTTAGTTGTACATCACAAATCAAAAGGCACTGATGCCTCACAAATCTATAGAACCAAAGGATTAGCATCAGTAACAACATGTTGAATTTAAATATAATTCGATTACTCCTCTCTCCTAGCGTGTAATAGTTTAAGAAAATATCCCACGCGTGATGCCACCAAAACCGTTATATCAAGTCCATGCAAAATCATTTCATGAAGCTTAGTCTCTTTGTTGGAAACCATTGTTTCGAAAGCTGAGCGCTCTCCTTGCATGGTATTATATCTTTCATCCAGATCTATAATTGAAGAGAGGATGTCTTTTATTTTACCATCAATTTCCAGTAATGTCTCATTTGCAATATTTGCAACACGATGAAGATGAAACTTAGCCATATTTGAACAGAATTCAAGATCCCCATTTGCAGCATTTGCAACAAGATGATCCCCATGACTTCCCAGATCATAAAACCTCTTGACCTTGTTCTTTAAGTTGTGAATAATTAGCTGCAAGTTTAGAATTTTCTATGCTACTTGCTTTCTCCATATTAGCAAGAGGTTGAAGGAAATCAAAATCAATATGATCGGCAAATCGAACCGCACGCTGGACAAAACGCTGGACAAAAGAACTTGAGTACATGTTGCTACCATTTTCCATAGTAGTGTCAAGCGTGGAACATAGTGTTCCGGGAAGTGTCGACTTGGTTTCTAAAACATAACTTAGGAAGTGGAGCATCTTCTTGTCCATTAGCTCGTCACAAGTTCCCTAAAAGATTTATGATAACACAAGGAAATTATTTTCTATCATATTCTATAATTGGGTCCAAATAGAATTTGATAACAGAACTAAAAAATTAGTGTATAAAAAAAGTAGAATTTGATACCAATAAAAGAAACATACCTTAAGGATTTCCAAAGATTGCTTCACATTGTTGAAATTACGGTCAAAGTTCCGCGCAAAAGGAACTAATCTCTTTTCTATAGTACTCCAAAATTCTGCGTGCAAACAGGCAATCTTTCTGTTAGTCTAAGACTTAGAACATCAAAAGAAGTAAAGATACACAACTAACTCTACAATTTACAAAATGATTCAGTTTGGTGTAAAAGAAAGGATCATTGATGCTTTGCTCATATAACAGTGACTGTGTTACCCTCGGTGAGCTTCATTGCATCTCTATTCAGACTTAGAATATTTAAATTTGCATATAAGAAAGATAACACCAGATATCACCATTTAAGGGTAGATCTGATACCATCCTTCATCAAGAATCAACTTTTATGAATACAATAAGGTAATCCAGACAAAACAAAAGAACTAGATCAGTTAAAAAAATATACACTCATGTTTACACATCTCACACAAAATATACATGTATTCATCGTGCCAGACACAAAGGGGAAGTTTCAGGTCCCTGATTTCATTTCTTTGCAAAAGGCACAGTTCTATTTCATTCAAAAAGATGCATCACAGACATAGTACAAAATTTTACAAAGTTATTTGTTTGCATATTGCCTAATTCTTTGGAGCAATTGTGTTTATTGGGTTTTACCTTGCGAAGAACAGACATTGTTGGAGCTATCAGAGTATGATAGACTCGTAGGAGGTAGAGCCGGCAGAGCCGGCAGAGCAGGGGGTAGAGCCGTGAGGGACCACAAAGCGAAAGAGATAGAAATATAACACAGTGCTCATAAGAATTATGATACCACCAACGGCTGAGATGAGAATCCAAATCACTGCAGGATGGCCATTGTTGGAATGGTGGACTTTAGAAATAATGGAGGGAAAGGTGTGAATAACATACGAGACAGGAGGAGCAGGAGGGGGTGTTTGAAGGGGGAAGAAGTCGATTGGGTTAGAGTTGGCGGCGTGACTCAGCGCGGAAAGTTGATGGTGGATTCTCCGGCCGGCGCCGACATTGAAGAGGAGAGAGAAGAGGAGGACTAAACGGAGGAACATTGTACGGAGCTAAGGAGGCGAGTAGGAAGGGAAGAGCGACAGCAGTTGGACAAGACAATTGCAAGAGACGTTTTGGGAAGAGAGACGTTTTAAATTAAAAAAAGGGAAAATTGTCTAACACCCCTCAATTTTTCACTATTCAAAAATCGAGCCTTTTCAGAAATAAAATGTAAAAAGAAGGATGAATGTTTTCTTTCAGCCCAAGCTAACATAGATAACTAGCGTATTGATCAAACCCGTAGGGGGGCAATCCGGACCGGACCGCCCCGTCCCGGACCAGACCCAAACCCGTCAAACCCGGACGGACTGGGATTGAAACCCCGAAAAGTGTTGGCTATTCTACAATTACCTTTTCATAAAGAGATCATATTGAATGATTCAGGTTGACTATTTGGACTTGAAAATGTAAATATCGATCCAAAATACGGACCAATCTGCGATATGCATAATACAAATTAAGTCTAAAGTTATTTGTATCTATATAGAACACAGGAAAGACTGATATTGTTTTTTTAAATAACTACTTTCTAGATGGATCTTTATTGACACACTGTCGGATGTTTATTGAAACCCAGATTTATCTTTAGTTCATAGAAGATCAACCCTGCGTTAACCAAGCACGGACCTTTAGTGAAATACCAAAGTTATTTGCGGTGCACTAGCAAAGTTAAAAATTATTAAATGTATCTTTGTTTTAATGAATGAACATTTGGCACCCATGATGAATTTAAGACAACAGGCACCTGAAGGTCAAAGAACATTTGGCACTCAAAAATCGCTTTTTGCGGTACGATGCATTTATTTTATTTTTATTTGCGGTGTCCTAGCAAAGTTAAAAATTATAAAATGTAGCTTTATTTTACTATCTGAAGTGTATCAAGTTGAAAGAACATTTGCACCCACGATGAATTTAAGGCACGAACCTTTAATACACAGTGGAAGAATCTTTAGGGAACGACAAATGGACCTTTATTGACACACTGTCGGTCGTTTATTGAAACCCGGATTTACCTTTAGTTCATAGAAGATCAACACTGCGATAACCAAGCACGGACCTTTAGTGAAATACCAAAGTTATTTGCGGTGCACTAGCAAAGTTAAAAATTATTAAATGTATCTTTGTTTTAATGAAAGAACATTTGGCACCCACGATGAATTTAAGACAACAGGCACCTGTATGGAAAGACCGACCCGCCTTTATGTGACAGACGATGAAGTCTGCATTGACTAAGCGTGAACCTTTAGTGAAATACCAAAAGGCTTTTGTTGACTGCAATCGGTAGCTGATTGCTATCACCTCAATTGACCCGATTTTGCTACCGCGCTACACAAGATTCAACAGCCCGGATCGACCGCCCTGGCACTCAAAAAATGCTTTTTGTGTTACGATGTATTTATTTTATTTTATTTGCGGTGTCCTAACAAAGTTAAAAGTTATTTTTAGGGCACGAATCTCGATGCAATCAGACGATCTGGATGCTGCGCTACACGATATTGCGCAACACCAGGTTCCATTCCTCAATAAGGTGGGTTTAAAATCCCGTGAACACTAAGTTATGAAGGTCAAAGAACATTTGGCACTCAAAAAACGCTTTTTGCGGTACGATGCATTTATTTTATTTTTATTTGCGGTGTCCTAGCAAAGTTAAAAATTATAAAATGTAGCTTTATATTACTATCTGAAGTGTATCAAGTTGAAAGTACATTTGCACCCACGATGAATTTAAGGCAACAAAGCTTTAATACACAGTAGAAGAATCTTTACGGAACCACAGATGGACCTTTATTGACAAAACGTAGGACGTTTATGGAACATCAGATTTACCTTTAGTTCATTGAAGATCAACCCTGCGTTAACCAAGCACGGACCTTTAGTGAAATACCAAAGTTATTTGCGGTGCACTAACAAAGTTAAAAATTATTAAATGTATCTTTGTTTTAATGAAGGAACATTTGGCACCCACGATGAATTTAAGACAACAGGCACCTGTATGGAAAGACTGACCCACCTTTATGTGACAGACGATGAAGTCGCCATTGACTAAGCGTGAACCTTTAGTGAAATACCAAAAGGCTTTTGTTGGCTGCAATCGGTAGCTGATTGCTATCACCTCAATCGACCCAATTTTGCTACTACACTGTCGGATCTCGATGCAATCGGACAATCTGGATGCTGCGCTACACGATATTGCGCAACACCAGATTCCGTTCCTCAATAAGGTGGGTTTAAAATCCCGTGAACACTAAGTTATGAAGGTCAAAGAACATTTGGCACTCAAAAAACGCTTTTTGCGGTAAGATGCAGTTATTTTATTTTTATTGCGGTGTCCTAGCAAAGTTAAAAATTATAAAATGTAGCTTTATATTACTATCTGAAGTGTATCAAGTTGAAAGTACATTTGCACCCACGATGAATTTAAGGCAACGAAGCTTTAATACACAGTAGAAGAATCTTTACGGAACTACAGATGGACCTTAATTGACACAAAAAATATTTTATTTTGGGACTCACACTTTTTAGATCTCACAAATAAAATTAATCATTTTACGATTTTTTCTTGCAAGGATTTGCGCTTAACCTCGTTTTTCTTGCAAGGATTTGGCGATATCATATTGACCCTCGGGTAAGTCATAATAAGGTCTCAACCCAATTAAATTTACAGCAACCCACATATTCTCCTCTTCAAAATATCATAATTATGGCATAAAATTCATCAATTAGGATATGATAAGTCGATATGTTGATTTGATCAAGTATTGTTCTTAGATTGTTGGAATTTATGATTGTACTCATTTAAATTATAATCTGAAAATTTATCTCTTTTATGATATTATAATCTGAAATTTATCTTTATTGATAGTAATTCCATTAGTTTTAAAAATTCTGAAACTATTCTCTTGATTTTTTTTTTGTAATTGCGATCATATAGTTTTTCATGTAATTTGTTCCTTCCATCAAGATATCTAGATCTGACTTCTAAATCGGAATACGATGTATATTTTTTTGTTTGTATTTGATAACTTCAAAAAGAAATTGTCTAAACTCTCTAATATTTAATTTCTATAATTGCTCATTCCTATTCTTGTAGATTTTCAAAACTATTTTCTATCAAATAGTATATACTAATTCATTCTATGTTAAATGATTGTACTATATTAAGATTTCAAACTTACTATATATTTAATTGGATTATATCTAGTCAAACCATTCGGTTATGATAAGGATCAAGGTAATAACCGAAGCAATACAATTTAACATATGTATTTTGTTGAGTTAATATACGTGATATGAACATATAACTAAAGTGAATATGTTCGCATATCGGAATGTATGCATTGAGTCCAGTGTTCGACTAGACTCCTTGCTAACGTGGTGTCGGTTGGACGTCCTGTCACGGATATTCAAGACCTAGCATAGGGTGGACTCATCGTCTAGCGAGACGATCTCTCATTGTTGGTTGGACCTTTCAATGAGTTGCCGGCCTCCCACTGTTGGTTGGACTTACTAACGAGTTGGCGGCATTCCAATGTTAGTTGGACTTCCCATTGGATTAGCAAATAAATGGATTAATCAAAACTTGAAAGAATTACATGGCATTAGAAATGCCTGAGCATTTATTATTTATTTATTTCATACTTTTCAGAATATAGTTAATTTTACAAATTGGGGATTAGAACTGAATCCCGCACTGATAGAATGTTTGAATCTCTAACCCGTTCCATTTTTATGTGAGTTCCAAGTAATGAGGAAGTGGTGCCAGAACAAGGTCGTGGATAAAAGCAACCGGAAGGATCCATGTCTACATTAAATGTCACTTATGTTTATTTTGATTCGTTTATTTATTTTCTAATAAATTGGTACACTTGAACAAGCATGGTTTCTACCGTATTTCTAACCATGTCTGTCGTGACCGCTGTTGAACTACTTTAATTATTGGTGTAAGACTTTTGTTTGTGAAATTAATGTTATATTTATGAATGTTACTGATAATGTATATGATGTGTGTAAGCCTTACATTATTGATAATGTATATGAATGTTATTAATAATATGTGTAAGCCTTACATCTGAGTTTCAGGTTCAAACTCAAGTTGATTCTTAACAATTTGTTTGAATCCGATTCCATAGGCAACATGCTGATATAAAATTTACAACAGAATATCCTTTTATTTTTGGTAATAAAAAATAATGACCTCAACTAAAATGCCAATGATTCATAGATACAAGATGTTTATATATGCTTAGGTGAAAACCATAAATGATATGATTAATTGAAAACTTTGTGCTGACTTATTTATAAACCTCTGAAAGAGAATGATTAATTGTATTAAACAATCTAGATGAAAATATATGCTCATGTTTTCTTCAGTATTAGTTGCCAAATTTTTTATAAATCGGTATATATTATATGACACCGGATAAGTATGTATTGATCAAGTGAGATATTTGAGAAAACCAACACAGTATGCATATGGGGTGCTCAATCAATTGGAGGTATGACTCCAATTTTATATTCATAGTATTAATAAAATATAAATTAAATTCGTGGCATCAATTCTGAAATATGTTGAAAATTAGCAAGGAGGGACGCATCGTTTTGGGTTTCTTTTCTTTTTTCCAAAGAATACTCTGATGTTGGCAATAAAATTCGTGAAATTGTTCATGTCTATATCCACATTACCCCTGATTATATTGGAGGCATTATATCTTTGGTGAACTTGATATAATTTCAAACACTTAAAATTTCAAAAACCAAGTAATTTAAAAAAATCTAAATAGGCAGTTGCTCCAAACATAACTGCAGAGCCGATGTTACGCTTCATCTGATTGTTTATATATAGTATCAATTTAAGTTGTCTTAGTGCACAGTTTTTATTTGTTTTGCAATGTCAGTAACGAGGTAATTATGAACACCAATCCCATGGTAAGAGAGGCATTGCAAAGTATTTAATTAGTATTTAATTAGTGTTCCATAACTTACAACCTGCATTTCTTATTTTTAATAATGTGGGATGCTAATTCAATTCTTAAGAAAACAAGAGGTAGACATGTAAGTTTTTGTGGAACTTTAATTATAAATTAGGAAAGTAAATTGATAACGTTGGATACAAATTTAATTATTAACAAAACGAGGGGTAGGCATGTAAAATTTGTGGAACGTTAATCATAAATTAGGAAAGTAAATTGAACTTCAAACAAACTTGATTGCTAAGAAATCTCTATTTCAGGATTGGGAGATTAAACAAAGAGGTAAATATGGAAAGTCAGAGAATAAGTCTGTTGCCTGAGCTATTATAAATAGCACACAAGAGAGAAGAACTAGGTTTCTCTCTTCTCTCTTCACAATAGTACCACAAGCTTAATTCCTTTTCTTGGTTCTCAGGTTTGCTCCGTCTTCATCCTTTTGCATCATATTTTCAAAATTTCAGATACTTTATATCAGGCATCAGATAAATAATGTTCTTTGTCGAATCTGCGGTGGAAAAGGATTGTTTTTGACATATTTTGAAGTAGAATTTTTGTAGCTCGCTCAGAAAATTTTGTATGTTTAGCGAAAACCAAGGAACTCATAGATTCTTGTTTTGATACTTTTTATTGATTTCAAAGGGGTAAGGGTACTGATTAATTTGAATTTGAATCTTCTTTTCAACCTGTTTTTTCCATTCCCTTTTAATTTGAGCATTTAATCTGTGACAGAGAACTTGATTAATGGAGGACCTATAAAAAGACGACTTGAACTCTTGGCTGAGACGCACCCGTTTCTCTAAGACAGTTTATCACCAGCCCAACCCTTCGCAAATACCCATCATCCCTAATTTAACCAAACTCAAACTTGGATCCTCTAACCCTAGCTCTAACTGGGCTTCTATCTCCATGCCCATCACCCGGGACAACACCTCCAAGACAACTCAGATAACTGGTGAGGTGCAAGTGGAATCGGGTTCCAAGATAAAGAAAAATAACCTGGCCTCCATGAATGGCGCTATATCTGACATGTTTAAGGAGGTGAAAAAGACTGTCAGAAGCCGATTCATGGGACCAAAACACAAAGAAAGTAGAGTGCAGTTATCCTCGAGTCAAAAGAAGAAAAGTTCCTAATTTTGAACATGCTTTAATGTTGTTTTGATAATGATGTTCCTTATTGTCTCTCTTTCTTATGATGATATGAAACTTTCTTCTTTCCATCGATGAGTTAATTGAACCAAAGCATTTTTTGTGTGATGATGTGAGATATCGTCTTTTATGATGAAATGAAATATTTTGCTTTTGTCACAGCTGAATAATTATTTTGTGTCTGATTTCAAGCCTTCTAGTCGGTAGACATATACTGACAGCAACCGGGTCCAATATCCGGTGCTATTAGATTGCTTCTGCTTCCGACTCTGCTCCATTTCCATATACGCCTCCTATGTCTGTCTCCAGAGGCAGGCTGAGAAAATAGAGAAACAAAAAAAGGTTTATTTTTATGATTAATCTTATTATTTCAGTTCAACCGAATAAATCAAAATTTAGTTCGGTTCCGTTTTAATTCGGTGTATAAGTGCATTTCGGTCGATTCGGCTGTACTTTCGGAAACCGAATAATATTTTGGGTTGCTTATTTTTTCGATTGTAACTAAACAGAACCAATAAACACCCCTACCTACAAGAGAGGCAGTTTACTTAATGGAAAACTTATTGTCTTTTCATGGTCTTTTTATAAAAAAAAGATAAAAGAATGAGGATCATATAAAATCTTATATTATGATAATGGTTGAAATAAAAATTGTTGCGCAATTCATCTGAGACATTACCAAAAAGAGAAAGACTATTATATATGTTCTTACATTTTTTTTCCGGCAACACTTTAAATTTGTTTTATGTTGGATCCTCTAAGCACAAGAAAACTGACTAGTGAAGGATATTTTATGTGGCATATATATATGATCAATATCAGAATGGAAGGGCCATATTTTCTTCTTGGAAAATTAGAACATGCAGTTAATATGTTTTTCTCTATTTTGAAGGATATGATATGAATAAGTTCTACTAAAAAATAAAGTTAAAGACTGGTTATGTGCAAACATTTTACCTATCAATGCTTTCACTCTGATATTTCTTAAAATAAAATTTCATCAAACATGCAATTAGAAAACACAATCACATATTAATCACAAATTAAAAGGACTATCCTTATTCATGGAGAATAATTCTCTCTTGGTCTGAGCGTTTCTCTCTATGGCCCAACCTGGCTCATCTCCTCCTTCTGAGCTTCTCCTTTTGATTATCTTGTCATTAACACTTCCACCGTTGATACGGCATGATTTGTTGTATTTCATTTTGCGTTGCGACTGAGAGATATTTTTTTTTGCTTTTTATTTCTTTGGACCCTCAACATTTTTAGTAATTACAAACATATACTGTGTACAAATTTCTTATCGAGATAATTTTTTTTCCAAAATGTTACTTCATCGTTATCTCGGCAAAACATGCTAATTATCAGAAATTGTTAGATGAAATTGATAACTAAGAAATCTATTTAGATTGGATCTTACCGTAAATAATATAAACCACAGACTTAGAAATGTGATCGTACCTTTAAATGTACAATGGAATGAGTGAGGCTAGCGCGGACTAGTCCGTACTACGGATCAATATTTTTCTTCCCAAAATTCTAACGGTGGATCCGAACTGTTCAATATGATCTCCATATGGATATGTATTTGTAAACTAAATTTTACATTTTTAAGATTTGTTTTACTATTTTTTTAGATGACTAGAAAATCCATATTTGAGATCAAGTGATTTTCTGCCCATCTAAGAAAAAATGTAAAAACAATTCTAAAAAGTATAAAATTTAGTTCACAAGTACAAATTCATATCGAGACCATGTTGAACGGTTCGGATAGACCGTTGGGACTTTCACTGAAAATTTTCCATACCGGTGGCCAATATGCGGTTTGCATAGTACCATTATGGATAATTACAGTGCAACGGAATTTTTTTATTAAATACTATTAGGAAATTAACCACATCATTTTGATTAATCATTATTTAAATTACAATGAACTAAATACGGGATTTTGAATTCAATAATTTCAGGACCTGTAAAATTTTTAAATTATAAATATTATATTGAATGATAAAAATTCTTTATATTAGGAGAAGTATATGAGAGGGAGGGTATGTATTAGGAAAATGAAGCATGTTGGACATTGCTAAATATCCCGCTTTTTTTATTAATACCCCAAAAAAAACAAATTAGCAAATCTGTCCTCTCCTCCAAATTTTTATTAAAACAACCCGGACCGCTCTACACTGGGTAGTCCACTGTTCAGACCAAACCGCCCCACTGTGGGGCGGTTTGCTAATTTTTTTTTTACAGTCATAGAATCCCGCCCCACTGTGGGGCAGTTTGGTATTTGTTTTTTTTTAGAGACAGTATGAATATCAAGATATTGAATTCTAACGCTAAAAATTCGGATTTTTTAAATATTTGTTAGATTACTTCTTTTAATTGGCATATTTATACTAAAATACGCTAAATTACTTGAAATTATGTTAAATTACGTTGAATTACACTAAATTACATTAAATTATGCTAAACTCTAAACCATAAACTCTTATTTTGACCAATTTCTAAAACCCTAAACCCTAAATCCTAAAAATTATCGTACAATAAATGATTTACAATTTTCACATAACATATTTATAAAAATTAGTGATATTTAAAAGAAACCCTAAACCCTAAAACCTAATATCTAAACCCTAGTTTCTGACATTTTTATTAATAAATATACCCACGTTAGCTGGGTTTTTTTGTTAGATTACTTCTTTTGATGTATAATTAGTATACTAAAATATGCTAAATTACTTGAAATTATGTTAAATTTTGCCGAATATCACTAAATTACGTTAAATTACACTAAATTACATTAAATTACACTAAAATACGGTAAATTACGCTAAATTACATATGAATAGGGATGATATCTTCATTGAAAAGGGGAAAAATAACGACGAAACTTCAAACGGCCATAATACGGCGCTCGAGTGTCCGATTTCAGCCAATGACCACTTTTCGGAAAGATTGCAAAAGTACGCATGCGTCAGTGCCCACAATGCTGGATTTCAAAATTCAGAATTGCCAAAATCTAAGGGAAGAGCCTCAAAACTTGAGTTGAAGTTTCCGATTAAGATTTTCATTTCTATTATTCAATCTAAGTAGCTCAATAAATTAGTTACATAATGAACTTGTAGAATACCAATTTTTCCTATTTTTGGAATTTTTTTACTATTTTTTATGATTCATGAAAGATAGCACAAAATCAGTCTACTTTAGCGTAATTTACCATATTTCAGCATAATTAGCGAAGTTATTGTAATTTAGCGTAATTTAACGTAATAAAGTATAATTCAATGTAATGTAACATAATTTCAAATAATTTAGCGTATGTTAGTATAAATATGCTAATTATACATCAAAAGAAGTAATCTAAGAAATATTTAAAAAAAAAATTTTGAATTCTTAGAGTTAGAATTCAGCATCTTGATATTCATATTGTCTCTTAAAAAAAAAAATAGCAAACCGCCCTAGGCAGGGCAGTCTGCAATGAATAGTGGAGTGCCCTCCAGTGGGGCGGTCAGGGTATTTTTAGTAAAAGTTTGGGATTGAGGGCAGATTTGATATTTTGTTTTTTGTTTGGGGTATTAATAAAAAAAGCGGCTAAATATCACATAATATGTACCTATTCCATATACAATGTAAAATGATATAGTAATATCAATTCAGTTGATAATAATTGCGGTCTAATATGATTTGATTATGTATTTTTAACATCAATGATATTTTTTATAGGACATTAATAATATATAGCTACACGTAGGATAGTGATAATAAATTCGATATAGTTAGGTGATTTTTTTTTATCATTCAATAATAGTAATTCTATATATTGTAACATTTTGGGCATCTAATTTGTATATTATTGATGCGATATAATTATCCATGGAATAGACACGAAATGATAAATGTTTGTCAATTGAGCGGGTTAAGACTTCTGTGCTAAATAAAAAACCACGTAACTAATTTTTAATTTCCAATTTAGTATACAAATACTATATATGTATGTGGATTGTGAAGGAAAATATTATCACTTTAAATAAGGAAAGTACATTGAATTTCAAACAAACTTGATTGCTAAGAAATCTCTATTTCAGGATTGGGAGCTTAAACAGAGCGGTAATAAGGAAAGTCATATAATAAGTCCTTTGCCAGAGCTATTATAAATAGCACACAAGAGAGGACTTGGTTTCTTTCTTCTCTCTTCTCTCTTCACCGTAGCACCACAGCTTCCATTTCTTGATTGTCAGGTTTGCTTCCATCTCTCATTCCTTTTGCATCAATTTTAAAAAATTTAAGAAAATGTATATCATTCATTTGATAATTGAATTATGATCTCTGTCGAATCTGCGGTGGAAAAGGATCATTTTGGACTAAATTTTTATCTTTCATTAGATATTTTGTAGCTCGCTCTGAAAATTTTATATATTCAGTATAAAAGAGTACTAAATACAAAATTACAAACTGCTGATTGTTGCTTTGATACTTTTTATAGATATCAAGGGGGTAAGGGCACTGTTTAATTTGAATTTGAATCTTCTTTTCAACCTGTTTCTTCCATTCCCATTTAATTTGAGCATTTAAACTGTGACAGAGAACATTATTAATGGAGGACCTATACAAAGACGACTCGAACTCTTGGCTGAGACGCACCCGTTTCTCTAAGACAGTTTATCACCAGCCCAACCCTTCGCAAATACCCATCATCCCTAATTTAACCAAACTCAAACTCGGATCCTCTAACCCTAGCTCTAACCAGGAATGTATCTCCATGCCCGTCACCCGGGACAACACCTCGAAGACAACTCAGATAACTGGTGAGGTGCAAGTGGAATCAGGTTCCAAGATAAAGAAAAATAACCGGGCCTCCATGAATGGCGTTATATCTGACATGTTTAAGGAGGTGAAAAAGACCGTCAGAAGCCGATTCATGGGACCACCACACTGAGAAAGAACAGTGAAGTCATCCTTGAGTGAAAAGAAGAAAAGTTCCTCGATGAAGTACTTCAACAGTGACATACGCCAGGTGGGTGTACTGGACAAATCCAGTGCAGTGCAGAGACAGTCAAGGATCACCGAGGGGAACGCGAGTAGGGTCCGTTGCTCAATTTTCAAAGAGGATCATGTGGACGGCCAGAGTCTGGCCCTGAAGTCTGAACCCAGTAGTTATTCACAGAAAATTAGTTATTATAAGCGCTGGAAAATGTCATATTTGTGGAAGCCTTTTTTTATTTGTTAATCTTATTAACTATTTAAATTGGAAGACAAATTAATTTTGAACATGCCTTAATGTTGTTTTGATAATGATGATATGAAACTTTCTTTTTTCTTTCGATGAATTAATTGAACCAAAGCATTTATGATGATATGAAATATTTTGCTTTTGTCAGAGCTGAATAATTATTTTGTGTCTGATTTCTAACCATCTAAGGTCAATAGACATATACTGACAGCAACCGGGTCCAATATCAGGTGCTATTAGATTATATCTCGTTTTTTATTAAAAAAATATTGTGGTTGATTACACAATGACGTTTAAGGTGGAGATGAAGCAACAGAGTCTAAATACTGGTAATTTAGGAGGAACTAATGAACTCGGTTCTGATTCTGCTCTAATTAAATCCGCCTAAATATTGTCGAGTTAATCATTTACACACAAAAAAGAAAAAGAAAAAAAAGGAAAATACATGCATCACTAGCTCAAAATTCATGGTTACAAAATTCAAGATTGGTATTATAGTTGGGCCCAGGCCAGAAATCAGAAAAACAAATTAGGTTACAAGTAAAAAATGAAGTTAACCACTATTATATGATATTAACAACATCATTTTGATTAATCACTATGATTTAAATTACAATGTAACTAAATACGGGTTTTTGAATTCAATTTCAGGGCCTGTAAAATGTAAAATGATATATGTATTTGGAAAATTAAGCATGTAGGACATTGCTAAATATCACATAATATGTACTTATTCCTTATACAATGTAAAATGATATAGTAATATCATTCAGTTTATAATAATTGCGGTCTAATATGATTTGATTATGTATTTTTAAAATCAATGATATTTTTTATAGGACATTAAAAATATATAGCTACACGTAGGATACTGATAACAAATTCGATATAGTTAGGTGATTTTTTTTATCATTCAATAATAGGTAATTCTTTATATTGTAACAATTGTGCATTTAACTTGTACAATATTGATGCGATATAATTAGCCATGGAAAACCACGAAATGATATTTACATGATAAAATTTTGTGAATTGAATGGGTTATGACTTCTGTGCTAAATAAAAAACCACGTAACTAATTTTTAATTCCCAATTTAGTATACAAATACTATAATGTATGTGGATTGTGAAGAAAAATATTATTACTCTAAATTAAGAAAGTAAATTGAACTTCAAACAAACTTGATCACTAAGAAATCTATATTCAGGATAGGGAGACAATAAACAGAGAGATAAATAGGGAAAGTCAAGGAATAAGTCTGTTGCCAAAGCTATTATATATAGCACACAATGTAGAACTAGAATTCTCTCTTCTCTCTAAGTCACAGAATAAGTCCGTTGCCAGAGGTGATGACGATGAAGAATGAGTTTAAGCTTAATCCTTGGGCAGAGGAGTTTGTTCCATCGTCACATCGTCACCTCTCTGCCACCGCGGCAGAGTTCGTTCCATCGTCGCGTCGTCGTCTCTCCGCCGCCGCACGGGAGTTCTATCCGCGGGGCCATGTTCGCTGTCAACCCAATACTGTTTTGAGTGGACAATTTACTCAAGCTCAGCGATCTCGTGCTCAACCAAGGTCTATTCATGTGGTAAGTTTGAAGCAACCCCATTGCATCCATTATTCCAGTAATAGAAGAAATTCTACTCAATTCTCCTTGTAAATTTTTTACTTTTATGATTCATTATGTTTTTTATCAAAATTAGGGAAGTGGAGAGCTCTGACAAAGATTCGAATAAAGAAGAGAATTCGTGAGAACAATTTACGTTGGCGATATCAATTGACCCTCGGGTTAAGTCATCAGGCCACAAAAAAAA
>JAJGRW010001210.1:0-15275 GCA_025461045.1 Carex parvula
GCATACCATTTTATCAATACCAAAACAAACAAAATTAGCTGTATCATGAGATCTGAAACTTGCGAATAGTTAATGCTCCCCTGACCCCCGTGAAATTAACTCAAAACGTCTCCATGTAATAATTAATAATGTTACCAAGTTTCCGAATAGTCTGGAGCTAAGACCGATTGCTTCTCTACAGTTGCTTTCGAGAAATAGGGAATGCTCGATCTTATTGAAAAACAACTTATGTGGTACAAGTTCCCTACCAACTCACTACTAACCTAGGAGATAATTGCAATAAAAATACTCGAACATCGTTTTCATATCATTTTCTTTAGAAACGGGACAATACATTTTGACCGACTTTAGTCTATACCATGAAAATAGCATGAGCTTGAAACTTGTCATTGTCATCTAACAACAAAACTAACATATAAACTCAGTACAACACTGCAGTCACTCCTTAACGGCCAACCCTTTCCTATACCTTTTAAACACCTAATCAATTTAACATGAGACAACAACAACACAATCCATAATGATAAACAAATACTATTAACTTGCAAATGAACCAAAGATCAAATCCGGCCTCCACCAACCTGACCCTTGTTATCATTATATTCCCGACCCCTAACGTCAGGCCCATAATCAGTCATCCCGACCCCCATTTCGTTCTGATGCTTGACCCATCCGCCAGTATCGGCCCGGGTGAAGGTCCAGTAGTATGACAAATCAAACACCAGGGAGAGAAATGTCATGGCTGCAGCGGCAGCAAAGACACCCTTTCGAAGGGATGCACAAGATACCAGATCATGCTTTTTGTAGTCCCCGAGGTATTTTGTGTGGTATGCATTTCTAACTGAACCCGCGATGAGACAGGCCTCGGCTATCAGAAAGGTAATCCTGAAAAGGAAGAAATGGTGCATGTGTTGCATGAATTTCTGATGCACAATTGTTATTTGGTACCAGCAGTAACAGGACATGTACAACTGTTTTAATTATATTTCTTTCAATTAATTTTATTATTATTATTATTATTTTTTTTTGCATATGGATGGTCTTGGCTCCCAGCATGGTACATGTCAGAGATGCTCAATCATCGATATCTGACTAATCTATGTTTTGTAACCTAACCAACTTCTCATTGAGAAAAAATTCTGGTTTTCATATATTAAATGGTACCGTTATCAGAATGTATGGACTGATACTGGTACATGTGTCTATAGTACAAATTAGCTTTGTAAGTTTGTTCATTTGACTTTACCAAGAGAGAACGAAGGAAGTAATAGCACAAGTGCGGGCCCCACCAGCAGACAAAACACGGCCAAAACATAAGCATCGAGTGACCCCACTAATCAACGCCTGACTGACAAGAAGAGTGAAGAAGGCCGACACTCCATATGTAGTTGATGCATCAGAGTCATATACACAGTACGACCGCTCGTCATACTCATCAGGCACTACTTTCCCCTTTAACAAAAAAGATTGTAGGGGCAAATCAGTTATAGAGGAAAGAAATTCTCCCAACTTAATTTACTTAAATGTGGCTTAAGATGTAAGTTGCCATGTACTATTTTTGTACCGAACTTACAAGGTTAGAGATGCTACAATTTAACCTTATCTGGTATTTTCTTTGGGGATTTCTTCGTGCTTAACAGAGGAATTATTGTAATAGCTCCTTAATTAGGTACTAATTGAAGGAAAAACATTTTGGTACTCCTGGAACAGACACATACGACACAACAGATTATACAGATGATATTCAAAAGAAAAAAGAAAAAAAACTGAAAATTTCTTTCCTAGAGCCTCATATTAGGACAGTCAGATCCAAAGTTTTCTCCATCTAACACAAAAACAATTATAAGAAATTAGATAGGAAAAAGAAAAGTAGGCTTACTGTGCTTCTGCGGCTCTCAGCGCCAATAGCGAGCAAGAAAGCAAACACATGGAGAAAGGTTACCGCCGCCACAACAGCTATCGATTTGGCAATCCCCATCCCTATTTCTCTCTCTCTTTCTACGATTACCAATCCTTGTTCTAAGTTGAAATTATAAATGCTTCCGGATCTATCGTGCGGGTATTTAGTGCCCGCCAATTGTAGTTGCTACTCTCTAAGCTTGTTTGTTACTATCTTCAGTGGGGTTTTTTGTTTTTTTACTTCTTCTGTGTTTGTTGCTTAAGTGCCCTTTGGTAGCTTCGACGAGCAGCGGCGGAGCCCAGCCCAGTGGCATGGGATCTTTATTTTGTGGGTGTGTGGGTGTGTGTGTGTGTGTGTGTGAAAACTACTCAAATGTCTTTTTCTTCGCTTTTTTTTTTTGTGCTTTTCCTTTTCCTCTCTTTTTTTGTTTTTGTTTTGTTTTGTTTATTTGTTCTTTGTCGAGAGTTGGATTGGACTTGGGCCTCAACTGGTCCGACCTGGGTCAATTCGTCGTTGAACACTTGAACTCCTCCAACTACCTCTGAAAATTCTGATGTTGATGTTTTTTTTTTAATTTCCCCAACTTTTTTTTTAATTGGAAACTGCCAAGTATTAAGTATGTTATCGAAAGGTAATAAGCTAAGGAAAACTAAATAAAAATTAGACACTAAGCTCAACTTTTTGTCAAGTTTTAATCAACAATAATTAAATTGCTAATGGCAGACAGCGGGACATGTTATTTATTTATTTAATACTGTCACCAAATAATTCAGACTATTTATTTTTTGAATTAAAAAAAAAAATGAATAGATAAGTGTATTTTTATGTAGTAATAAAGTGCGCATTTTAAGAGTTTCAATTTTTTTTTTGTGAAAATTAAGACAACTGTTGATAGCTGTCAAAATGTATTTTATTGATTTGGTAAACACTGATGCATGATAATACTATCAACGATAATTTTAGCTGAACTAAGCAAACATATATCGATACTATATACTAATTATATGCATTGACACAAGAAAAAAAAAAGGCATACATAACAGATAAATGTGCATTTTTAATTAGGTAAACAAAAAGTTCATAAGAAGTGTTTAGAAATATTTTTATGATTAAAAGTGTTATCAGACTGATGAATTCAATTTCCTAAACTTATATAAGAACTAATTATAAATAATTCAACGTGATAATACCACAAAATAAGTACAAACTTAGTTATACAAACATATAAAATGAGGGAAAGACCAATATTGCAGTGACACTTTGTCATAGGTTAAGTGTGTATTGGTATTTGGTCATATGAACTCTTGTCTGATGACACTACAATAATTAAGTATGCAGTTTGTATTTATTTTTTCTGCTGCACTTTTTTTGTTTGTTGCATAACTGAAAATGAGAGATAATTAACCGATAATTAATTAGACTAGCTAGAGATAAAAAAAAGTGCCTTCTTGTAAAATTATGGAATAATTATTGTTCAATTTTTGGAGCAATAACGACTGCATCTGAATGTGCCTTTTCATTTGGGATAAGGTTAGAAAATCAAATATTTTAAAATAAAATTGTTACAAATTAACTAACCCGCACTATAGAGAACTAATAATTACAATACATGAAATTAACTAATATTTTTTTTAGTATTTAGATATAAATAAAACTATATCAGGATATTTCAACGATCTATGGCTGATTAATTAACACGTTTCTTGATCATGAACTTGCATGCTAAAACGGGGCAACTGTTGAGTTCACCAAGAATGACTCATTAATTAATTGTTACTTTCAAGCTGATACCACGTCTCCTCCCTCGCATGCAGCAGCTGACTATACTGTATCACAGTGTCGACACCTGTTTTGTATGCATTTTAATTATCAGGCCGTCTCATCGGGAGCAGATTTAGGATTTTCGTCAGAGGGCAAAAAAATATCGAATCGAGTTTAAATAGTTAATTTGATTTAAATTTATTAACTAATTGGGTACTCAATAAAAAAAATACTTTAACTTATATTTTTCAATGCTTTGAATTGTAATTTCGGATACTTTAACTTATAATTTTAATTATCAATCAAAATTCAACAAATTTATTTCAATTTTAACCCTAAATTTAATCTGAATTACAAATCAAATATCCAGAGAGTGACAAAAAAAATTTCAGAGAAAAAAAAAATCACCCAAAACCGATAAATTTCGACTGAAACTCAAAAAGCCGCGCCCACCCCCCCCCCCCCCCCCCCCCGGGTGCGTCCCTGCGTCTCATCATGGGTACAACGGTACAAGTAGTGATTCCGTAGGTCAAAAAAAGCAAAAAGAAAGGCCAGGTGAGATTTCCTCGTACACTTTAGCTATTAAATTGTTCGATCCATTTTAATAATCCAGCCATGGTAGTTGAGAGTCTTGTGATTTTTTATGTTTAATCCTATGCACCCTCTGAATTCTTGCAAGCAGCGCCTTCCACGAGCATGTGCATGATACAAGAAGCTGATCTGCTAGGAGCTTCCGGAAATTGGTAAAGAATTCAATCTCTATAGCTAGCATATTCCCTTCCTTTCTTCTGTTTATTTTTTTTTTTATTTTTTTCTTAATTAGTAATGGATCAAGCCCCTAACTTAAATTTTATTGAAAAAAAAATACATGATTTAATGAAGGTTAAACAGAAGTGCTCAAAATAGCTTGACCAAAAAGCCAAAAACCAGCAATAACTCTAAAAAAAGAAAAAAGAAGAAGAAGATCGAAGTTAAGTACGTAGGAGCTAGCACATAAAAGTGTGTAGGTTTCTCAAATGATATGTTTAATGAGTTTATTGTAATTAGCCGAGTAATATCTAAATATACGATGTACCTTTTTCTCCAAAGAAGGAATTAAGCAAGTAATTAGGTAGATTTTTATTTTTTTTGTATCTTTGCGAGAGTTGGCTATGCAATAATATGCATGTTCTTGAGTTGCCATTATGTACCATATTGGGTTAGAAAGAACCTATTCCTACCGACGGTATGACCAAGGGATGAAAGGTCATGTATAGTCGTATAGAGAAATTTTGTAAATAGATGTTTGACCGACCGTCTCCTCCTCATTTCTACAGAGAAAGTATTAAACCACAAATGGAGACGTCCATTTCATTCTCCACTGAAGGCACAATATTTCGGTTTTATTCTTCTTAGAAGGATCTTTCTGTTTTCTGTCAGGACATATACGTTATGCTTATTTTGTTTTTATTTACAGCACACATCATGGTTTGTTTTGATTTCCTTCTCTATATAAACAGTGTAATCGGAACTTGGAATAATATATAGAATAAGAAGATTCAAACAAATATCTCTCTTTTCTTTACCAGCAAATACATATGAATAAAACCTAAAAGGTTTTTATGGTATCAGAGCATCCAAATGCCAACGCCTCAAACCATGGCTGACTCTGGCTTCACTTCTCACCCACCACCACCACCACCACCTCTCCTCATCCCGCCACCTCCTTAGCCCGATCCCATCATTCCCCTCAATTTCCCCATTGCCACAAAATTAAATGAAAATAACTTTCTTACTTGGAAATCCCAGATCCAACCTATTCTACACGGCTTTAAACTCACCCGCTTTCTTGACACCGATCCACCTGAGAAGACTCTTCGCACAAATGACGGCAGCATAGAGATCAACCCGGCTTTCTCTCACTGGGACTGTCAAGATCAGATGATCATAGGTTGGCTCCGAGCATCGCTGACCAAGACTATCCAAGCACAGGTGTCTTCTTGCACTACCACTGGCGACCTTTGGAGCACCCTCAAGCAATCTTACTCCTCTCAATCTCACGCCCGCCTCCAAGATCTGCGCCGTCTGATTCAAACCACCACAAAGGGTTGCTCCTCGTGTTCTGACTATCTCACACAGTTGCGACGCCTCGCCGACGAGCTTGCCTTCATCGGGTCTCCCTTTTCCGATGATTATCTCATCATGGCAGCACTCAACGGCTTCGGACCAGAAGACAACTCGTTTGTTGTCTCCATTACCACCGCTAGCCGATTTCAACCCTTCCATAAATGGGACCGAATTGCTTTTTTACCAAATCAACATGATTACTTTTTTTTTTACAAAAACCATAAGAACCGAATTGCTAATTCGGTCCGCATTTTTTTTTTTTGGACCGAATTGGCAATTCAGTCCATGTTGATTTCACAAATTTTCACAGAAAACTTTGTTGCCGTTTGTGGAATGGCTAGGGACCGAATTGTCAATTCGGTCCAAAGTTTTTTTAGTCCGGACCAAATTGGCAATTCGGTCCCAACTCTTTTTTTTTTTTTTTTAGGTTTGGTTGAATTTCTCACTTGTGTATCATATATCATATCGGATGTAGGTCAAATTGAATTTGAAACCGAAAGACAATTAAATAGAGAAATTTTACATTGTGCCTTCTTTTTTCAAAACATAGAACAAAAATACCCTCCTCTCAAAATTCTTAACAAAATGTCCTTGTGGACCCCACTTTTCTCCTCTCTTCCCTTCCCTCCCACTTCTCCATATTTACTTTTATTTATTCTTTGTTTAAATAGAAAAATACAACTATAATTTCATTCACGTTTTGAATTATTTTTATCTTTTTGTGTATAACTGATTAGAATTAAAAATTGTAGCGTAAAATTTATTTGCTTAAATAAAAAAAGCATAATATTAGCTTATACGTGGAATCTTTCCAACATATAGATCATTTTAAAAATTATTAAAATACATAGTATTAACTTATTTTATAAAATATTTTTAATTTACATATTTTTTTAATATAGACATTCTATCTAGTTTATTCGTTTTAAAATTTCATATTCCTATTTTTAACAATTATAAGAATTTTATCACATCACATGTTAAGAACAATTTAAATTAGGATGGGTCAATTGAAATAATAATTTGATAAATTAGATTCTTTAATGAAATAATAATGTGGTCAATTGAAATTTTAAAACGAATTAACTAGATAGAATTTTAGCGGGATCACTTTTTTTTATCTCCCATAGAGGATATTAGATGAAATTTGATTTACTCTATTTCATTTTCAATTTTTTTGGCACAACTTAGCGAGTAAGAATTACACATTTTTAATGTAAATGTTTTCTTAACTAAATTTACAATAGCATAACTCTAAAAAAAAAAAAAAAAGGTTTGGACCGAATTGCCAATTCGGTCCGGAGTCTTTTTCGGATTTTCTGTGGCTGCCTTTCTGAAAATTTGTGAAATCAATAGGGACCGAATTGCTAATTCGGTCCAAAAAAAAAACCAAGCGGACCGAATTGGCAATTCGGTTCTTATGGTTTTTGTAAAAAAAAAAAAGTAATCATGTTGATTTGATAAAAATATTTTTTTAATTATGTTTAAAAAAAAAAATCCCTCCGGGAGTCTATCACTGATTTTGATCGCCCATAGCTGTGATATTGTCAGCAAAGTTGTAATCTCTGACACCGTAGCCCCACATCTTGCTCCAATAATTCCCATTATACGGTAATTTTCTTCTGTTCTTTCTCGTATTAGATAAGTGTTAAGTGGTACGTGATAAGCCAAAACCAAAAAAATAAAAAGTGTTTTAGTGGATTTATTATGCGTGCATAACGGTTATTGGTTATGAAACATACAATACCACGGTATTACCACCTATGTAATTACAAATGCTGTAAAGTTCAATTAAGTCTGGTTGGGATATAGTCCCGAAATTTTCAAAAAAACAAAACAACAAAATTTTTTTTTTTTTTTTTTTTCTGAGAACCATATATGACAGTAAACAATTCATAATAAGATTACATATATGCTTAATGTTGGCATTAAATCCAACGAGGTTGACAATAAATCCAACAATCTCCCACTTGAGCAATATGTTATGACTTTGTAATTATGCATTGTGTTCCTTATGTGCGCACATTGCTTTACTGTCTTTCTTTTTTATTACCAAACCAATTTGGTCCATCAACTATATCAACAAATGACTAAAGCGACATCCGTCGCATTTATTCGCAACTAAATCCTCAATAATCACATCCTAATACAACTGAATGACATGAATCATGATGTGGATGTGTAGCATAGAAATTACATGCAATTGTAATCTTCACATGCCTATTTCTAACTTGTCTCCTACTTAAATCTTGAAACTGAATTTCATAAATTAACTTAATTAGAGGTCAAACATAAACGAGAAACAGAATGTCAAAACTTCATAATATATATAACACTTGTTACATGTCACAAGTTACATATCTAAAATTACAATAAAAAATAGAACATTAAATTACAAATAACAGACTCCCACTAAAACTGAAAATAGAACATTAAATTACAAATAACACTTTTATAAGAAATGCCTGTTGGGGAATCATAAATGCCAAACAATTATGCTTTATCTAGATATCAAACAATTACATCTCATCTAGGGGTCAAACACTTACACCCCGGGAAGGAGTAACAGTTCTCCACCTTAACCTAAGGACTGTCCTATTCCAAAGAGACTCAAAACTTAAATCAGAAGTGCGGAACATAGTACTTGTTCCATGCCATTTGTCATGTAATATCTAAAACCTTGGTAGAGCAACAACCGTCTCAGTGAGCACGAGACAAGTTTTCAATGGCAAGATGTCATTCTCGCATTTTTGTCGTATGGTCGTGGATCAAGTCTTCCAAGACAGCAAGATATGACCCTTGAGAAATTCTCTCCAAATTTTCTAATGGATTTCTCTTCTATTCTTTGATGGTGGAAGAAGAAGAGAATGCACATCTCAGTTTTTGTGTTTTCTATATTTTTCTGTGTTATCTTGTGCCTTGAGGACCAATCCTTATATCTTGTGCCTTGGATGAGATTATGTCCAAAGCCGGGTCTTATTGTTTGATCTGTTTTAAGATTTGTGTCAACACATTTAAAACTTAATAACTCAAGTCATTTCGGAGAAGTATTTAAAATTTAATAACTCAACATATTCATTCGTGTCAACATATTTAAGATTCATCCAAAGCCGGGCCTTCCCAAATAAATTTACTCAACGATTTTAGTCTTTATAATATATATGTCCCAAAATTAAATAATGTCCATGTTTTAATATCCGCATGCAAGTAAACTAGAAAGTTACTTTTTTTTTTTTTTTTTTTTTTTCCTATTTTTAGTTGCTTAGATGTCTCTTATGCAGTTTTGTCATATTTCTTTTTCTTGCAAGCAATGGTGACCGATTTTTTTATTAATACCCTCCAAAAAAAATTATAGCAAACCGTCTTATTAATTATGGGGCGATCAGGTATGGAAACAAACCGTCCCACAGTGAGACGGTCAGAGTATTTTTTGAAATATTTAAAAACCAAAGATAGATTAATTTTTTAAGGGTATTTAAAAAAAAAAAAATCGGCAATGGAGAGTAGTGTGCTGTAAGTTAGTTATAATGTATTGATAAGCTCATATATGTAGTCCGATAAATTGTGGAGGACATATATTGCAACCTATGTATTAATGGCAGCTGTCGATCATAGGAGCCAGTGCAAATTTTGATGTAATATAATATTGGGAAGCAGAGGCGGAGGCAGTACTTATATGGAATAGAGTCAATATATTCATATTTATTTATTTTTCAAAATTTGTACATGTGTCTTATTTTCTATATAATTTAAAGTAAAATATAATAGTAGTGTAAAATTAATTAATTCCGATTCACAACATAAAAATTTTACATGTTCAACTTCCATTTACGTGTGACTCTTTGAAAGTCTGGCTCTAGTCATATTTAGAAGTGTGGATTTCCGTACATGTTAGCATATATGAACTCTCTGTATTTTCTTATTATGTATAGATTTTCGTACATATTAGTTGTATACTTTTGTCACTATATCAAAACCTGATTATCGAGCGGACATATGTTGAGACGGTGATAAATTGTTAGCAGTTTTTTATTATTGTGAGCGAGAGTTTTTCAACAAACATCAATTTGTATGTATATATGTACATACATATATGTTTACATATATTTTGAACTCCATAGGATTTTTTCTTCAAAAGTCTTTAAAAATTAGAGGGCATTATCGTAGTTGTTTTCATCATTAAGAGCCACAATTTTTATTATAAAAAACACTAGAAAACTATGGCAAAATTAAGTAGTCAATGTATAGCACATGAAGATTAAAAATAGAAAATTCCAACTTCCACAAATCTATTTGATTTTTGTTTTTTGAGATGCAGTAGTTTATTTTTTTTTTCTAGTGAGTAATTTTATCATACATTCAATATTTATGATATATTTATTTGATTTTTCAGAAAATATAGTGCATAATTAAAAAAATAAAATTGTAAAGTGCTCTCATTTATTTGGACCATTAAGTATATCGAATTTAAATCAATTAAAATTTAATTGGTTATTCGTTATAAATTCATTATAATTTTTTACAGTAAAAAATTTACAATTATATTAAATTAAATATATTCGAAATTTATCCAATTTAATACACGTACTACTAAAAAATTAATAAGTATTCTACAATTTTAATTTCTAACTTAAATATTATATTTTAAAATATCAAATAAATATACAAAAAAGCACAATATTATTATCTTTTATATTTTTTGGAATAAAATTGGAGTCAAAATCATCCAACTATTTAATATTCACAAAAGATTTTCTATATGAATTTGAATTTGCGACTTTTTACATGGAGAAATATTGTCTTTGCTATTAGATTAAGGATTGATTTTCATCTTTTATATTTATTAAAAGAATACATCTATCCTATATTAATTTATATAATAAATTTGCGGAGAGGAGGAAAAGGAAACAAAAAGGACAGCGATGTATCACGGGCCACCGACATTTTTATTAATATCCAAAGTTAATTATTATACCCACGATTCTCGATTTTTGCTGAAAATGTCCAAATCGGCTATAAAATGGCCGGTTTTCTCTCCCAGAAACCGGCCATTTTATGACCGATTTTTTTTTTTTTAAGAGACACTATGAAGAGCAAGATAATGAAATCTAAAACTGAAAATTTGAATTTTTTATTTAAATTATTTGTTAGATTACTTCTTTTGATGTATAATTAGCATATTTATACTAAAATACGCTAAATTACTTGAAATTATGTTGAATTACACTATATTGCGTTAGATTACATTACATTACGCTAAAATACGATAAATTACGCTAAATTACATATGAATAGGGACGATATCTTCACTGAAAATGTGAAAAACGACGACGAAACTTCAAACGGCCATAAAACGGCGCTCGAGTGTCAATTTCAGCAAATGACCACTTTTGAAAAGCTTGCAAAAACACGCATGCGTCCATGTTGGCTATGCCGGATTTCCAAATTCAGAATTGCCAAAAAACTAAGGGAAGAGCCTCAAAACTTGAGTTGAAGTTTCCTATTAAGATTTTCATTTCTATTATTCAATCTAAGTAGCTCAGTAAATTAGTTACATAATGAACTTGCAGAATATCAATTTTTACTATTTTCGGAATTTTTTTACTATTTTTTATGATTCAAGAAAGATGGCACAAAATCGGTCTACTTTAGCGTAATTTTGCGTAATTTTGAGTAATTTACCGTATTTCAGAATAATTAGCGAAGTTATTGTAATTTAGCGTAAATTAACGTAATTTAGTGTAATTCAACATAATTTATTATAATATAGTGTAATTCAACGTAATTTCAAGTAATCTAGTGTATAAATATGCTAATTATAAATCAAAAGAAGTAATCTAACAAATAATGTAAACAAAAAAGTCGAATTTTCAATATTATATTTCATTATCTTGCTCTTCATAGTGTCTCTAAAAATAAAAAAATAAAAAAAATAAGAGAAAACCGGCCATACAAGAAGCCGGCCATTTTATGGCCGGTTTGGACATTTTCGGCAAAAGTCGGAAATCGTGGGTATAATAATTAATTTGTAATTAACTTTGGATATTAATAAAAATGTCGGCACGGGCCAACGCAAAACTTGGCAAGTTGCTATCGCGCCTCGTAGAGATGATATTATTGCAGCAACCAGGTCGAAATTTGTAATATACTGAGAAAGCGCAGCAAGTCACTGATGACTCGGTGCCATGGATTCTCTATGTTAGAAACAGGAGCGTTGGCTTTAAAAGAATTACATTTTACAAATATAATTTTCATTGACCCAACATGAAGTACAAAGAAGATAAATGTCGACATTTAAGTTAACATATATATCCTGTAAGTTTGTCCGCGGTGGTTCGAGCAAATCCTGGGTATTTATATATTTAATTTGAATCAGATTCTCTGAGGCGTGCAGAGGAAGATATATCTAGAGTCACTAACAGAGAAACTATACTATGACATGTCAAATATATACGTTTGGATGGTTCATAATAGTACTATTTTTGGTTCATTAAAGTTGCAGTTAATGCAGTTTTAGGGTTTTAGTTATTGAAACTTGATTATACAGTGAATTGTAAAACTTTATTATATCAAGTAATAAAATGCAATATATACGAAATTATAAATAAATAATACATAACAGAAAATCATGTCTAAAATATCAAAATATTACTATTATTGTATGGTATTGCATGACAGGATTGTTGATTAGAATATAACAGGTTTAAATTTATATGAATTATAAGATTGCATAAAAAATGACAAATTTGGATTTTTTTTATCAATTAAATGGTAGGATTAATTATAATATATATTAAGTTCTTCAAAAAAGTTTTAGTGGGAGAAATTAACTTCAATCCAATAAAAAAAATCTTATGAATCCAAATTTAGAATTAAAAGAGAGGAATGCCGATGATGATTAATATATTACGTTTGTAAGTATTACCAGATATAAGAAATATAAAACAGACCAGAGAACATATTAATTATACAATTATTTTTTGTAAAGTATATTATTGTAAAAAATTCGACGCACTTAATTTGGTAATGTAAATTATTATATCTATTTGAAAATATTTCCAAATCAATTCGGTTTAAGATCAGTTTAAGGACAAAATATATAACTAAAATTCAATCAATCTTATTAGTTTTAGTGAAAAAAAATAACAAAAAGATGGTCACTTGAAATATTGTTTATAAATTAATCTGGTTTAAGATCAGTTTCAGGATAAATATTTTATATAACTAAAATTCAATCAATCTTATATATAGTTTAGGTGGAAAAGAAAAAAAAAATGTTCTTATTGTGGACCACTTAATTGGCCAGTGACATGTTTAATTATATATACTTGTTACAGAAAATCAAAAGTTGCATATGAGGGTGCGAGGAGGAGAGAGAAACTCGGGGGCATGCGGTGCGGGGAGAAGTGTCTCCACCCAAGTGCGACACGTTTATAGGATAAGACCAGTAGGATCCGAATTGGCCTGGGGGCGATAAAGGAATTGGACACTTCAATTTTCTCCGAGCTGACACTCACCACCCTTCTTGTCCGCCGTCCCCGCAAGTTTTGACTACACTCATTTGACTGATATCATATGGTCAGGTTTGCAACACGTGTCAATATCATCAACGTTCAGTTACGAAGCTCTCACCTTCTAAGAGTTGATTGTACGTAGAGGGGCCTGTGCCGTGTTGTGCCGTGACTAACATGCTGTGACTTTAGTTTCGTGTCATATTGTGTCATGATCAAGTTAATATTTTACATGCCGTATCGTGCTGTGACCAAAATATCAAGCTGGAGTGGTTACATCACGTGAATGGTCACGCCGTGACCAAACGTGACTCGCGTGACTATTTTATTATAATTTTAGTTTATTCAAAATTCACTATTTTGTTAAGGTCTAATGGTTATAATTACACGTGATTCGTGTGACCACGTGCCGTGTCGTGACTAGATCTTTTATGTGATGTGTCGTGTCGTGCCAAATATTTAAAAGATGGTCACGGCACTCGAATGGTCAAGGTACGGGACACGGTCACGGCACGTAACCGACACGCGTACCGTGCCGTTCCGTGCCGTAACCGTGTCGTTCCGTGACGGAGGGAGAGCGTGCCATTTTTCCCACTCTAATTGTACGTATATATAGAGAGATTTTATGTAATAAAGTTTTTGACAGATATAGAAGAATTTAGAAGAAAAAAATTTATTATGGAATTATACATTTAATCAATCTAAAATCATACTAACATAATATTGTATTTATTTGGACTAACCTTTTATGAAAAAATGATTTACTTGGTAAGTTTGATATAATTTTTTTTTCTTTCAAAAAATACAGATCTGTGTTACTATCCGCATATTTCATCACATATACGTTAATTTGCATACCGCTTATATGCTATGTAGTAGCTAATCATATTCATATTTAAAACTGCACTTGAAAACATTTTTCCTATGATATACACAATATTAAAGAGCAAAATTTAACCTTAAAAAAATATTAAGAGGAAAATTATATACAGTCTCCTTACTTTTTCAAAATCTTGACCCGTTGTAAAGTGGTGATACATATTATATATATTTTTAATAAAGTTGCAAACAAATAGTGCCATGTGGATAGGCAAGAAATTTTGACACATTATAATGAGAAGAGAGAAACACGAGACATTTCTCTAAAAGTCCCTCTTCTATATTCCATTAAAAATCTGTAAGTAAATTATTCTGGTATTAAATTTTGGCTATTTTCGTTTTTAAACACAGCACGGAATTACTTTTCATGTTATTAATTTTTTTGATGAATTGCCTGCTGTGTTCAAGCCATAATATGAAAAAAAATGCTTTTCATGTTATTAATCCCGGTATTAATTGATAACATATTGAAAAAGCAAGAAACCTTTTATTTATTTTTTGAGTAAAAATAAATCTTTTATTTTGAAACTAAAGGCTATTTGAAATATTTTTGGTTCAAATTATGCAGGTTATTTTGATAAATTTTAACTTTTTGGAGAGTTTGAAACATAACTTGTTATAGGTAATTAATGTTAGGTTTCGAAGGTTGACACCTTTGACATGAATAAATCTTAAATATCAAATAACATAATGCTGTTTATACGTCGACTTAATTGTTGCAAAGCATGAGGATTTTGTAGGTTTTCTTGTATTATTTCACACATTTTTTTATTTCTTTCCGTAAGAATAATTTGATTTTGTTATTTATTGATTTAATTTTTGTTTCTACTTGATCAAGATATTAGACTACTTCATAATTCCTAAAACTATGTTTTAGCCTTCCGTAAAACAAACACAAAATATAAATCATATTTCTCAATTCAAACATACAATAAAAACAAAAAACAAAACACAAAGAATTCTTCTTAATTGTTTCTATTTTCTTGTAGTCCTTACGCAAATTTAATGTCTTAATTATCTTTCTTCTTTGTTTATTTTTTGTTCCAAAAAGTTGAAGCGCTCAAGTTACACAAAGCAACATTTATCTTCTGAAATTAACTGTGATTTCACTGGAATGG
>JAJGRW010001210.1:22347-57790 GCA_025461045.1 Carex parvula
TTTGAAGCTGGAGGCAAGCTGGTATGATGACTTTGACGATGGGGCTCGGGCCCGTCTTCTTCTTGGTGGCACCAGCTGTAGAGAAACTCCAGACACATGGTTTAACTATACCCTCCTCTCTCCCTCTGTATTCGTATAGGTATATATTTGAGAATAGAAGGAACAAAGTATATTTCTTGGCTATCTGTGATATCTTCGCTCTCACTCTCTTGCTCTTTCAAAGATTTATGAGAGTTAAAACAGGGGACTCCGCCTAGTCATAATTTAAAAAAAAAAATAGAGAATCACAATATAGGTGCTTGTATCTATCATATTGTACTGCATGTACAGTTTGATAGTAATACCCCCAATAATGCTATATAATATTGAAATTAGGGTGGAACTAGAGTGTTCTTAAGTCTTATCAAGATAACTTCGAAATCTATCGGAATAACTTTAAATAGCAAATTTATATGAGGAGGGATCGGATGACACCTCTTTTTGGTGACATCTCTTGTTACCACATCCATTTTTTTCATTTTCAAAGTCCAAATCGTCGATCCAACCGTTCAACATGATCTCCACAATAAAATGTACTTGCAGATCAAATTTTACATTTTTTTGAATTTTTTTACTATTTATTAAGTACTTTACAAAAAAACAGCCATACTTAGACCATTGAATTTTGTACCCATCTTAATAAATAGTAAAAAAATTCAAAAAAATATAAAATTTGATCTGCAAGTACATTTTATTTAGATGATCATGTTGAACGGTTGGATCGACGATTTGGACTTTGAAAATGAAAAAAATGAATGTTGTAAAAGAGATGTCACCAAAAAGAGGTGTCATCCGATCCCTCCTCATTTATAAATTTAAACTGTTGAAACTGATTTACTAACAACTGATATGTTTAGATGCCAAATTTATAAATTTTAAACTTAATTTAGCATAAAGCTAAACTGTAAAAAAATGGGATTATTAATTATTTAATACGTTCATTTTTTTATCTTTATTTCATCACTTAACTTTATACTAAATTAATTTGAAAATTTATAATTTGACATGTAAACGTATCGGTCATCACTTGTAAAGTATATTAGTTTCAACAGTTTGAATTTGTCGTTTAAAATCAATCCAATAAAATTTAAAATTAAGCTCACTGAGAAACTTGGTGAACTTAAAAACCTCCTAATTCTACTCTTGAAACTAATATATTTTCTGTTAATCATTCATGTCCTGGACCTACTTAATTGGAAGAGTTATTTTGAGAGAATCGTTGCTAAGCTAATATATATATAGTCAGATATATATTTACAGAATATGTACAACAACTTATGTGTACGAGGTATACCAGCTTTGTTGATCAACTAGAAATTCTCGTGCTAGGCTCTTGTACATATTGGGCAGGTAACAAGAAGAAAAAAGTTAGGCCGGATGTTGAAGAATGGCTTCCTGTGATAGATGCAGTGCCTCTGGCACAGTACATGCCGCAGGAGCTTGTAGTATACCAGCCTCCAGAGATTCCAGGACCAGAATGAAGTTGAAGACTTATCCATTTTTGTACTTAGTTAACTTCCCTAGCCTTTTACAATGCGGCTTAGTTAGTGCAAACTTAGATTTCTTTTGGAGTTTAGATATCTCACAAGCTTGGTTTATATGCTTGATGTGTAGTTTAAAATGTTGCTTTATTTTCTGGTTACCTCGACTAAGAGGCTTTTGGATCAGCTTTGCTGAATAACTACTCAAGTGTATTTAAAATTTCAGCAATGAAATGGGCAAATAGCCTTTTTTTTTTAAAAAAAAAGGCTCTTGTACATATTTTACCAGTTAGAAAGTAATTTTATCTAGGTATATATATATATGCCTGCATAAATTTTTAATACACCAACTAAAAATGTGTGGAGTGATTGGAAGTATGGATTCTGTACAATAAATTGCCAAATCAAGCTGTATATGTTTGTAAAAGTGATTGGAAGTAATTTTTGTTAAGATTGTATTTTGTATAGTTTTTTTTTTTTTCATAATTGATATTTTTAAAAATAAATTTTATTGGAATCTGTTTAGTGTAAATACATTTCTATTAAATATGAAATATATACGCATTTCAATTAGTCCATGATTCACACATTATATTTTTTAATACATTTGTTGTGTGCGCACATCAAAATCATTGATATGAAGTTCATATTTTTCTTATATAAATTGTGTATCAAGTCTAGAAAATTTATATCAGGTATGACAAACTTAAAAGTTGCGCTATTTTGAGAGCTTTAATCTACAATATTGAACGCTCAAGAACTTTTATTTGTTCTTATAGCAGAATCTCCCCCTAATTAAAATTCTTTATATATACTTTTTTTTTGTCAAGACCAACATCAAAAATGGATATCTCATTTAAGAAAAAGGTGATGATAATTGTATTTTAGGTTTAAAGTCAATCTCAATTTTTATTTGTTGCATATTTCTAATTTTTCTTTTTAGCTAAAAGATGAAGTGACCAAAATTTATATTTTTGCAAATTTTTTACTATTTTTTTAGATGGGTACAAAATCATTGTTTTTGGAATTTGGTCTCTAAGTATATTTTAATACGGAGATTATATTGAACGATTCGAATCAACTATTTGAACTTTAAAAATGAAAATAAAAATGTGAGATATAGTTAGTGCACAAAATCAACAGTGTATTTTAATTAACCCTACTCAAAGGTGAAATACATAACGATTTATTTGTTATGTAACTGTAGAGCACGGAATTACATGCCAAACTACAACATTCTTTCTCGCTGGGCCATCATTTGCGTCTCTGGATTTCGTTCTCGATTGCACAGCAGCCCAACTAGGCTCTGATTCATTTGGATGGTTTCTTATTTGAGGCTATGGTACCGTGCACGATACGGATTGGTTTGTATCATGAATTTATATTTTCATTTGCAATACTTAAAATAATTGATATGAATCATTGAACATGATTTTCATATAAAATATATTTTCATATTAAATTATATATTTTTTAGAATTTTTTACTATCTTTTTAAATATACAGAAAATCACACTATTTTTGGATAGTCTAGAATTTTTAGATCAAGTGATTTTCTATGTATCTAAAAATATAGAAAGAGAATTGTAAAAAGAATGTAAAATTTAATTTACAAATACATTTTTTCATGAAGATTATGTTAAACAGTTCAGAACTTCAGATTGACTATCTAAATTTTGAAAGTAGAGATATAATTAATTTATAGTATAACCTCACTCTTCTTATTTTTCCTTTTTAAGGGAGCACTGATTTTCGGATTACATATTTACATTCCATTTTTACGAGGACAGTCAGAATGGAAATAATTCTACTGTTAATCGTTGGGAATAATAAGAATCTGTTATTCCGATCGCAGGTTCATGTTATTCTCAAGGAATAACAACAAATTAACAGTCAATCTGCTATTGAGATCAGAATAATTCTACTGTTGAGATCAGAATAATAGGTCATATTATTCTCAAGGAATAACAACAGATTTATTTCCCGAACGGACAGCTCTCGAGGATTACGCAGGGATTCATTCATCTCATATTGGCCAGGGATCATATATTAATTTGGGATGGTGCGCACATGACATCACACACCTTTCGGACGGATTCGCTGCTAGGGGTGTCAATGGTATCTTTTTAGTTGTTTATCCGACCTGTATCGTATTCGATAAGGCGGGTATGAGTAAGTTTTTTTTTTTGTTATCTTATTGGGTATGGGTATGGGTATGGGTATTGATAAGAATTTTTTTTCGTTAACCAAATGGGTATGGATATGGGTAATGACTATTTCGTACCCGTTACCCTATATGATAATTATAAAATCTAAATATATATTCAATTCAATTTCCAACCCACATAACTATGTATTCGTATTTTTGAATTTTCTGCTTTTATAAAAAAAACAATTTAGTTGGAAGTGATTGCACATTTATTTTTATTTTTTTATTAGAAATGTAATTACATATGTGTGAAATGAATGAGTTTTTTAAATTTAATTTGTAAAATATAATAAAACTAATTATTTATATTAGTATTATCCGTTATTCATCTGTTACCGTTTCGTTACCCGATAATATTAATGGGTAAGGGCAGGATAGGGTATGAGTAGAATATGGATAAAGTCAATTTTAATGGATATGGGTATGAAAATGTGTCCACCCGACCCGTACCGTACCTATTGACACCCCTATTCACTGCCCTGGACAAAGAACCCCTTATCCATTTTGGCATTACAGTAACCTCCATATTTGGTATCACACTTATTTCCATACAGCCATACAGGGCATTACATTGTACATTGTACAGGGGACTTGATCTCAGAATTAATTGGTTCCTCTCTCTACCTTTGATCGCCGTGGGTACCCTTCGTTGTCCATACACGCAAGGGCACAGGGAAAAGTATCCTCTCCGGTACCGTAAAAGATTCTCCTCACTTTACGGTTTGAGATTAACTCTCTGCTTCTTTGAGATTCGGACTAGCACAGGGGCAGTATTATTGAGCTTTGAGATTCGTGCCAAGTTAAAAAGAACGGTACAGATTCACTAATTCCAAAATATTCCCTATTACAGTACCGGGGAGGATCTGATTCTGTCCATTTTGTGTCCCAAACAAGAGTCGCTGCCTCTTATCTTCGTGGAACAGCACCCCTATTCGAGCCACGCCATTCCAGTGAAATCACAGTTAAAAAGATAAATGTCTAATCTTTCAAATTTCAATATTTTCATTGAGATTTTGAACTCACAATTTTTCACATGAAAAATGTTGCTTTGTGTAACTTGAGCGCTTCAACTTTTTGGAACAAAAAATAAACAAAGAAGAAGATAATTAAGACATTAAATTTGCGTAAGGACTACAAGAAAATAGAAAAATTAAGAAGAATTCTTTGTGTTTTTGTTTTTTGTTTTTATTGTATGTTTGAATTGAGAAATATGATTTATATTTTGTGTTTGTTTTACGGAAGGCTAAAACATTATTTTTAGGAATTATGAATGTAGTCTAATACTCTTGATCAAGTATATATTAGTTATTTGAATTTTATTTTCGGTCTCTGAAATTGATTTGTTAATTTATGTGTACTTAAAAATAAAAACAATATTAGCGTAGAAACAAAAACTAAATCAATAAAATAACAAATCAAATTATTTCTTACGGAAAGAAATAAAAAATGGTGAAAAATACAAAGAAAACCTACAAAATCCTCATGCTTTGAAACAATTAAGTCGACGTATAAACAGCAATTATGTTATTTGATATTTAAGATTTATTCATGTCAAAGGTGTCAACCTTCGAAACCTAACATTAATTACCTATAACAAGTTATGTTTCAAACTCTCCAAAAAGTTAAAATTTATCAAAATAACCTGCATAATTTGAACCAAAAATATTTCAAATAGCCTTTAGTTTCAAAATAAAAGATTTATTTTTACTCAAAAAATAAATAAAAGGTTTCTTGCTTTTTCATTATGTTATCAATTAATACCGGCATTAATAACATGAAAAGCATTTTTTTTTTCATATTATATAGCTTGAACACAGCAGGCAATTCATCAAAAAAAATTAATAACATGAAAAGTAATTCCGTGCTGTGTTTAAAAACGAAAATAGCCAAAATTTAATACCAGAATAATTTACTTGATAGATTTTTAATGGAATATAGAAGAGGGACTTTTAGAGAAATGTCTCGTGTTTCTCTCTTCTCATTATAATGTGCCAAAATTTCTTGCCTATCCACATGGCACTATTTGTTTGCAACTTTATTAAAAATATATATAATATGTATCACCACTTTACAACGGGTCAAGATTATGAAAAGTAAGGAGACTGTATATAATTTTCCTCTTAATATTTTTTTTTAAGGTTAAATTTTGCTCTTTAATATTGTGTATATCATAGGAAAAATGTTTTCAAGTGCAGTTTTAAATATGAATATGATTAGCTACTACATAGCATATAAGCGGTATGCAAATTAACGCATATGTAATGAAATATGCGGATAGTAACACAGATCTGTATTTTTTGAAAGAAAAAAAATATATCAAACTTATCAAGTAAATCATTTTTTCATAAAAGGTTAGTCCAAATAAATACAATATTATGTTAGTATGATTTTAGATTGATTAAATCTATAATTCCATAATAATTTTTTTTTTCTAAATTTTTCTGTATCTGTCAAAAACTTTATTACATAAAATCTCTCTATATATACGTACAATTAGAGTGGGAAAAATGGCACGCTTCACCTCTATCACGGAATGATACGGTTACGGCACGGAACGGCATGGTACGTGTGTCGGTTACTTGCTATGACCGTGTCCCGTACCGTGATCATTCGAGTGCCGTGACCATCTTTTAAAAATTTGACACGGCACGACACATCACATAAAAGATCTAGTCATGACACGGCATGTGGTCACACGAGTCACGTGTAATTATAACCATTAGATCTTAACAAAATAGTGAATTTTGAATAAACTAAAATTATAATAAAATGGTCACGCGAGTCACGTTTGGACACAGCGTGACTCACGTGGCGTGACCATTCACGTGACGTGACCACTCCAGCTTGACATTTTAGTCACGGCACAGCACGGCATATAAAATATTAACTTGATCACGGCAAAATATGACACGAAACTAAAATCACAATGTGTTAATCACGGCACAACATGACACAACACGTTTTTTCCACTCTGTTACAATAAACTCTTAGAACGTGAGAACTTCGTAACTGAACGTTGATGATATTGACACGTGTTGCAAACCTGACCATATGATATCAGTCAAATGTGTGTAGTCAAAACTTGCGGGGACAGGGGACAAGAAGGGTGGTGACTGGTGAGGGTCCGGATCCCCTAAAGTAATTCAATCTTTGAGTTTTGGATTGAGACCGTCCGATTCGAATTCGTTATTTGAGATCGTTTCGGAATTCGAATTCATTGTCGGGATATGTGAGCTCACTTCGCAGATGGATTTTCACGGATTCGAATCGGACGGTCACGATCCAAAACTCAAAGATTGAGTTACTTCACTGGATCCGAATTGGACTGGTGACTGGTGAGTGTCAGCTCGGAGAAAATTGAAGTGTCCAATTCCTTTATCGCCCCCATGCACATGAAACCTACTGGTCTCCGCTTGATTGGCTGTTCTGTTATCCTATAAACGTGTCGCACTTGGGTGGAGACACTTCTCCCCGCACCGCATGCCACCGAGTTTCTCTCTCCTCCTCGCACCCTCATATGCAACTTTTTATTTTCTGTAACTAGTATATATAATTAAACTTGTCACTGGCCAATTAAGTGGTCCACAATAAGAACATTTTTTGTTTTTCTTTTCCACCTAAACTATATATAAGATTGATTGAATTTTAGTTATATAAAATATTTATCCTGAAACTGATCTTAAACTAGATTAATTTATAAACAATATTTCAAGTGACCATCCTTTTGTTATTTTTTTTTTTTTCACTTAAACTATATATAAGATTGATTGAATTTTATTTATATATATTTTGTCCTTAAACTGATCTTAAACCGAATTGATTTGGAAAATATTTTCAAATAGATATAATAAATTACCTTACCAAATTAAGTGCGTCGAATTTTTTACAATAATTTACTTTACAAAAAATAATTGTATAATTAATTTGTTCTCTGATCTTTTATATTTCTTATATTTGGTAATACTTACAAACGTAATATATTAATCATCATCGGCATTCCTCTCTTTTAATTCTAAATTTGGATTCATAAGATTTTTTTTATTGGATTGAAGTTAATTTCTCCCCACTAAAACTTTATTGGAGAATCAAATATTATAATTTGTTCAAACATCTAATCCTACCATTTAATTGATAAAAAAAATCCAAATTTGTCGTTACTTTAAAGAGTAGCTGACAGTGGTCCCTGTGAACTAAATCAAAGCTTAGTTATACCTGTGACTGACTATGGGACCCAGGAAGATAGAAATGGAGGGAAAATGATCGCAAGACTGGAGGGAACGATCCTGGCAACAATGTCAGGCCGTTAGAGAAGTTTGTTTTGCTTTTCTGAAGGCGCACTTGCTGAAATGTCATCCGTATAGTGATTAGAAGTAAATAAGAGATACTTCGATTAATTCCTTTTGCTTTTGCATTGCCTATATAAGGCTTTCTTATCTATGGTTTCTTTTTATCGAGAATATACTTTTTGACAATTTCTCCTTGGTAACTTGAATCTCTCATGAACTGAGTTCGTGGTTATCAGTAAAATTGATTCAGTTTCTTGTTTGATTGTGTTTTCTGTGCTTTACCGATTGATTGTGTGATTCAAGAACGTTGCAATAATACTATAGTCTCTCTCATGTAATATTATTCTGTGATACATTAAAAGTAATGAATAATGAGCAACAAAAATTTCATTTCATCTTATTGACAACTTGAGACTTTGTTACCATCTATGTAAAATTGTAAATAGAGGGGGTGCTAATTAAGGCAGAAATTTTTGTCTAAACTTGACCTTTTTGTTTTGCGTTTCGTGTAACGATCACGCTTTGTACATGATTCATCCCTTTTCAATCGAATAAAAAAGATAAACTATGCACAGAATTTGAATCGGGCCGGGTTTAAGTCGACTTCGGTATTTTTTTTTTATATTTTCGTCCGACCTGATCAAAACAGGTCACAGATCGATCCGACCCAAACTTACCCGTGTGACTTGATAACATATTTATGAATTTATTTATAAAATTTAATTTTAATCAGCCTGTAATAAATATTAATTGGTGCTAAGTTTCAAACTAAATCCAATAAAACACAATAAAGTGGGTCTGATTTAGGCAACCTGACTTGCGTCAGATCACAAATTCCAAACACATATACAACCCATTCAACCATCAAGTAGGTTCGGGTGGGTTCGAGTCGACCGTTCGGACCGAATTGAAAATTGACTAGTATTGAATAACTTGTGATAGATGTGATGATTTGTGTTCCTTTTTCTTGTGAAGCGAGTCAGGTAGCAGGAAATGGTAATCCAATGTGAATAAACTGTAACTGTTTTAAAAGATTTAAAAACAATGTTGTTTAAAAAACAATCACCAAGTGACTGCCAAATAATTATTAAAATATTTCAAATTGAATAAGAAAAAAGAATAACCGGCTAACTGCCATTTAAGCTTAAAAATGTGTGCACACACTGGAAAAATTACCTTCCCTTTCCATTTAGAGAACAAAAAATAAAAAATTGAAGCAAATCCTTTAATGCTATGTAGGATACCTATACATTAAGCACTACAAATGCAATTTTGGTCAAGCAAGAGAATCCTTGGTAGCTAGATGAACTCCATTTGCCTTTTTTGTGTCGTTTACATCTTTCACCAACAGAGGTTCTACCTCCTTATCTCCCATCTGAAAAAGCAGAGCAATTATGTAAAAGTTATTAGAGCCTGCTTGAGAAGAAAAAAAAAAATCAGAGTGATTCTGGACCATACACCTATTAAAACGGATCTGTTTTTTCACATACCACATAGTCAAGACTTAATATATAGTTTATATGCTGAAGCTTGGTTTTCTCCATCACTTAAAAGGATTAGAAACAGTAACAAGAGCAAAAAACTAAGATGGAAACAAATGTAGCAAAGTTTCTGTTTGGTACTATTTCAGCCGAAGCTAGGTTAATATATCATTAGTACTGTACAAGGCCCAACACCAGTATGGACCGAAGGACTGGTAGTGAAACTTCATTCCCCCGTAACTTGAAAGTTTCTTATATGATATTGCTTTCGTTTCTCTTCTATTTGGGAAATCGCCATCCCTTTTACTTATTTTATCTTGTTCTTCTTAGCAATTTATATTGGGCATACATAAATCCACCAAAAAACCAATCAGTATGGGTACTAATAATATTCAAAGGACTTGCATTACAATTTTTTTCTATTTATGTAAAGTCAGATCAGACCTGTGAGACTGGCAAGGAATCTTCAATTGACTTCTTCTTGCTCTCCCCGACCGAAAAATAAGAATAAAGCGCCATTCCAAAAATGGCGATTAAAATGCCGACTATGTTTCTGTAGGTAAAGGGGTCGTGCAAAAGGGTATAACCAAACGAGAGAACCAAGCATGTTTTTAGATGACCAAGCACCTGGTAAGTTACTGGTGATGTCGTACCGATAACCAGAAACGTGCTGAAGTTCACTGATACTGCTATCAAACAAGACAAGACGATGAATCCCTGCATTTTGTTTTTAAAGATGGATTACTACTTCTTTCATTGGAATAAACCGAATTTGGTCTCTGGCCCTTTCATTGTACTATTGTACTTATGGTTGGAGTTTTGTATTATTCGTTTTTCTTTTTTTTTTTAAACTCAACAAGGGATGATCAATGATATGTCTCAGGCTGAATTGAAGCTGGAGTATGAGACAATCTAGTCTAGGGACCTTTGATAATATTGCTTAGAAACTTTCTATTGTAATCTCTGAAAGTTACTTTTCTATACAGTGTTCATCTAAAACCTAAGAATTAAGATAAGTAGAGCAACAAAGAATGTACCACGACTGGGAGGGTGTAAGCATGAGTAAAGACACTCTGGTTGGTAAGGAGTTGGTCAACAAATGGTCCTGTTGCAAAGAGGACAGCTGACTGGTAAGGCGCCGACTGGTACAGAAGCTGTGTAGATGAGATCTTCAATCTTTTTTGTATTGTGTTTGTTAGCTACATCAGAATCAAAGGGTCAAGGACAGAACTTCAGAACTTAAGCTACTTGGCAAAGTCTCTAATGTTCTTTTCTATTTTGATAATTATTGTAAAGAAGAATTGAAGTCGACACATATGGTAATGAAAAAAGGATACAATTTGGCCGACACAAGTCGTGGCAATGGCGAGAAGAGACAGAACGGATCCAAGTAGATTAAGGTTTAGATCAGTCACTGATGCAATACCAACTCCTAATAGCATACTAGAAGAGAGAGTCTGATGCTTTGGCTGCAAATTTTAAACTATTATCAGCAAAGATGGAAAAAAAAAAAAAATGAAATTTCCGGACTGATCATTGGCTTGGGGAATCAATGGGTCAGGTCAGGTTTGGGCCTGCCTGAATTTTTATATTTAAAAAAAAAACATGTCTGGTACGTCCTGACCACTCCAGTGGGTCAAGAAAGACTGGTGCTGCTATGTGCTTGAACCAGGTGTTATGGTAATACTTGCTCTGAACAAGTGAATGAAGAACACAACTTTGATAAATAACCTGAATTTCTTCTTTAGAAAAATAGTCTCTAGAAGCACTGTAAAAGGTATGATTGCCAACTTTGTCATCTGAAATTAAGAAACCTGGATTAATTATTTGTATTTTCTGTTAGCATATAACATCCAACAGTTGAATTGTTAGTATCTGGATCATCATATTCATGTGATTATTCACAAGATTAGACCCATCTTTGAAAACAAGGGATTAGTTCAATTGAAGAAAATGATCAAATTGGTGTTAATTTCGAATATCAATTCAGTTAAGCTACAGTAAAATAACCCTAACAAACAAAAATATTATTTGCCTCTAGTTGAAATGACAATAAAACCCACAAAAATTGATGTTAACTTCAATATGGTGATTTTAAAAGAAACTGGAATTAATGTACCTTGCACTGTTATTTACTTTAACCAAATTGCACATCTTAGGACAAAAAAAGGCAATTCATTATAAAAATGGCAAATTGATCAAAATATAATGGAATATACCTTTTCCATCAGACTGGAATGCAGTTGGGTGTCACTAACAACACTAAAAGATATGCAGGCACAAATATACAAATATCGGGCTTTATATGCAAATGCACTAAACTATCAAGGCTATTCAAATTTAGAAAGAAAAAAAAACCATTGCTAACCTGGTAGAAGCCGATTGAGTTGAACCCAAGACTAAGGTTAAGAAGCCCAATTGAGGTGCCATTTAGCAGCCCAAAGAGAACAACTGTCTGACTGTCGACAGGTTTAGGCTCAAAGAAATGCAGCTTCTGTGCTATGTGTAGAGTGCAGAATGTGACCATTAAATGCCAGCTTGTCAGTGTCGTAGCTGCAGAAATTAAATACTTAATCCTATTAATATTTACATATTTCTCCTTTTAACAACTTCCTTAAAAATCATAAAAACAAACTGAGCAATATTGGCTGGTATTTTTATGGGTATGGTATCAATTTTGGCATACTTGTTTTGAGTTCTTTTGGCTAAACTAAGCTACACTGATGTTTATACCTCAATTCAGTAATGAGCAGCAGAGCAAGCATCGAATACAAAATTATCAGAACTGAATTCTAGTTATTTGAGGTGGTTAACACTGCCACTGGCCGGGCCTGAAATCCGATTATTAGAAGCAATACATAACCAAACTTTTTTGACAACTGTGACAACCAATAAATTGTTTATCAAAATAAACAAATTAAAATTGCATATTTCTGCTCTATAGCTAAGATATGTCATCATCAAATTCAGTGCAATTTGAGAATTGTTTGATCACTGACCAATTGGCAAATTGCACCAAATATGATACATGACCTATCTAAAATTTTCATTTCTCATATTTTGATAAGCATTTTGTTGGTTGATGTGGTTGTTAAATATGTTTGTGGTCCATATAATCTATCCATCACATAAACTCACAGGGGCAAATTCCAATGCCATAGTAGGAAGTTAAACATATCACAAAATCAGGATCCATTATATATTAAGAGAAAAGTATGTAAATAGAAAAATAAAAATAATATAAGAACAGCAACAATATTAGGAATTCACAAATGTACCAAAAGGGAAGCCAAGAAAACTAATAAGAGCCTTGTTGCATATCACAATTGCAACAGATGATGCAACTGACAGCGCCAGAGATCCAATCACGCCCAGCTGAACACTTGACATTTTTCCTCCTCTTTACTCTCTATCCTTGAACCTACATTCCAGAAAGTTTTCTTTCAGAATTGTTCTTAAATTATAATGTCACATAAAACAGGGAGTTGGATTCTTCTATGAGATGTAACGGTGGCATCAATTTGTGTTGCAGTCTCATACAAGCAACTCAGGCTTGGTAGCATGAACTACGTAAATGAAGTTGGATTCTGGTGACAGCTAACAGTTAACAACTACTCCTAGCAATAGGCAACATTGATAGCCAGGCAATTTTATGCCACACTAGATCTTATATCCAGGATTTGCAAATGGACTAGGATGACTTAAAGTTTGGCTCATTGAACTAAAATATGTGATAATATTAGGTGTCTTCGACACTGAATCTTTCTTGGTAGGTTTGACAATTGATATTACACACAATGAAGTCAACTCTGTCCTCTCTGAGGAAGCTGAAAAAGTTAATGTACTGACTATAAGTGCATTGCAGTATAATTACTGTATAAAGATAAATTTATTATAGCTATCCACTCAACATAATAATACAACTACTATGATCATGATACAAATATGGAAAAGTGACATTGTTGGCAATGGAGAAGAGGACTTGGTACCAGATACAACCACTAACCATTATTTAGCCCCTTTATATTTAGTTAACTAAAAGAATTCTTTGATCTGGTGACCCTGTCTGTCCTACAATGTCCCAATCATGTTGGGGTAGAACATGATGAGACATTATTAGAATTTTATTATTTTTATATATTATGTACCAAGTTTAAGACAAGTGACGCGTTAGGTGTGAGAAACATGCCAATATGCACTTAAACCTACCATTTTGTCATGCACTGTGGATACATCTGCTCTCTTGGTTTGAGATAACCTCAGTATCAAGTTGATTAAAATATCAATTTGATGTAGGTTGCTAGAAATGCGACATTGGACACACTAAAAATTATTGTAACTAATTTTAATTAATACATCATGTTAATGGTTTTTTCTGATATAAAGCTACACAACAAAGAACAACAACAAAACTAAAAAATCACAATGTACTCTATTTAGTAATTACAGATACTACACAGATCTTAACTCCATGGAATAACAGCTTAGTGAGATAGGATCCAGTAGTTCAGTTGAGTCAAATACAAGTCAACATTTAATTTGCAACCTAAGTTAGTGCTGAGATGGATGCATCTCACCAACCCAGATCTGACCTATCAGCTAAATTAGGTACAAACACACTGGTGTAAAAGGACATTTGCTATTGTGTCATATTGTGCCACAAGTTCAAAGTAGTGCCGTATAAGTCCTTTTATCAAATTGATCTGGATCCTATATGGTAGGTACAAACCTCCATGTGGTGTGGCGACTAAGATCAAGGATATGCACTGGTTCAGCTCCTCTTCAATTGTACAGAATTCATTACAAACTAATCTAGGCTATCCATTTAACCAAACTGGATGCTCTAGATTGCTCCTAACAAAATAGCTGGCCAAGCTTCCCTTTAATATCTTAAGGCCAAAAATTAATTTTGGACTATCTGATAAACATTTAATGCCTGAGAAAATTCGCATGGATGTCTAATGAATTCCTTGCAATAAGAGAAGGGCATAACCCCTAGTCAATTTTCTTTTATAAGATTCATTTGAATGGAATTAATTTGTAAAGCATCCCTATTAGTGAAAGGCTACAGGTTGGTGTGTGTTTATACCTGCCATAGGGAATCTGGATTGTTTCATGGCAACCTAATTCACATGGGTGTTTGCTATGGCTTCCATTCCTCAAGTTGCAAAGCAATTGTTTTGTTATGGGAGAAAAGATAAAGGGGAAAAAAAAACCTTTTTCTTTTTTTTTTATTTAATTTCATAATCAAAGGCATGTTTCACTACTGTCAGTCATAAATCTAATGTTGACCTTTGTTACTTTCCAGATGGCCCTATCACACTCTCAGTTACTGGATTCTAAAGCTACTGAAATAACAAAACAGAAAAAGAAAAAAGTGTAACGGTGCCTATAGAAGGATGAATAAGTTATTAATAACTGAACCATTCTATTTCTCTCAGTTATATATAAAAAATGATTGTCTACTTTTGTCAAAATGCACTAGAGCATGGAAAAATGAATTTAATGCAAAACAGAAAATTCCACATGAAAGAATGAATGTACGCTTTTAGCCTTTTACAGTTTTACTGTGTAATGGAAGCATAAATGGGAACAAAGTTCTACTGATCAGAAAAGAAAATGAGTTGAAAACAAGAAATGATCCAGAAATGGACATTTTCTAAAGCTTGCCAGAGTTACTCGTAAAATAGAGAAAATTTCTAGTACTCTCCATTAAACAAAGCTGGAGAAGTCCCTTCCTCAATTAAGTTTAGTATATAACACATTATTTAAGAGGAAAAGGAGCTCTCCAGAATTGCCGACAACTGGAGAAAAATCCTAACAAGGAATTTAAAAAAATGATGCATGAAAGTTTAAAGCATTTCATAAAAATAAGAACCATAAGATCCCAAAAACAATTGATGTTTGTTCCACTAAATAAATTAAACCAATAAAACAAATGAGCATCTACCACCATTTTCTCCATAAACTGAGAACTGAGGAAGAAACAAAACAAATTGAAGATTATAATTTCGACAAACTCACTTTAATTACTCCGAGAGATTGCCTCCTGTATCTTCGACCTCGCGACCCGATCGCACACTTGGAGGAGGTATTGAGAGAAGAGAAGCGACTGGTGTCTGAAGAGAGAAGAGAGATTGAAGGTGCCATTTTTAAGAGAGAGAAAAGGTTGGGTAGTTAGGTCTTTTTGCTGACGCTGTTAAAGTTTGACGTTCCCTTGTGACTAAACCTAATAATCGTTTTAATAATGTGATTTGACGATTTTACCCCTAGTGCTGGAGGATAGTGGCTCAAGGCATTTTTTCATTAGGGGGAGCCGGTGGGGTTTTTGTCAAAAGGCAATGGACAGAACCATATCTAAAGTTGATTATAAACCGTCCGATCGGTGTCAAAGTGCGGTCCGACGGCTTAGATTCACGAGCCCGTCTTAAATTATTAAGTTATAAATCGTTAGCACGATTAAATCGAACGTTTTGGACCCGGATTGGATAGAAATTGTCCGAATCCCTACGGACAAAACCCTTTTTATTATTGGTTGAATCAACGTGGTCCTGGAAACGGGTCGCCGACACCTGAATTGACGTCCAGCTCCTCTCCAGTTGTCCTGACTGGAGAAATAGTAAATTGCTTTTCGGAATAATTTATAGCTATCAATTCCAATATGAACCGCGTGTTTTTGTTTTTTTTTCATAATTTCAAGTTTTTCCGTTCGATTGGTCTTCTACATATTTTCTGATACTTTGGGAAAATTGCTTTCTGTTAAGATATTAAGATAATATTTTCTTTGACGCTTAGGAAAAAAGTTGCTTTTATGATAACACGTCAAAAATGTTTAGATGCATATATAATATAAATAAGAAGCCGCTGGCATCTTTTATTAGAACAAACCTAGAGTGTGATGTGCTCACCAAGAGGGATTAGTAAGTATATTTTCAAAAGATTATCAGATTGATTTCGAACTACGAATTCAAGCTGTTGAAATTCATGTACTTCGTGAGTGATGCATACACATGCAAAATTTTTAAAGTTTCGAATTCATTTAGTACATGATCAAGCGGTCAAAACAATGAACATTTTATAAGTTATTATTTAAATTGTTTTATGTATTCATTTCTCATCATTGTTTTGACCGCTTGACCATATACTAAATGAATTCGGAACTTTAAAATTTTTGCATGTACATGCATCACTTATGAAGTACATGAATTTCAACGGTTTGAATTCGTAGTTCGAAGTCAATCCGATAGCCTTTTTGAGGTGTGCTCACCAACCCCTCTTGGTGAGCACATCACACCCTAATTTTGCTCCTTCTATTAATTGTACGACGGGGCGGCCAACTATACAACAAGCAACAAAAACATTAAGCACGTTAGATTTAATAAAAAATAACTTGAAAGGAAATTTAAATTATACTTTTCATTAAAAAATAATTAAGTTTGTTCTAAATGCCTTAAATCAAGTAATATTAAGCATTTTATCACATAGGGTACCGTCTGATGACAATGCCATATATTTTCCAGATTTCATCAAAGACTAGGTTGAAACTAAAATCTGAGGGAATGTGAATGTGATATATATCTAATATTAAAAAATATAAAGTAATGATTTTGTTCGTCCAAAAAAAATCATCAAGGTTTCATCTAGAATTCGGTTTTTTTTCTCCTCGAAAAAGATTAAATATTTACATTAAAAAAGTAAATCCTAAGTAAATATACTTGACAAGAGAGATGCAAAATTTTCTAGACAATAAGTAGCACCATTAAATAAAAAGTATTAAGCAATTTGGTCTTAATTAATACCAAAGAAAACTAATATGGTCTTATTATATCCTAAATTAATGGATTGAACTTGAAATTAACTATCCTAGTGAAAATGATAGGTAGAATCCTTAAAGCTTTAAACGCCGCGATATTAACATGACAATCTATGTAGCTAGATATACAGAGAGAGATTGTGAAGTGTTGATTTGCATCCATCCCAACAAAGTATGATTAATATTGACTAACAAAAGAGCGCATTATTTGTTAAGGGGAATAAAAAACACGGTGGTTGAAAAAGAGAGATGCGAGGAGCTTTCTGAAAATGTAAGCAAAGGCAACCATCCAACAGCTGATAGGGATTAAATGTTTGTTCGGTGCAAGCAAATTGATACATGTCTCCAAGCGCAAGAGAATCATAACTCATAAGTACACCCTTTGATTGTGCACTTACAATTCTCACCGTTTGATTTACAGCAGCTCTTATATATATTATTAGTCCGAGCGCATTATTCACTGCTTGAAAATTAAGCAAGAGAAAATAAATGCAAATATTTCATGAAACGTGCTTGATCTTTTGAAACATTTGCATTTATTCATTTCAATTTTTTATGGATCAAAATGTCGGATCAAATATGAATTTTAAAGTTCGAAATTTCTCACAAGGAATTTTATTATTTTTATAATTCGATTTTTTTTTACAAATTTAATTGATTTAGATATATGATATTTTCATAAGAAACACTAGTGTTTGCTTTGTTATAAATCTGCAAAAATAATATCTACTTTAATATTTCAATTGTAAATAACTAATTATGTATAACTTGAAGGTGAAACAATGAAATTAAAAATTAAAAATCAAATTGTAAAGTTATAAACACTTGTTTTGAACATATCATTTTGTACTTCTTAATATTAGGATTCAGTATTAAATTTAGAACTTAATTTGCATATAAGTAAATTGAAAAAAAAAGTCAAATTATGAAATATAAGAATCGGACAATTAATAGTTTTTACTACAAGAATCACGGACTTAGTGTAATGACACTATCTCTCGTCTCTCTTCGGAGATATACATGTTCAATTTTTGAAAATAATATCTAAAAGATATTGAAGTGTACTGGAACTCTATACAATTAATCCTTATTATTAATATATCTCAAACTAAATGTACAGTTTTTAATTAAACTAGTAAGTGTTGTTGTATAATTTCCTACTTGTCATTATTATATTTTTAATCTAATTCATGTCATGATGTTTTAACAAACTTCATGCCTAACTTGTTAGGCAACATTTGTACTTCTTAATGATCAGATTCTTTTTCAATAATGTGAACTTCTGATGATATTTTTTTAGTAAATTGGTAGTTTTAAAATGTTTCTAATCTATTTGATAATGAACTTTTAAACATTATTTAAATAAAAAAAAGTTAATCTAGTTAAGATTGATTGTTGTCATTTGGAGCAACAATTATAAATTTGACGAGAGAAGAAAGTATGTATTTAATAAAGAAAAGTCAGAAGAAAGAATTCACAACAATTTATAAATAACACATCAATTCACAACAATTCACAATAACAAGAGCTAGAATTAGCACAAAAAGAATCAAATCCACCTACAAATTTAAAGGTAAAATTGTTCTAATCAGAAACTCCCTACAATCACTTCTCGCATCAGATTATTTTAGCCTTCTTTGTCTAATCAACTAACAAATTTCCCACGCATTTGCCTGGGGTCTCCGGTTATGGGGTTTCCGGTTTCATTACTATGCTTGAGGCAGGGAAGAAAGGCGCAGAGGAGAGGGTTTTGGATCTGACAAAGAGGAGATGCGGGAGGGTTTTGGATCTCCTGTAGACAAAATTGTATTTTTTTTTAGTATTGGCGTGCATAATCGTTTCAATACCAGCATCGGTCGCTGAAAATATTGGTCTCCTGAACTGGTTGTGATTTTTTTTTTTGCCAATGTAGTCCTTGTCAAAAAGAAGAATAGTTCAAAGATCTTCGGCGACTGCACCGGTTGTTGATGACCAAAATTGTTGTAGTGATTTAAAATCCCACAACTAAAGTGGGAAGTGAGTAAGTAAAAGGTGAATTTAGGATGATACCGATTCAATTGTTCAGTCTCTTCTATGAAATCGAAAAAAAACACTCCATTCCTTTTCCAATTTTTTTTAACATATCTAAATATAAAAAATTCGGACTTATGTGTGTATCCACTCTCCTTCCCGGTGCTAAAAGGGGGTTGCCAATCATTTCTCCCTAGCTCCATGAGGAAAAACAATAAAAGAAAGAAACTTAATTAATTGTACCGGTCTTACCTTTTTTTAGCATATTTATTTAAAAGGAAATGAATTCACCTAATAAAAAAGAAGAAGAAAGAGTGGGGTCGGGAGAGAGGAATCGTAATTACACCTAAGTTTGAAGATTAATCAATCATTCACGGACTTTTAAACTCACGATATTTGTATTATGAGATGTGCTCTCATGATTTCACTAAAATTAAAAAAATCTAATCATTATCGATTTTTCTATAAAATGCGCTATTTTTAATTAAACAATTATAATGATATCTTTGAAATTAAATTATTATATTTGTAATATGTTGTTGTGATGCAGATGGATAGTAAAACAAAAAGTCATTGAATAGTTATGTATTACAAGAGAGATGTTTTATCAAGGATATATTTACCGTAAAACGGACAAACTAGTTATTAAGAATATATGAAGAGGAGGGCACTTAAAAAAGAGTGACACCAGATTACATCATACATTTTCAAAGTTCAAACAGTTGATTCAAACCATTCAATATGATGGATATATTAAAATGTGTTTGCATATTAAATTTGACATTTTTTTTGAATTTTTTTTCTATTTATTAAGATGGGTACAAAAATTCAATGGTCTGCAAACAACGATTTTGCAAAATACTTAGTAAATAGTAAAATAATTCTAAAAAAATGTAAAATTTGATCTCCAAGCACATTGTAATATATCCATCATGTTGAACGGTTTGAATTGACTGTTTGAACTCTGAAAACTTTGAAAATATAAGATATAGTCCGGTATCACAAAAAAAAAATGTAAATGGATCGCTCCTCATATATGAAATATCTTGTTCCATGCAGTTGAAATAGAGACGGACATAATTGCAACATGAAAATTATTCAGACGTAAAACATCCTCTCAATTTTACATTTTGCTGTCCCAAATTCACCCTGCCAAACACCACCAAACATAAAGTTGTAGATAAGTTTTTTATATTTTAGATAGATTGTGTATATAGTTTTAACTCAATTTTTTTTTGAAAAAAGGACAGAGGCCCAAATTATACTACTCACAAGTACTTCTTACAATCTTAACAGAAAAAAAAAAAAAAAAATCCTCGCCCCTTTCCCTTCTAGACAAAAACCCTTGCAAATATAATTCAAGATCCCAGCCACACCACTCTTTGCTTCATTGACAGCACCTTCATCAGTAGCTGCACTTAGAGTGAGAAAAATGACACAGCGGAGCCGGCTTCGTCACGGAACAGCACAACACGTGTGACTGTTACGTACTGTGATTCGCGTGTCGCGTGCCGTGATCATTATTTAAAAATTTAGTACGGCACGGCACGTCACGTGAAAGATCTGGTCACAACACATGGTCACACGAGTCACGTGCAATTAGGACCGTTAGGTCTTGATTAAATGGTGACTCTTGAATAAACTAACCTAAATTATGAAAAAATAGTTAAACATAATCAGTCATATTTGGACACGACACATTTAGGCACGGGTGACTCGCGTGCCGTGACCACCTTTGATATTTTAGTCACGGCATGTGTGACTGTTTACTTAATCACGATACAGCACGTCATGAAACCAAAATCATAGTATGTTAATCACAGCACGGCATGGCACGTTTTTATCACTCTAGCTGCACTGTTTTCACATGAGCTCAAAGATGGGTTCTAATCTCAGCCCCAAACAGTTACATCATTGATCCTGAATTAGCAAAATTTAACTCAATTTGTTATTTATAAAGTAATTTGAAAAACTAACGGTTAAGTTATGCTGACACTTTGACCGATGACCACATCATTAGAGTTATAATTAATATCTGTGTTGGCACTTTAACTATTGAAATTTACCACACATTTTAATACCTTAATTTTGGATGAGATGTGACGTCAGCGATGAACAGTAGCATCTCTATTATTTGCCGTCCGATTGGATTCAATGGATCTGTGTATTATATAATCACATTTTGTGTATTATATATACAATAAAAATTTGTATTTTTAAAATTTGAAGTAACATAAATAATATTAAAAAAGTATGGCACCAAATATTTTTGACATAATAATTAGCATTATGAAATTATATTAATATTATTTCAAAAATTATATGAAGTACACCATGAAATTTTATTTCATATAATATTAATATTATATATGATATTGTAATTTCATATTTTAGAACAGTATTAATAAAAATTTATATGAAATAAAATACATGTTTATATTGTGATTCAAATTATGTTACTTCGAATTTAAAAAATACGAAATATTATTGTATATAATTTGTAAAAATTGTGAAATTGAGATTCTTCATAAAGTTGTAGTAGCTAGTCTAGTTGGAAATATTATTGTATATAATTTATAGAAATTGAGATTCTTTGTAAAGTTGTAGTCTAGTTGGTGTGTGCTCTTAGCTTCCATCCAAGAGATCTAAGATTTAAGTAATGGCCAAGACAAAATTTGTTGTTTTTACTAAAAACTAAAATTGAGATTCTTTGTAAAGTTGTAGTCTAGTTGGTGTGTGCTCTTAGCTTCCATCCAAGAGATTTAAGATTTAAGTAACGGCCAAGACATAAATTTGTCGTTTTTACTAAAACTAAAATAATTTGATCATAAAATATGTGGAAACGAAAATCGAATCTGAGATTATCAGATTGAATGTCAAACACATGTCCACTGCACTAAATATCAAGAGTCCGGTTAATATCATAATGTTATGATTTCAGTTTAAGTTATAACAAGTTATTTTTTTAATTTCAAAGTACGAAAAGTCGATATGAACCGCTCAACATTATCTCCATATTAAAATTTGCTTGTGGACCAAATTTTATATTTTTTGAAAATTTTTACTATTTTTTTAGATAGGTACAAAATCACTGAATTATTTCTCAGTGCTTAATCTAATAGGTCATGTTTGGTTGTTGAGTAGTCAAATAAGAAGTAAAATAGCAGGAGTAAGATGGAGTAAGCGATGAGTTAATTTGGAATAACTTATTCTATCTCTTTAGATAGATTAACTTATTCCACACTTGCTCCACTTGTATGGTCTACTGTCATAAGCAGAGATACATTTTTCAACATCCTACTCCTTCAAATGAATTAATTTAAACTATAACTTAAGAGTGAGGCTATGGTACTTTACAATGCGCGGATCGTTTTGGGCATTGGATTCATATTTCAGTCTTCAAAGTCCAAATAGTCAATCCAAACCGCTCAACCTTATTATCATATGAAAATATACTTAGAGATCAAATTTTATATTTTTTGGAATTATTTTACTATTTTTTTGATAGGTAGAAAATCACTACTTTCGGATGGTCCAGAATTTTTAGCAAGTGATTTTCTAATTGTCTCGAAAAATAGTAAAAAATTTCAAAAAATATAAAATTTGGTCTCTAAGTAATTTTCATATGATAATAATATTGAGCGGTATGAATCGACTATTTGAACTTTGAAGACGGAGATATGAATCCAATGCACGAAACGATCCGCGCATTGCAAAGTACCATAGCTTCACTCATAACTTAAATTATAAAACAAAATATAAAATATGAGAAGTAACACGAAGTTACCGATTTAACCCTCATTAATTTTACCCGACAACTAACTAAATATGATGAGTAAATCATAAATGGATCTTAGATTCTCGTGATGCGTGTGCGTGGTTTATCAAAGCTTCACATGGTTTAGCTTTCCAAAATGCATCGAAGTTTAGGTTTAGCGCTGGGTTTAAACAGTACTGTTAATATATAAGAGTTGCTCAAAATTTAAGACGACCTTTTCGAAACCTGGACATTTTTCAATCATCGATGCCCATAATTCTGTTGACCATATTCTGTTTTTTTTTTCTTCTAAAAAAGTTACAAAAATATACTTTTTGTTTAAAATAATTATACAATTATGTTCTACCTTTAAATTTGTATTCCGACTAATTTTATTAACTGGCTCCACCCCTCATCATAGTCTTGAATAGAGTTCTTTTTATTGGCAAATTCTTCTATGGACATAAGGACCTATTTGTAAAATGAGCATATTTTCATTTTCAAAGTTCAAACAGTCGATCTGACCGTTCAACATTATCTCCATATTAAAATGTACTTGGAGGTCAAATTTTTACATTTTTTTGAATTTTTTTACTATTTATTAAGATGGGTACAAAATTCAATGGTTTGAATTTAACTAGTTTTGTAAAATACTTAATAAATAGTAAAAAAATTCAAAAAAAAATGTAAAATTTGACCTCCAAATACATTTTAATATGGAGATAATGTTGAACGGTCGGATCGACTGTTTGAACTTTGAAAATGAAAATATGTTCATTTTACAAATAGGTCCTTATGTCAATAGAAGCATCCCTCCTTTTTATTTTCTCAAAATTTCAAATTGGTGCGCATTTATTCCTTAATCTCATTTTAATATCCAGCTTGTTGTAATGGTGAAACTTGATAAACATCATTCTTAGTGCTTTCATTTAATTTATATTATAACTGTATCATATTGATTTGTATTTCTATTGTGAAACTATCTTGCATTTATATTAATTTGGTTCTGAATGAGGATGATGTATCAAATTTAGATAGTGTTTCTTCGCATTAATTAATTTTATCAATTTTATCGAGGAAAATGACAGGAATCTTATCACATTTAACCAAATTAATTTATATCTTGCTATTTTTTTGTGGGTTTGAGCAGGTTATTGTAATATTTATTTATTACTAAATTTTACCAGATATTAATTTTTTTTTTTCTCATGAATTGTTACTTGATGCTATTGATGACGCACACATTTTCTAGTGACATGCATCTCAAAAACATATTAATTTCCTTTTAGATTTCTGATATTGTTTTGATTGCCGAAAATTATTTGGACAACACATTTTCTACAATATTTTAATAACCGTTAATGATAACTAACTTTTAGTAGTAGCAAAGATATTGTCATATATAAATTAGTAGTTAGATGACTTGACTTTCAACTTTATTAAAAATAATAAAGAAATTTAATCATGAATATCTAATTTTGGCAAATTAGCCACTGTGTTATTGGACGACTTTGAGATTATTAAAAATCCTGTGATCAATATTTTTTTTTAGAGAAATATGGAGATCCTAGTCTTCCAAAATTTTAAATTTAATTTCTAGCGACAAGAACATCCTATTTGAATTTCAAATCCGTATTTCTCACATGATCTCTTGCCACTAGATATGTATGCTGATTCTCTCTTGTGGCCAACTTTAATTTATTATTTTTCATCCAAGAGGTTACAGGGTGTACTTGAATCATTGTAGCTTGTTTTGATGTACAAGATATTATTGGTAGCAGTTGACTGGCGCAGCATATGATACATCACTTGGCCTGCTCTGTTCTGTAAAGCATGATCCCACAAAAAATAGTTATACAAGAATCTCATAAAATGTTTTAATACAGCTCCGATTCTAATGCAAAGTACTTCACCAAACTAAGTTAGAAAAAATTAGTTACGTTATTACCAGTTTTATTACGGTATATTATGATTATGTCACAACATATCACATTATGTGTGTCAGTTACGTGATGTAACTCGTGTGTGCGTGACATGTTTATTCGTATGACATGTCTCTTTTAATAAAAAAAATAATACATCACAGCATGTCATGCATGATAACTTAATTATGTTACGTAATCAATTTTCTAATATTATTTATTTATTTTAATTTATTTTACAATATTTTCTAATTTTTAACATATTCTTTTTTTATTTTCCATGTACTAACTTAAAATATAAAAAAGTAACTAAATGTGATTAGTCACGTCTGATCACGTCACTTGCGACCATAATGTGACCACAATGAGGTGTCTGTCTTTCATAATTTTAGTTACTTCATGTAAAAAAAAAGTTAGTCACTAATTGTAACATGATGTGACCAAGTCACAATGTGTTAATTATGTCATATCACGTTATAGACTGTGATCACACTTGACGTGACTATTCGAGTTACACAATTATCTTTGTCTATTTTAGTCAAGTTCCATCACGTCATATTACATTACGTAATTTTTGCTTTTCAATCATAAACTGTAACATAATGTGATCGAGTCACAACGTGACGGGTGAAGATAAGAGCATCTACATCCCTGAAACTATCAGAGTTTCTAATCTGATGTGGCAGTTTCTAGACCAGTTTCAGGGATGTAGACCAGTTTCTTATTTAGCAACTGTGCTCAATAATTTCTTAATAAGAAATCGTTTATAAACTGTGAGTTGGCAAAATAATTGGCTGATGTTCGCTGAAAAAATAAATTTTTTTTTTTTTATTGCTGATGTGGCATTTTAGAAACTCTAAGATTAGTTTCAAGGATGTGAACCCTTAGAAACTCCATAGCCTATAATTTCTAAAAATTAGTTAATAGTTACTTAGAAACTCTAAGAATTTTAGGAATGTAGATGCTCTAACAAAATGTTTCAACAAAAGGAACGAAAAGATTATTTAACAGCGCCCAGGTGATAAGGCCTGTAAATGTAAAGGTAAATCAAACATAGAAGCCCAGCCCAATGGCCCTTTTTTTTTTCTTATTTCTTTCCATTTTTCCTTTTTGGTTTTCATCCGCGTGCTGTTGTCGAACTTGAACCCGCCAGTAGCAAATCTCAAAACCCTTTTCCCTCCTCTAGGGTTTTCGTTTTGCGAGCAAAAACTCCAGGTTTCTCGAGAGAGGTATTCTCTCCTTCTCTCATTTTCATCATTTCAAGCGATTATTAGGTGCTGATTAGGTCTTTCAAACATCTTTTAGGTTTTGTTTGTTTAGTAATTTTGCTCATTTTTGTCCTTATAAGTTGTGTTTCTGTCATTTGAATCCGATTTCAACTGGTTGCTGTTCCTGCTAGCCTCTTTTTAAGACTTCAACTGGTTGCTGTTCCTACTTATCTGTGAACTAATGGAGGTTTTTATGGTAATTTTTTCCTTGTAGGATCATATACTTCCCAGCATCAATGGAGGATGATCCTAATGTAAGTTGTTCGACAAGGACTTTCAATTCAATTAGAACTTCCTAATACTCCTTTCTTTTCCCGGTGGTAATACTGTACAAATTTTGTTGTTTGGATATATACCCGCCTGATCTGAAATTTTGTTTCTTCTTTTTATTGGCTTGATTGGATTTTATTTTCATAGCTGAAATTGACTAGGCTTTATTGTGCCTTTATCGGAAAACAACAAAAAAAAAAAATTGCAAAGCACGCTCCTTCTACCCAAACCCCTATTTTTGGAGAATTTCTGTATATTCTGGGAAATAGGACTGAGAATATCCCATAGCTTTTTGTAAACATTGTTATAGTTGGTTGCTCATCTAAATTGCACTGCAGGAATACATAGGCAATAGTTTGCAATAGTAATATGTACTAACCTTCTTTTGTTGTGTCAGGCTGGAAAAAAGGAAGAAGAGGAATTCAGCACAGGCCCACTATCTGTGCTCATGATGAGTGTTAAGAACAACACGCAGGTAATAAAATTACCCTTTCAAATATTATTTGTTTAATATGTTAATGAATGCTCATTCTTACCCCAGCGGGCTCGACTAAGATCTTCCTGTACGGGTCAGTACGTGTAGACCTGAATCAATATTGCGAAACTGGAACTGGTTTTAGCTGATAACTAGTATTGGCTGTTTATATAGTTATATTTGTTTTTAGAAATTACTTTGCAAACAATATCAGATTGAAAATTACATATTAAGATGAGCTGACCCATTAGCATCTCTACATATTCGCTTATCTACTATCTTAAATCCTTAATTCAGGTGCTGATTAATTGTCGTAACAACAAAAAGCTTCTTGGCCGTGTTAGAGCATTTGATCGCCACTGCAACATGGTTTTAGAAAATGTCAGGGAAATGTGGACTGAGGTAAAATTTCCAAAACCAACTATTTTAAGTTTGGAATATGAGAAGAGGTGATTTCTTAATCCCCATGGCCGTACACAACCTCAAAAGATACCCCTTTAACACTAGAAAGTTAGATATATCCAGTAATCCCATTAAAATGAAGGATGCATCTTCTAACTTTAAAAGTATGCTTGTACCAGTTACTGGCTTACTTCTCCTCTCCCATTTCACTTTTATTAGTTAAAAAAGGAAGAATAGTCTCTGCTTCTCTCTCATGCGAATGAAGCGGTTCTATAAATAGTAGGCCAATAATGCAATAACTAATAAATAGTCATTGTTGTGTAGGTTGCTAATTGCTGCTATGTCCTTTTAATTTTTAGGTGCCGAAGACTGGAAAAGGAAAGAAAAAAGCACTTCCAGTGAACAAGGATAGGTTTATTAGTAAGATGTTCCTTCGAGGTGATTCAGTGATAATCGTGCTGAGGAACCCAAAGTGACTGTCCGTTATCTCTCGGTACTTGTTTTGTGCGAGTCTTCTTTATTTTGGGTTGTATTTGCTCTGGCTTTCTCTGAACAGTTTTTTCACATGGCTTCTGGGTGTATCGTGTTGTGTGTTGAATGACTGTTTCATCTGATATCTTTATGCTTGAGATATGATATGAATTTGTTTAGTGCCATTTCTGCTTTTTGGTTACTTATGGTGTTGCTTCTGAAACAGAAAAGTGTAAACAAAAAATAAATAACTAGGAATAATAATTGTATGTTATTAGATTATATATAAAAAAAAAAACTGTAAGACTGCCATCATCAATGTCATGACAAATTTAACATCCCTAGCATCATTATGCACAAAGAATGGAACAAAAGGACCTAGTAAGCTAATATTTCTACAAGCCCCATCAACTATTCACTCTCTTCTTGGATAGTGAAGTCAGGTTCAGTCGGTTTCTTCAATGACTTGGCCAGATGTGCAGTTGGCCTGCTGCTGTTCCTTCTGTTTGTCATGGGCTTTCCCGAAAAGACGTCAGTAACAGTCTTTCCTTTGGTGTCTGGATCGTATGGCTTCTGTCTGTCGATACTACCTCCTTCTAGATACCTCAGATCGATCGATGCCCTTCTTCGCTTCAGCTGACGCCATGTGGCCTGTATGAAACATGCAGCCCATGTGCGCCATTGGTTAGAGTAGTACCTGATCATTGATGCGATTTAAGTTATGGTTTGTTAGATGCAACTTCTGGAACTCTGGATTGATACTTGCATTTTCCTGATCTCACAAGTAGAATTTTACCTGCCTTGCATGCTAAAATTTTAATTTAATTAGAGAAGTTGTCATTTGTGTACTGACAAAACCTCAAAATTGGATATGTACTATAAACGGAAACACTCAGCATAGGCTCATAAAAGTAGCACCAATAGTTTTGAGAAAATTAGTGAACACGGATCGGTAGATAAATTTTCTACACTACAGATAATTTGTATATCAAATCAATATAACCCAACCCTTTGATTCCACAGATCGATAGTCTGGGCAAAGAAAAGAAAAATGCAGAAGCTAGAGCCTCCATATACATGATATGTTTCTGATCTTGCAGGGGTATATTTCAAATTTTGAGATTTCCCGGAGGCATGCATGAAAATTGCCCTCTCTCAGAATAGTAGAAAGCTTTCTTGAGTAAAGATTCTCCCACAAAACAAACCTGAATTTGTGCCGCAGCTCCTTGCTGTGCAGTCTTCTAAACTGTGATGCCACAAATTTGAGGTCGTCAGAAACAAGCGCGAATGCCTCGACATCTGACACAGCTCTGACAGTTCTTGTAGACAGAGGCAGAGCTGCTGTCTGTGGATTAAGGGCCCATGTAAGCAACTCCTCCCCGCAGAACTCGCCGGGGCTCATACGACATGAATTGAAGAATCCAGTCCGGCCACCTTGGGTTGTGCACGAGTCAAGATAGCCACGAATTATAAATAACATCGAATCAACCGGGTCAAGTTCCCGAATAATGCACGTGCCTTTGGTGAAGAGTGTTGGCTTGAGCCGCTCACATATAGCCTCTAGCATTCTATTATCCATTTCATCAAACAGCGGCACCTTTTAAAACCATGTCAGAAAGAAAAATTGGGGAAGTAAATTTTAGTATTTACTGATAAATTGGCTCATCAAATATATAATCATACGCAATGTATCATTGTACCCTTTTCTGTTACTCAGCATAACTTCTTTGAAATGTCAAAGTTTTGACTTCTATTTTCACAATTTTTAATCTATATTCTTTCTGCAGTTTTGTAACAGAAAAGTTAAGAATAACAAATTGACAGGAAGTTGTTGAATACCTTCTGAACGAGATCAAGACAGATATGTCTTTTTATGTCCCTGCGTAAGTCGATAGGGAGATCTTTAAGCAAAGATTCTTCATTAACTCCTTGTGTGGCGACCCATCGGTACTGATGGTACCGCCTGACACATTGCATCAGTTCAGGAGGTAATTTCCTATGGTGCATCCACTGCTCCATGTCTCTTCTCCTTATTCGCCATTCCTCTAATCTCACTATTGTTGATTGCAAATATGACTGTTGAATACCCAAAAAGAAAATACTAATAATAAATAATAGAGCTCACTCTTATTGAACAATGCAAGTGACAACAAATTTGGCAGTTTCTGTAATTTAGTTTTTCCGATTTTATTTTGGGTGAACTGTAAGAGAATATAATTCAACATTTCGATATAGACAATTATTTTTAATGAGCCGCGTTAAATTTGTTTTTCCTCAACTTATGCAAAGATTTTTAGTTTCCCCCCTTATTTTCCATTTGACATGTTATTTCAATTTTTCCTATCTTTTCATTTATCCTTGGTTTCCATCTTTTTTTCAAATGTGAAAGAAGATAATACTTACTTGCATGTTTCCGATCAGCAAGCCGAAGAGTACCAACCCAAGAACAGCTATTACAATTGCAAAGATTATTTCACCCACAGATGTGCTTGTCGTGAGGTTTTGTCCCAGACAACTAAAGGAAAAAAAAAATCAATTATATGTAAGTTTGCACATCCAAAGTGCTACAGTACAAGAACAAACACAAGTTGATAAACTGTTTGTTATATACTTACCTCAGGTTCTTCAATCCCCACCAGAAGCAATAGAAATACTTTTCTAAAAATGGAGACGATGTCAAGTTGACATTCAAAGCCTCAGCATAGATCCCAAATTGGTAGAAGGTACTACTTGGATTACATAGGTCTGTAAGATTACTTGATTGATACCAAGTATTACGGTTTGTATCAGTATCCTTGCAGTCAAAAAAAGGGTATTGGCATGGCGGGCCATCCATTCGACAGGCCGCTTTCCAACATGATTCCTGTCTATCAACTGATAGTAGGTACCACATGGCTCCTAATACCTGGGAAGCAAGAGATGTTACCATACCACTCCTCAAATATATTTCTAAAGGTTAAGCCAGCCCAAAATTAAGTTGTTAATGAAGTAAACAGAAGACAGAACAAACTAGACAATAAGTGAAGGAAAATATTAAAAGATATTTGAGATTTGGTAGATGTATAGTGCCAAATTTTTCAGAGGCCTTGTATAGTTATATGTGCCACCGAAATAAGCCTCAGCATACCTCATAAAAGTTAAAACAGGTATGCTTGATATAAATTTGTCTTCAAGTTAAATATACTTTTTCCATGCTAAAATCATGTCCCCCTATTACAAACTACAGGAGATTTGTATGTCTGTTGAACATACATGGCTTGCAAGCATGTAAAGCACGAGATTGTATGCAGCACCCGCCCATGCAGTATCGGTCATGACACCTGTTGTCATAACGATGTTTCTCGTGAGCGGGAATATAAGGAATAGCCTCGGGACATATTGGAACGCTATGCCGAATTGAATAAGGTTCTTTATATTTGTGACTGTTGCTTCCTTGAGGTTGGGGACCACCACACATATCAGAAACTGCATGCAGTTGTAAGTTGTACAAGATTGATGTTATAATGAAAAATATGATAAAGTAATACATTCTTATATACAATATATAGATAAGACCCCAATTTGAGAACATTTTCAGGACCCCACCAAGTAAGTGTTACTTGCATCTTTTATTTTATGAAGAGTGAACATTTTTAAATTTGAAGAAATGTAATGGTAAAACAAAATGGTGATTTTGTGATGATTTCCCCATCCAGGTTTTTGTGGGATTCTGACAAAAATGAATTCCAGAAAGAAAATAAGCGGTTTCACCACTTGATAACTTTGTAAAATTACGAACTGAATATTTATTAAAAAAAGACGAGGAATAATAAGAGCAGTGGTGATGATGATAGTAAATAATATATGGTATACTAAATCCAGATTCCTTTTCCATAAATCAAATCTTAATGAAGTTATTATGAAAAAAAATGCAAATTTACCTGTGGTAAAGGTAGAGCAGCCAAAAGATCAAGCCAAAAGCTCCTCTTAAGGTATCTAGAAGCAATTTCTGAGGGTTCTATGACAAGCTCCCCTCTCCCGAAAACCCTAGAGGAAGGAGCTACAAAAGCAGTTCTAAACTTGACAAAAATTTGCACAAAATAGAACACATCTGCCAGAGACCGTAATACCGTGAACACCGCCTCTAGTGAAGTCGTCCACTCAATGCACTGCATCTTACTCGTCGCTGGTAAATAAAAAAACAATGGGTCTAGAAAAAGTGAGACCAGACAGGCCACTAAAAATATTCTGTTCCATCGGTGTATTCTGGGTCCGTGGGGGTTAAATAGATTTTTCTTGACATCAAGCAGAGAATCGTATTCTTCCGAGAAAATCCTAGATAGGACCCCCTCCTTTGGGGTTTTGCAAGGCTTACATGGGGACATCTTGGAACTGGTTGTGTATGCCCTTGACCTGTTTGGCTTGATTGTTTGCTTTTTTGGGTACATTGAGTTTCCCGGCTTCTGTTTTGTTGCTGTCAAGTCCTCTTGAAATCTGAAAAATGAAAATAACGCAGAGGATTGGTACAAAAACATTTGTATGGCTAATAGCAGAATTTTTTTATGATATGCTTCATGGATGCAGGATACTAGCCAGATCTCTTTGTATAGTCTACTTGATATAGTCTTAATTAATTTAGAACCACTGAGCAATGAAACATTGCCATTTTATAGGTACAATACTAGAGAGTAGGAACCTGGCTTTGGTACAGTGCTCTTAAGGGGTATTTACTGGTAAACATGTTGTTGCTGATGGATTATACCAGATATCATGTTACAAAAAGAAATCCTTTCCTACAACAATCTTCTTTTGTTTCTTTATCTTTTTTTTTTTGAGCAATCACATATAGTTTATCAGAGCTTGATTGGTTTCTGGTATAGACAGTTTCCTTTATTTTTTGTGGGTGTGTGGAATAATCAGATAAAAATGCTTACCTGACAGATCTAGCCGTAGAATAGGCCATTTCATACGTTATTATCGTCGTGTTGTTGAACTTCTGTGAAATGTATTAAACTTAGGTCCAGCCTCTGTTATAAGCTTGCCTATAGGTGCAATTTTGTGGCAAATATACTAACCACATTTCTCTTGAGGTTTGATAGTGACAGCATAGATGATTTACTCAGTAAGAAACATAGAAGGAAACCCCTGAAACAACCCAAACAAAGATTTGTGGGGGTGCTTGAATTGCATGTGAACTGGTCTTTGTTTTTTTTTCCAATTCATGTAGAAATGTTGAATTCTGTGACAGTAATTGATTTACTATTAAATTTAGCACACACACCCAACTTCAAAATAAAAGGAACCATAAAGGGCAAAAGGTATACAGTAGTCCGTTTATCTATTAATTATAGACCTTTTGTAGGTCAACTTGACAATTTTCTCCTTAAAGCTAGAGGTGCTACTTTTACCCGATTACCCGGATTAGATCCGGAACCAAACCGGATCCGATTAATTTGAATAGGATATGGTTTAAAAACTATAACCGGTTAAATTATGGATACAGTTACAAAATTAATAATTTAATATCCGACCTAGATCCGAACCAGAACTGATACCGTAATGGATAGGATATGGGTTTCATTTAGTTATCCGACTCATAATCGAACCTGACCAGATATCCGTATAAATACCCGATAAAATGATAATATCATTTTTTTATAATCATTCAATATAAACACATATATTAATAACTATGAAAAGACAATCGTTTGTAGTATTTTTTAATTTCTTGAATGAAATTTATTGCTCTTTTTGCACATATTATTGAAATCAAATGTCATGTTCACCTTTTGCCTATAAATTTTCGAAGCTAATTAATTTTTTCTTGATCTCTTTATCTACCATGTATCTACCTTTCTACACGGATTATTGAAATTTATTGCTCTCTTCGCTGATTGAAACAAATTGATATTAATATTCTATTCCTGAATTTTTGGAACCATATAATGAAATCACCATCTCCAATATTTTACTTTCTAAAATTATCTCACCTTCAATATTTAAGAGCAGATTTTAATTTATATTATAATGATATATTATGTGAGATGTTTGAGAAATTATAATTATATTTAAACGTGAAGTGTTTCTCAAATGCTTGTGAGTTGCGACATGTACCCGCTTCGGATCTGGACCCGTCCCGGATCCGAAGCAAACCCGTAATCCGTAAACAAGTTATGGGTATATATCTACCCGGAACCGAAAGACTGGACCTGAAATATCTACGGATAGATAGGTATCCGGATCATGATCCGACCCGATTTGAAACAAATAAGTATATGGATCGAAATTTGGACCCGAACACTTTTAGGGTATGGGTCCAAAAAAAATAGTATCCGGACCCTACCCGACCGGATAGCACCTCTAGGTAAAGCTTCTAAAATTGTCAATGAAATTGATAGCAATTAATTGACATAAATTAGAAGTAGTGCAACTGTGCTTAATTGGCACGACAAAAAACATGTGACATTTTCAATTTGCCAATTTTTGTTTAAATGTGATACGACCTGCTAAACGAATTCGAATCCAGTGAAGTAATCCAATCTTTAGGTTTTGGATCGAGACTGTCCGATTCGAATCCGCGAAAATCCATCCCCGAAGTGAGTGCACACATTCCGATGATGAAATCGAATTCCGAGACGATCTCGAGCGACGAATTCGAATCTGACGGTTTCCATCCAAAACTCAAAGATTGAGTTACTTTAGGGGATCCGGACCCCTGCTAAACTGGGACAAAAGCTTATACAAAACTTGGTAGCATTTAATGCTAAATGTAAGTCAACTTAATCTTTTGGGGGTCAAACAATTTGCAACTTGAAAAAAAGGTCCAGCTCGTGAAATTTTGAGGTTGTGAAACGCTCTATGATGGATCATTATTGCCTCAGGTTTTGTATTTCTTTTTTTCTTGGTGTGGTAGAAGCTTCAAGAATAAATTTGTAGAGTAAAATCTGCCAATGTCTTTTTTTTTAAAAGCTAATTGGAGGTCTATCCAAGTAGAAGCTTAATAGCATTATATCAGGTTTAATAAAAATAGGAGTGAGGCCGTGGTAAATGCATATTACGGATCGATATGTATTATGGATTTATATTTATATTTTTAAATTTAAACAGTCGATCCGAACTGTTAAGCGTGATCTTCATATAAAATGTACTTGAAGACTAAATTTCACATTTTATTTTATTTTTTTACTTCAATAAGTATCACCGCTTTAGTATGGTCCATAATTTCAATCAACTAATTTTTTACCTATCTAAAAAAATATTAAAATATTCTAGAAAATATAAAATTTGATCTCCAAGTACATTTTCATATGAAGATTATGTTTAATGGTTTGAATTGAATGTTTGAACTTTGAAAATAGATATAGATCCATAGTACAAATCGATCCAATAATATGCATATTATCATAACCTCACTTGTATTTTTTTTTCAATTCCTTTTTAGGACCATCAAATTATGGGGAAAGCAGAGTAACGTCCCTTTTCTCTGTAACATTTTTCTGCTGTAATTATTGCCATCCAATTTGGATTGTATGGATCGTTTTAATTGATGTGTACCAGATTAAATTTTTTCTATATGATCA
>JAJGRW010001211.1:0-48554 GCA_025461045.1 Carex parvula
AATATTTGCATACTCCTCATTGAATTCAAAATCCATTATTGCATCTCCCCCCGCAAACTCAACATCCTCAAAAAAATTGCATTTGCTGTCTCAAATACTAAATATTCTATAGGATTATAAAACTTATAACCCCTTTAGCACTCAACATACCCAATAAAATTGCAACTAACATTCCTTTTGTCTAGTTTCATCTCGTGCGGCCTTATAAAGCCTTACCTCATCTAGACATCCCCATACACATAAATGTTTCAAACAAGGCTTTCATCCGGTCCAAACCTCAAAGAGGTTTAAGTTAGTCACTTTAGTGGGTATTCTAATTAGGATATATGTTGCATTCCATAAGGCTTCATATCATAGAAAATGTATATTCAGGCACAAAGCCGCATTTATCTATGAATTGTGCATAAGGCCTTTGACATTGTTCACCTAATCCATTAAATGTGCCATAGTATTAACTAAATAATTAAATTTAATGGCTGTAATGCATTTGCCAAGTTATAACTCAACTTTCACTTTGAAACTTTTGAACATGTCTAAGGCTTGAGCCTTTTCCTTAAACAAATATAGCCATATATAAAATAGTCATCTATGAATATAATAAAATACCGCTGCCATTTCTAGTGGTTGTTCGAAACGGTCCACAGATATCGGTATGTATTAATTTCTTAGACTTCTGAACACCTTTTGGCTCATATTTCATTAAATTGGGTTGTTTCGGCATTTATGCAATAACACAATCATTAAGATATGAAAATTGTCTAAGGGGTTTTGAGTAATGTCATTGACACACAAGATGTTCCAGTTCTTCCGATTTAGAATTACTTAATGTCTTGTCTATAATGTATCTGAATTCTCATCTGGTTAAATTTCTTTGTGATAATTCTTTCTATCTATATGCAAGGCTTCTAAATAGGAGCCTATGACATTAAATATATAGATTATCATAATCCGAAAGAAAACTAGAATCAACTTATTTTGAATTATGAAACAAATCAAATTTTCTATTTCAAAAAATACAAGTAAATCCAAATTTTCAATACAGAAAACATAAATTATAATCCTCATAAAAAATTAGTACCATAAATGTCTCATATTAAATTCAAATAAAATCTAGTTAAAAAAAAATAATCTATATAAGTCTCAATAGCTTCTATCTTAAATTTATTACCATTTACCCACAAAGATAAGTCTTTCATCATCATTTGGCTTTGGTAATTTATGCAGCCTTGCAAAGATACACTTATGTGAGTTGCAATCTATCCACCAATTGTATCTAGATATAGAAATTAAATTAACCTCTTTACAAACCAAAAGAAGAGACTATTCTCAACACGCCAAGCATGAAAATAATAGTTATGTTCTTTCTTGTGTCTAACTCCACAACAAAAAAATTAACCGGTATCATCCGATTTGGCAATTGTCTTGCCCTTTTCCAGTTTCTTTTGAGTGTACTCTACAGCTTCCTTATTATCTCTTATCTTATTTGATTGTGTATGATTACCTTAAACTTTATTTTGGAGATTGTAGCAACATAGGTCATTTATGTCTGAATTTATTTCAGTCTTTCCTCTTCTTGCACACAATGTGAGATGAGTTTATCCCAAAATAAATTGACCAAAGTGTGTGAGAAATGATATCAATGCTAAGTGCACTAAAGATCATCAGAGATCTCAAACTTGAGTGCCCTTAGTTTTGAAACAACATTAGATATCTCCATGATGTACTTCCAATATTTTCTTTATTTTCATTGAGATGAGTTTCGTTAAATAATGTTTCAATCTGAAACTTTTATTTTTAACGAATTTCTTCTCAATGTCCTCCAAAAAATTGCTTAATGATAATAATCAAATATGAAATCATGCCCCTTAATGCCACTTGATGGGCCTCTTCATTATCAAAAGACACATGCGCGCGATTTGATTTGTCCCACTTTTCTTCTCCTTCTGATCATCAGAAATACTCTTACGATACTCTTATCCGTAAGAAGGAAACATACCTTCTTAATGCAAGGATCATTGACACCGAGAACTATTACTATGTTCTCATCTCAAAATTTGAAGATGGCTCCATTAAACATAAAAAATGTTGTTTAGGCCTTTAACAATGCTAACTTAAAAATCACGAACAAAAAATCACAAAGAACAACACGAATAAAAAATATTGAATTTATAAAGTACATTCAAATAAAGGCCTAACTTGCTCAAAATATATGAGATGATTTTTCTTTTGTTACTATTCACACGAAATTCATAACTAGATAAGTTCCTAAGTAAGTCAGGGATCCCTAAGGATACACTTCGAATTCTGACTTGCTTAGATAGAACTTTCCTAGACATTGTTACATTCATATTATCGTAACTTATCTTATCTTAATAAATCCTCACATTTTATGAGCCTTAAAACCATCTTAAAACAAAGCATTGTTTTTCCATTAATTGATCATTCGGAGAATAATGAATTAATTTCTTATGATACTTTGGTGCAATATTAAAATATTGATGATTCAATAATGAGGAGGGTTCAAATGCCTCCATTTTTCATGCCTCCACCTTGCCTTCATTTTTAAAAACTTTAATAACTCAAAATTTAAAACTTAAAAGTCAAAATAAAACCGATGGATATGATCTACATCATTTTATCTATATACGTGTAAAACATTATGACATTTCAATTTTGTTTTGGTTGTAATCAAGAGTTTGTAAAAAACGTACTAATGTGGATAATTTTTAAACGTTGATTTTTTCAACTTATTGATTCACATAAAAATAAAATCGAAATGTGATAATGTTTTATGAGCATATAGATAAATGATGTAGATCATATCCAATGGTTTTATTTTGACTTTTAAGTTTTAAATTTTCAGTTATTAAAGTTTTTTAAAATGGAGGCATGATGGAGGCACAAAAAATGGAGGCATTTGGACCCTCCTCTTCAATAATATATTTGACAACATGCCTTCCGGTGGGCCGACATTATGGACATATGTAAAAAACATAATAATCATCACTATACTTTATTATTACTAAATTGTCCATATAATTTCAACAAACATCACCTTCCGGAGGGCCGATAAATGATCGCTTCCATTAAATGCGCACTTAATTTTCTTTTATACAATGAACTTAAATCAACATTGTCAAAAGAGGTACCGGAGGGCATGATAATGACTCAATCTATTTAATTCAAGATATATATTTTAATTTAATGCCTTTATAAGAATTATAATTTATACCTTAGCCATAAAATAAAAGTGTAATTAAATAAATATATATAATTGCATCATAATAACTGCAATTTTAATCTCAGAAAATAATCTGTAATTTTCCAGAGAGTTGTGCGGCCCCATGAAATTTTGTGCAGTCTACCAATAAAAAAGATATTTTGTGCATCTGCATCATAAACCATGTGATTGCATCAAAATCCGTGCAGCAGCATCTTTGTCTAAGTAATTGTAAAACTGCATTTATTATGCTGAAATTGACCCATGATCTAGAGAGATTTCTAATTTTGGAAGCACCTTAAATAACCTTTCAAATTTAGAATTTTAATTCCAAATCTTTATAACCTTTCAAATTTAGAAATTTTAATTCCAAATCTGTATAACTGTAACTCTTCATGACTGAATTTGTGATTAGAATTTTGCGATTTCAATTGAAAATCTTTTAGCAAACTCTAACCAACTTAATAAATGAAAAATGAGTAGGGTTAAAATGCCCCATTAGTGTTGTGTCACATCATACCCCAACGTCATTATCTCTATTTTCAAAGTCTAAATAATTGATCCGAACCGTTCAACATGATCTTCATATTAAAATATGCTTGGATACAAATTTTAGAATTTTAGAATTTTTATACTAATTATTTGGAGAGGTATCACTATTTTGAATGGTTCAGAATCTTCTAAAAATAATGATTTTGTATCTATCTTAAAAAATAGCAAATATATTTCAAAAAATATAAAATTTTATATCCAAGCACATTTTAATATGTAGATCATATTGAGCGGTTCGGATTGATTGTTTAAACTTTGAAAATAGAGATAACGATGTGGGGCATGATGGGGCACAAAACCAATGGGGGCATTTTAACCCTAGTCATGAAAAATAGGCAATTATGGCTATAAATTTTTACAAGTTTTGTGCTCTCCCAATCAAAAATTTCAGATCTAAAACAATCAAGAAAAATCCAACAAAAATCAACGAAAAAATCATTAATAATTAATAATTCTCTCTAGATCCTAAAAGACTTAATCCTTCGGCATAGGAATGCTCTGATACCACTTGTTGGGGAATCATAAATGCCAAACAATTATGCCTTATCTAAAAATCAAACAATTACATCTTATCTAGAGGTCAAGCACTAACACTCCAGGGAAGGAGAAACAGTTTCCCACCTTAACTTAAGGATTGTCCTATGCCAAAGAGACCCAAAACATAAATCAGAAGTGCGGAACATAATACCTGATTACATATCGTTTGTAATGGAATATCAAAAGCCTTGGTAGAGTAATAACTGTCTCAGTGAGCACAAAACAAGTCTTCAATGGTAAGAAGCTCTTCTTTTCTTTTCGTCGTATGGTCGTGGATCAAGTCTTCCAAGACAATAAGATATGACCCTTGAGAAATTCTCTCCAAATTTTCTAATGGATTTCTCTTCTCTACTCTTTGATGGTGGAAGAAGAAAAGAAGACACACAGAGCTGTATTTTTCTAAAGAGAAAAACGTCTTTTCAGTTTCTGTGTTTTTCTGTGTTATCTTGTGCCTTAGGGGACCAATATTTGTATATAGTAAGCTATCTAGTTATCTGCTAACTTGAAAAATGTATTTTACGCGACTGCATCAAAACCGTGCTGTCGCTATCAAAATCCGTCTCAAAAGACAATTTTCTGAATTGCAAATCTCAGAATGAGTCCATCAATGATATGATTATTGTCTAAATTGTTCTAACACATTTATGGACCACACCTTATTAAATACATAGATTGTCTAATATCTTAATCTATATTAGATCATTTTATTGTGACAATCATTTATGACAGTATACAATTAATTCATAACTATATTACATATATGCTCAACATTGAATTATGATCCAACATTACAACCATATTGACCAACGTTTGCCCTTCCGAAATCCCTCTTTAATCAGCCTCAAATTATGTCCACGGTAGAATTGTAGGAGTACTTTTGCTGAAACCTAGGTTTATTATAGAAAATTAAGTTTATAATTCAACAGTTCTAAGTTTCAATATTAATTACTCCCACATGGGTGAGCTTGTGACGAATGGAAAGCAACTTTCCACTTGACTTTGTATAAAATAAAATTGTCGGCCAGATATGAACGCATTGAACACAGAAACGTGAAGTTTGATACCTGTTCACTACAAGAAATCTAGCCTTTAGTGGCATTAAAAAACGCCACTATTGACTATTGGCGGTAGTTAAGAAGATCTAAGTTGTTATTGGCACTTAATTAAGCATGATAGTGTCATTACAAAAAAGACCTTAATTGTTACTTAATATAAGTCTCTTTTACCTTCTTTTTCTAATTATAAGATAGGAAATCTTCTAGTCATTTATACTTTTCAATCAGATATGCTAATCACTCACAAAAACTTTAAAGTTCCAGGCATAACTAAGAAATAACTTTGCAACTTCTTCCGAGCAATTCGTGCTGACAATTGAAGAAAAAAAAAGGAACAAGATATTGAATATAGATGACTATCTTGTATTCATCTGCCTTTTGCATGTTGTGTGTATTTCATATACAATCTTACAAATGATATATTATAGGCTAGGAAAAGTAAATTACAAGCCCTATAATTTAATTCTATTGATAAATGTGGAAAGATGAAATTCATTGCCGACATGATTAAAGAAAATCAAAGTTGAGTATTCTTATCTTAATAGTTCTCAATGGTGATATTTTTTTTTTTCTTCCAATTGTCTCCAAGCCAAAAAAAAGGAAAATATTTCTCACCTACTTTTTTTTTTCCGGATCAATATTTTCGTTCATTTTTTGACGATATATGAGGAAATTTTGTGAATCTAAAACTATAAACGTTTTTTATTTGATTTTCTCTTTCAAATAAGATTTATGGGGACCCTCTGTATTGTAATTTATACTGGATGAGATGTGATATTTATTTCATCCTTATCAAAAGATAATGTCCTCTTTAGGTGAGTATGGGTACAATATTTCCAGACATGCGAGTCAATGTCTTTCGAAGCCTATCTAAATATTGTAGGATCTGTTTTAAAATTCGTACAAATTTTTTTTAGTTAAACGGTCCGGATCTAATTTGACAGAATCATATACTTCATCTGATCTCAGAGACCAGGAGGATCACTATTCTTTGGAGGTATTCGCTCTATTAATTTAGATGGAACCTAATTAAGAGTATAGTTCAGCCATTTCAGTGCAAATTCGAATAAAATGGTATAAATTGGGTCTCAATTTCAGGTACCCATATATATAAATTTTTTTTTTCAAACGCCGGAATGCATTGTTTCGTCCAATTTGATGAAGAATGATTCTCTCGTGAATGTTTCAAAGTCAACCATTCGTGAACAATGTGTGACGAAGTTTCTGTTTATTTTATTTAATTAAATTTCATGGATAAGATGGAGGTTTAATTATATGCCATTCGGACGAAGTCTTTGATTGCACATTCTACTGACCATGAGCAATGCTCATTAATTACTAGTATTGTTTATCACCTTGACAGTTTGTATTAAAAAAAAAAAAAAAAGCTTAGAATTTTTTATTTCATGTTGTCAGTTAAGTATATACCACAAATTAAATAGTCACGTTTGCTGATAGAGATCCATTTCTACTTATATAAGAATAAAATAAACCAAGAGAACATTTGTATAATAATTAAGCGCTAATTGTTCGCTTGTATATAATTTGTTGGTATTTTATTATTTCCCTATATTTATTCATTAATATTGTAAATAAATTGTAACACCCGTAAAATTAACAATATTTTTTTTAAACTTAATTTTCTGAATTTATTCATAAATTAGATAACTAAAGTATTTATTTCTTAAAAAGAAAATAACGGGTCATGGAGGCCACCTTGGCAATGTTTTAAAATGCGGTTTCTATGTGGTATGCGGAAGGCCACCGCATACCGCATATACGGTCACCGCATAATGCAATATACGGTCACCGCATACCGCATATACGGTATGCGGCCGCATATTCGGATTTTTATGCGACTTATATATGCGGGTTTTAAAATGAGAATTAATATATATATTATAAACGAGTATTCGGCAATATGCGGTAATATGCGGTATGCGGTAATATGCAGTATGCGGTAATATGCGGTAAAAATATGCGGTCCGAATATGCGGCCGCATATGCGGAACCGCATATTAGACCGCATATTGATTTTTCATGCGGTTGCCCAACCGCATACGCATATGCGGGCCGCATGAACCGCATTTATTACACTGCCACTTGGCAAGCATGCAAATTCCATTCTTCCTTGTTTTTACCTGTAACCATTTATAAAAAGTCTCTCTCACTCTTCATTTTTACCACTATGTAAAAAGAAGAGAAAAAAAAGAGAAAAAAAAAATGAAAGAAAATTGGAAAGTAAAAGAAAAAAATGAGACAAAAAAATTGAAGAAATAAAAGAAAACGTTGTAATATGTCGAATGGAGTTTTGATCCTATGTCGTGGGTGATTCTAAATAGTCGATTGCAATCTGATTTGAATTTATGGAATGTCTCTCTATGAGGTAACCGGACTTCTCTATAATCTATGTTTTCGTTTTGCTCTATTTAGGTATATGGTTCTGAGCATTAGAAATAGAGAAATGATTCATTTCCCTCGGAAACCGATCGATTAAAAGAATGATATTTTTCAGAAGCTTGCTACATATTTTTTAATTTTTTTAGTTATGGGTTTAGTGGGTACTTTATAAATTTAAAAATAATTTTAATATAAAAGATAATAAAATTTGTAAATTTGTGAATTTTTGAAATTTAGATGGGTAAATATGATATTATGAATTTTATAGGGGAGAATACATAATTTCGAAGTTTTGAGAGGTATATGTGAAACTCCCCCAAAATTTTAAAGGTGAAACAACGATCAATCCAACGAAAAATTAGGCGGTTTTGACCATGTTTCATTATGTCATAGACGTTACTGTGCAACCTTCAATTTTGTAGGAGCCAAAATTTCATATTTATTTTGAAAAATCAAATAAATATTCTTTAGACTACTTAGTTTAACAGTTGTGCCTTATAAAAAGAGTGTTCCCGTTGGCACTTGCAGAGGAAAAGAAAAATGGAAGTCACCTCTAAAGGAATAGATTTATGGTTCTTAGTTCTTCTGGTAATATCTGTGTCTACTGTACGGGTAGATAGCCAGCCTGATTCTAAGGGTAAGCTCAATGCAATGCTTCAAATTTACAATCACTTCATTCTCTATCTACGGTATGTTGTTAATTTGTTACATGCATTTTTTTTTTTTTTTTTACTTTCTCTCAAGAAAATAATATGTACATATAATTGTTGCTCGTTGGATCGCTTTTAATACTGTTATCTGTTCCTCATCAGATGTCTTAATTTCTTGATTTGCTTAAACATTTATGGACATTCTTGACATAATATTTTTTAGACAAATTAAGTATCTCTATCTCCCAACCTTATGTTCGCCAACATCTTCCAATCTCCTCTCTCGAAAAAAAATATTGGCTCTCTCCCACTCTGATTCCGATCTCCTCTCAAAAAGAAAAGTCGGCTCTCTCTCTCTGCTCACCACTCTGATTCTGATCTCCTCTGGCCTCTGCCTCCCACACCTTTTGCCAAATCCCCTCTCAGCCGCAAACAATCTTAGTCGTGCCACGCGGCCACTACCTCGATCATCAGTTTTATCTTCTCAGATCTTATCACAGCTGCCTCTCTGACCATCATTGGGTATTGCAATATGAACATGACACATCCTCGAAAATTAGGTTTGTCTGTGCCGTACGTGTTCTTAGAGGTGTTGTGTTCATTCTAGTAAAATCCAACACGACACATCTAGCACGGATATATACATATAAACATGTTTGGATACAGACAAAATTTGTTTATAATGAAATTTGAAAACAGAGATATAATAATCAGTAAAATTTATATATCCTAATATATTTTTGTCACGGGAGCTGAACTAAAAAAATTACATTTTTTTTTTCATCCAGCTCCCAAGTCTCTTTTTCTCTCTCCTACTTTTGAAAAACTCAATAAAACAAAAAAAAAAAAAAAAAAGGAAGAAGAAAAGGGGGGCCGAGGCTGAGGGTTGGAGTGGAGGGTCGGAGTCTCGGACAGAGGTGGTGCTTGGGGCGGGGGCTGGCAGCTATGGCAAGACACACTGGACGAGCCGACGAGTCGTGTGCAGTTTTCGATACTGTTGAGCAAGCACGATACAACACGTATATCGGATACGCCTAAACACAACGAGCCAGAACACGGTACAGCATATGGCTTCATTACATTAGTTGGCAGTGGCTGGTAGTTAATAAAAAAAATCTAAATTGACAACTTACAACGGCATCAAACATCTCCCGGATCCACCAACCATGTCGTCTTTTGTTACTCAAATACATATTTTCTATCTTTTCAATTTCAAACTTAATTTCTCGTAGCAGGTATTCTTTTCGGGTGAAAATTTATTTTACGTATTAGATTCCTGACTTGAATATATAAAATATAACTCTAGCTTTTAATATTGACAGCCCCTAATAACGGAACCATACAAATTAATATTTTTTTTGTGTCGTTTAGTCCTCTATCTAGTAAAATGAAGAAATATACCTACGGGTCATGTAAGAAACCAAAAAAAAAATGAAGAAATCAATAATTAAAACAAACCTTGTTATCTCTTCTACAGTGTGGCATAAACTCGATTATTTAAAAAAATATACAAAAAATGTCAAATTAATAGAATATTTATGTCACGCCGAGGACGTCAAACCGGACGCGCGACGATAGAACGAGATCCTAGCATCCGTCCAATGGTCCCTCAACCTACTTCGCAAATAAAAATAAATAAAAAACAAAAGAAAGTCAACTACAAATCTCAGTAACCGGTTATTTAACGACACATTTCTCTATAACTGGTTTATTCATAACAACAGTACAAACGGAACTAGATTAATCCACACAAATATATCAGATTATGTATGCATATTTAACTGACTGGGTCTAAGGTTTCAGATACCACAGTACTCAGACAGTCAATTCCAAAAACATATTCAGATTGCTTGATCCAATATCCTCTAAAATATACCCTCTTAATTCAACATTCCAAATACAATACAATATTCAATATTCAAACAAATCAAAACGAAAACACATATTATAGAGAAATTAGACATTTCAGAAATTAGATTGCAATGACAATTTAGAATCACCTATGATGTAGGACCAAAGGACAAATTACAAATTTTTCTTTATTTCTTCTATTTTTCTGTCTCATTTTTTTATTTTACTTTCCAATTTTCTTTCGTTTTTTTCTCTTTTATTATTCTTTCTTATTACATAGTGATAAAAATGAAGAGAGAGAGAGAGACTTTTTATAAAATGGTTACGGTAAAATGCCAAGTGGCCTCCATGACCCTTATTTTCTTTTTAACAAATAAATACTTAAGTTATCTAATTTTATGAGTAAATTCAGAAAATTAAGTTTAAAAAATATTTTTAATTTTACGGGTGTTACAATTTATTTACAATATAATGAATAAATATAGGGAAATAATAAAATACCAACAAATTATATACAAATGAACAATTAGCGTTTAATTATTATACATATTTTCTCTTGGTTCCTTTTTATTCTTATATAAGTGGAAATGGATCTCTATCAGCAAACTTGACTATTTAATCCGTAGTATATACTTAACAGACAACATGAAATAATTTTTTTTAAGTTTTTGGTTTTTTTTTTTAATCACAAACTTTCAAGGTAATAACAATACTAGTGATGAGCATTGCTCATGATCAGTTGAATGTGCAATCAAATTATCAAAGACTTCGTCAAAATGGCATAATTAAACCTCCATCTTATCCATGAAAAAATAAATAAATAAAATAAACAGAAACTTCGTCGCAGAATGTTCACGAATGGTTGAGAACTAATATTTCCTTCGGGCTTGGAGACAAATTAGGAGAAAAAAAAATTATCACTATTGAGAACTAATAAGATAAGAATACTGAGCGTTGATTTTCTTTTATTCGGTCGGTAATGAATTTCTTGAATACGGCAGGTACTAGAAATTGTCTAACCGTGAAAGTCTTTAACCGTTAGAGTTGGAGAACTGTTAAAAAATTGTAGTTGGAGGACTGTTATCATGTTTCTATTTTTTATCAATAGTTTCAATATTTTAATCTATGGTATAATTAATCTGGAGAATGCCAATATATAGGTTAATTCGGAAAAGTTTATTAAGAAGATGAAAAAAACACTATAATAAGATGATCTCATGTTGCTAACTTGCTATAGAAGAAACCAAATATTTTTTTTAAATGAAGACGGGCCCAGCCCCTTTTTCATTGTTAAAAAGATTAATTTACACGGAATAAAAATGTTATTATCTAATTTTATTTGGATGGGAATCCAAAAATGATGAATTTGGACGAATATTATCGGATTTGAATCCGGATAATTTTCTGACAAATTCAAATGAGGATATGATTTTGAATATAAAATGAATACGGATTCAGATAATTATCAGTATCCGACATTTCACTTAAATCGGATCATCCGAATTGGACCCGCAAAATTTCAAGCTACTATATGGGCTATGGGCCAGCTGGAGATAGTTCGCAAGTTCAGTGTTCCCTTGTGGGACTAAGAAGGCCGGAGATTCTTTTTGGGTTTTTTTAATGCAATTTTGGTTGCTTTTATTATTTCCGAATTACATTCTTTAATTACATTCCGTAATTAAAAAGTAAAGAAAGTATCCGAATTCGGTCCTCTTTTTTATTTCTTAATGACATTCTTTTTATTTACGGTACCAACATTATTTATCCGAATTACATTTTTCTTTTTTGAGGATACATTTTATATTAACAACACTATTTTTTATTATACAAATTATATTTGTATTTGTATTCGTATGATTCGTCTGATATCCTATCCATATTTGTATCTGTTTAACATCCGATTCATATTTTTATTGAGACTATCTGTATTTGTATCCATATTAAGAAATTATAACTGATAAGAATACGGTTTGGTTACTATCCATCCGTATCTGATCCGTTTACTACCTGTCGGTTCCTACAGAGTGTTGGATTCCATATATATTTATGGATGATGTCTGACTTGTTCAATAATATTGTCATTTGTGAAGCATGTGTTCGGTTTAATTTCTTCTTTTCTTTACAATTTTTTTTAAAGTAATTTGTCAGCACTTTGTCTTTACAGGTTTTATAAGCATTGATTGCGGACTTGCTGCAAATTCTAGCTTGCTTGATAGCGAGACTAAGTTGACTTACGTGTCTGATGATCAATTCATCGACACGGGAGTGAGCTACGGTATCTCTTCGGAATACACCACAAATACATACAACAAATATCTAACAGTCAGAAGCTTTCCCAATGGGAGCCGAAATTGCTACACCTTAGATCCTTAAAACTAGGATCAAAGTACCTTATAAGAGGATCATTCATGTATGGCAACTATGATAAATTAAATAAGCTTCCAACCTTTGATATTCATTTGGGAGTCAATTATTGGGATACAATGGAAATACCCAGTTATGGTCCATTCTTCAAAGAAATTACCACCACAACCACTTCTGACTACCTACAAGTTTGCCTTATTAATAAAAATCTCGGCACTCCTTTTATCTCTACGCTTGAATTGAGGCCATTGACAACGAGCATTTATTCATGGAAAAATTCTACAGAATCATTTGTTCACTCCAGTAGGCTGAACTTAGGAGCAAGCGATCAACTAAGGTAAACATGCTAAATTAACTCAAAAATTTGAGAAAACTATGATATAATCTTAATACGTTTTGGCTAGTTGGAGGGTGACAAACGGTACCAAACCTCTATGATTAATTGGGTTCATTTTGTTCTCTACTAGGTCCAAACTCAAAAGAAAGTGCAAATGTACCATATAAAATTTGAATTGTGCTTAATAGATTAGAAAAGAAGAGGCCAGGTGATAAAGATATTATTCAGTACTCACCCAGTACGTAATACATACAGTCATCACTCTATTCTTCCATTGCTTTGTTAAAAAACCAAAATAGGTACCCTGACGATCCATATGACCGGATTTGGAAGCCCTACATGCAGACAACATGGAGAAATATATCAACCACGACCAAAGTGGACCCAGTCGACGCAGACTATGCGGTCCCCTCTCTTGTCATGCAAACTGCTGCCACTACTTTAAGCATTACAGAACCCCTTGAGCAATACTGGACCAGCGACAATACGTTGACAAGATTTGATGTAATCCTTCACTTCACAGAGATCCAGAACATACCATCTAATGCTTGTAGGAAGTTCGATGTATTTGCTAACAATTTCCTACTAGATTCAAGATATAAAATTGCTGCAGGATGGACATACGGTAGCACAGGTTCCGATAGTTATAATGTGTCCCTTAAGGCTACATCAATTTCAACTCTCCCGCCTCTTTTGAATGCATTTGAGGTGCTTATCATTAGACCCGCCACTGGGATTACCACCAATAATGAAGATGGTATGTTTGATTATAGTTGTCACATTCTGTGTACTTCAAACAATTCGTTCATGCTATGGAATACACCCGCAAAAAGGATTATTTAACTGAATAAATGAATGGTTTTCCAAAGAAACCATACCAAAAGTTTCCATCCCACTTTTCTTTTCCAGAGTTAATCTCTCCTTCCATTACTCTCAATAAAATATTTAATAATAACTTTTATTTCAAACATTTATCTGAAGGACAAAACTAACTATAACTAGTAACTTTGCTTAATTAACATGCCATAATGTGTTTTATTGCAATTGAAGTTGCTGCCATGAATACAATTAAAGCAAACTACAAAGTAAACAAAGATTGGAGTGGTGATCCTTGTGCTCCTAAAGAATTCTTGTGGCGTGGTGTCACTTGCATTTCTGATTCCACCAAAGCTCTCAGGATTACAACTTTGTGAGCATTTCAATACTTCATACATTTTACTTTTGGAAAAACAGAGAAGCTACAAAAACTCTTGACTAATAAGATGTCTTTTCCAGAAACCTATCATCAAGTGGACTGACAGGTGCCATAGTATCCTCTTTTGGAGATCTAAGCGCCCTCCAGTTATTGTATATTTCTTAAACTAAGATCAAATTATTTTGCTGAGATGATGTTTTTATCTTCACTCAAAGTGTATGTTTTTCTATAATCTCTGTGGAGCTACGACTGAAAATCGTATTATTTTCAGTTTTTTGCAAATTGAATGTCTACTATTTCATTTCCTTTTTGTCATATCATGAATTCAGTTTTGTGTTCTCATGCTAACTTAAGCTATTGCTTGCTACCTTTATTTTTCAGGGATATATCTTATAATGACTTGTCAGGGGATCTTCCTATTTTCCTTGATCAATTATCTGCTCTTACATACCTGTATGTTTGCAATCTAACCTCTATTTTTATCAAGAACAAAGATACCACAAATTAAATTATAATTTTATTGGAATTTCAGGGACATAACAGGAAATAAAAATATTTCAACCACCCTTCCTCCCGGTCTTCATAGTAAAAAACAGAACGGGAATCTAATCTTTAGGTATGTTTTATTGTTTTTAAGTGTTATTTTTGAGAAAGACGCATAGAAAGAACTATTTCATTGTTCAGCACTACCTACATAAGACTTTCCATTTTATATATAACTAATCATATAAATACATTAAAATAACAGCACAATATTTGTTATACATTAATATTGGTAATCATATTTGTTTCTCCAATACATTAAAATAGCAGGACAATATTTGTTATCCTGGGACTTCATTAATTATTTATTATAGCTCGTCAAAAATTAAACTAAACATAAAAGATAAGTACAGGTCGGCCTACTGCACAAGGCATTATAATTACACTAATAAATGAAACTAGTTAATGTGAAAGAAAACATAATCATCCTCATCCCCCAGTTATATAAGTGCATATCATTTGGTCCAAAATTACACCAAAGTAACGTTTGAGAAAGGACAAATGAATACACTCTATTTTTGTTAAATAAGAAACCCCCGACAAGGGATCTAACCGTACTGTCTCAACATCTCTTGATTCATTAGCAGTAATAATTCTTGCTAATGACTAAGGTAAAATCTTAGCTCGATGGCTTCTTTTCAAATAAATATTTTCTACTTAGGTTTGGGAACACGCCTCCAGCTCCACCTCCATCTACAAAAAAGAAAAGTCTAGTACTTATTATAGCGGTCACTGGTGTGGTTGTGCTGTTTCTCATTGCTGCTGCTATTATAACAGTGGTGGTGTGTTGGAGAAGGCGCAACTGTAAGTCTGCCTTTTCTTTGTTTTTTTTTTTTTTTTTTTGCTTTCTTGACAAATAAAATGACTGTTCTCCATTGGATTGTAATTTAGACAAAGGGGTTCATTAATTGCATACTGTTGACGGCTCTTATTTGCACATTTATCTAAATGTATAGGATTGTTTACAAGAAAAGACTGATGTTTTGGATCTAAATCTGAAAATTCTAGGTAGTGCAAACCAATACCAGTTGGGATCTATGTTTGAATCTAGTCATGTTAGGCTAAATTAAGTTCATTTCTTATTTTTGAAAGAATTACTGCTGTGGTATACCTTCAGTAAAAACAGAGCTCATTTCTCTAGCATCTAAAACCTCTTTGTTATTTTCTGTCTTTAGTAGGAACGTCTTCAAGTCTTTTATTTTATTATAATAATAAGATGCATACTGTATCTTCTTTTTATCAATCAAAGGATGGAAAGACATAACTCTGTTTATTTTATCTTACAGATAACCAATCAAACATACCAAAACAAATTGAAAACCACAGAACAACCCATGAAGCATATAATCATCAGCCAAACTATGCAAATACTCCAAGACAAATTGAAAACCATGGAACAACCCCTGAAGCATATAATCACCGGCCAAACTATGCAAATACTCCGGAAGCAAACACTCCTTTTAATATTGCTGGCCAAAGTAATGCAAACATATCTAATCCAAATGAAAAAGGAGATGGAATATTGGATCTTGATCATAATCGTCGATTCAGTTACAATGATCTCATAAGAATTACTAAGGAGTTCCAGAATATTATTGGCACTGGAGGATTTGGAAATGTATATTTGGGGGACCTGGAAAATGGAACTCAAGTTGCAGTGAAAATGCACAATCACTCATCTTCACAAGGAGTTAAAGAGTTCTTGGCTGAGGTAACCATTTATCTTGCACATTCATACCTTAGCTCATACAAAACCAAAAATTAGTTAATACTATATATATATATAGATATATATATATATATATATATATAGAGGAGGGATCAAGTTACAACAAATTTGAGTTACAACAAAGTTACAACAATCATTTTTTTCATTTTCAAAGTCCAAATCGTCGATCCAAACCATTCAACATGATTATCTAAATAAAATGTGCTTGCAGATCAAAATTTACATTTTTTTGAATTTTTTTACTATTTATTAAGATGGGTACAAAATTCAATGGTCTGAATATGACTATTTTTTGTAAAATACTTAATAAATAGTAAAAAAATTCAAAAAAAAGGTAAAATTTGATCTGCAAGCACATTTTATTCTGGAGATCATGTTGAACGGTTTGGATCGACGATTTGGACTTTGAAAATGAAAAAAATGAATGTTGTAACTTTGTTGTAACTCAAAATTGTTGTAACTTGATCCCTCCTCATATATATATAGAGCTGGGCTATGGTGAGTTGTGAAGTAAGATGTCATTTTTACTTCACGCTCATATTTTCATTTTGAAAATTCAAACAACCGATCCGAACCGCTCAACATGTTCTCTATATTGAAATGTGCTTGGAGACTAAATTTTACATTTTTTGGAATTTGTTACTATTTATTAAGCCACTTTGAAAATCGCTGATCCGGTGGTCCAGAAAATTTTACTGTTTTTTACTGTTCACAGTGGATCAGCGATTTCAAAGTGGCTTAATAAATAGTAAAAAAATTCCAAAAAATGTAAAATTTAGTCTCCAAGCACATTTCAATATTTAGAAAAAGTTGAACGGTTCGGATCGGTTGTTTGAATTTTCAAAATGAAAATGTGGCTTGAAGTAAAACGACGTTGTACTTCACAACTCACCATAGCCTATCTCTCTCTCTCTATATATATATATATAGAGAGAGAGTTTGGCATTTGATAAATATTTAGATGTTGGTGAGGCTAACAAAAAACATCTTGTGAAGGTAACTCAAACAAATACGATAATTTGCTCTATTTCCAGGCTAAAAATTTGGCAAGGGTCCATCACAGATATTTGGTGTCACTAATTGGCTATTGCATGGATGGAGATTGCATGGCACTTGTATACGAGTACATGCAAGAAGGAACTCTGCAAGATAAGCTCAAGGGTGATTATTATCTTTAACTTATATCTTTTCTCAAAAGTGGTTTATTAAACTATTTTCAACTCAAGTATTTAAATTTTAAGGTCTCAAATCTGTCAATTTCAGATAATGCAAGGCCTCTGAGTTGGAAACAACGCGTTCAAATTGCATATGAATCCGCACTTGGTACAAAACCTTTTTGATATCTAGAATTCTTAAGCATTTATTCCTCGTAGTATCCATAATTAACATGAAGTACCTAGTAGAAAATAACTACAGTCAACCTAGGACCTAGGACCCTCCATAAAGTTTGCAATATGTAAATTATCACAATTGGAGTTACTATTTTTCTCCGAACATATATGCTTCTAGCAACGAGACAAAATTTTTGAGACACCATGACTCCAATCAGCGATATCCCATATTGGAAAATATTTACATCATAGTTAAGTCAATTGAAATGTCATCATCTAAGTATACATCAATAAACAATGAAGGTTTGGATTATTTGCACAAGGCGTGCAATCCGCCACTAATCCATAGAGACGTGAAGACTAGCAACATTCTTTTAAATGGAAATCTTGAGGCAAGGATCGCCGATTTTGGGCTCTCCAGGGCTTTTAACAATGCTGCAAGCAATCCTGTTTCAACTGTAGTTGTCGGCACCCCAGGCTACCTGGATCCTGAGTAAGACCTCTTTTCTTTTGTCCTTTCTTTTTCACAATTATTTCTTAATTAGTCATAGTTTATTATCCTCTGGTGATAAAGGACCTGTTTTTCTATGAATTATTGCATGCCAATAATAACGACATATGATATGATCAACTGATTATAGCAAAAATAAAGGTTTAGGGCTTTAGGCTTTGTATACTGACTGAATTGAAAAAATTTCAGTTGGATGCCTTTTTTGTTTACAGTAGCTTAAAAAAAGCTCGTGGTATGAAAATCGTGAAACTTAGAAATCTAGCACTACCGATGCAGTCTGCAGCGACTGAGCCGCTAGGAGCTGTAGCGGTTTAGTGCTGAGAAATTAGTATATCATGATAAGGTAATCCTTGGTTAGCAGTGTCCAACTTAAATACAGTGAAATTTTTAATGAAGACAAACTTTGGATAAAAAACAGTCAAAAGTCAAAACCAAACACATCTCGGAGCACTGCAGAGTCTTCTCCACATTTCTCACCTAAATTACCCAACCAGCAATGGAATTTTCTTTTGCTCCCCCATTGAAGGGCTCTTTTCACTTGCTTTCTCATGCCTCAACACTCTTCTTGCATATTCCATTATCCTGTACCAAACAATTTGGTTATTGCCTAATTTTAAAATAAACCTCTAATCATACTGGAAATTTCTTTCCTAGCTCCGTCAAGATATCATTTTCATGCTTTCCACATGCCTCAGAATTCTTCATTCGTATCTCATTAATATCTAGCAAACAATCCAGTCTTTGCCAATTTTGAAACAAACCTCTCAGATTGAAAAATAGAAAATGACAGTTAAACAAACGAAAAGATCAATGAGAGGCAGGAGAATTTCGAGGATGATAATTTCAAAATCTCATGCCCCTTGCAGTGGGCCACTATTGATTGTTGAGTGACTGGCTGCTTAACTTTTGGAACTTAGACAAGAAATATAAGCAATAATAACAAAATAGATAGATGTATATGGTCTTTTCATGGCGGTCTGGGTACAAATGTGGCCAGCTTTCTTCAAGAGAAGAGTACAAGTTATAGCAGCAGGCTTTCTGTTTACAGTGTTCTGGTTTACACACCTTTCTTTAACTAACTTCTTGGCACTGAGCTGCGGCAATCAGTAAATATTGCGAATTCTGCAGTCCTGAACGGCTGGAGCCGCAGCAGCACGATAGTGCTAAACTTTTAAATTGCATATCTTTAATACCATAGGTTAGATGTTTAAAATGAAACGGACCACTTTTATAAAAGATTAAACTAAATAAATCAATGAAACTTTAGGTACTATTCCTCATTCCAGCTAAGTGAAAAGAGCGACGTGTTCAGCTTTGGAGTTGTTCTGTTAGAGATCATTACAGGACAACCTTCTGTCATTGGGGGTCCAGAGCGATTCCATCTGAAGCAATGGGTGAATCAAAAACTATCTAGAGGAGATATTGAAAGCATTGCAGACCCAAGAATGCATGGCCAGTATGACATAAATTCTGTTTGGAAGGTTACTGATCTGGCATGCAGGTGTACTGATGATAGCTCTGCTCATAGGCCGACCATGAGTGCAGTAGTCATAGAACTCGAGGAAAGCCTCGATCTGGAAATCTCCACAGAGGGGACCCCTGGAAGGAGTACAACTTCTACTAAATCCAATAATTATGCAAGGAAAGACAGATATGGAAGTGATGTTAGTCAGAACAGTGTTCTCGAGATGGCTAACATGGGTGGCATGTCTGCAACAGGTCCCATAGTGAGATAATTTGCTCGTTTGTTTCGTTGGTTGATTCCTTTGTTGTATTTTGGGGAGTCACTTGTGGATATAAATTAGCAGTTTTGTGTGACGTTAACAATGTTGTAGTTGAATTATGTGTAATAATAGTCTTCTGTATGTATATATGTATGTTGTATATTGAATTATGGATGTATATATGTATGTTGAATATTTGTTGAATTATGGATGTATATATATGTTGTATATTGAATTATTGATGTATATGGTTGTGATGCATTACAATTTATAAGTCATCTTGTACATTTGACATTAAATCGTAGGATTATAAGTCCAAACAGTCGATTCAAACCCTTCAATATGATATTTATATTAAAATGTGTTAGGAGACCAAATTTTACATTTTTTCTGAAATTATTTACTATCTTTTTTAGAATTTCAGAAAAACTATAAATAATAATAGAGACATATATATAGCTCATCTCTCATCTGATTTGGATCAATGGTCTAGATCAAAATTCAACTTTGGCGCTGCGCTCTCTCTCTTAATTTTTTTTTGCGCTCCACTCCTCAACAGGACTGTCCACTACAACAAAACAGGTCTTCAGCGACCGGCATCAGCGACCAGTCTGTTCGCCGGTCGCTGAAGACTCTCCATTAAAAATCATAAAACAAATTGGGTACGGTGACGACCCCTTCAGCGACCAGCGCTCATACCTTTCAGCGACCGATATTTCCCGATCGCTGAAGGGTCGCCGTAAAAACCAGCGCACGCCATTCACTTTTCTCTGTCTCCTCCCTCCCGCCGCAATTTAGGTTAGCCAAAAACAAAAAAAATCCCGCCCGACCCCCCGCCGCCCGATCCCCCGCCCGAACCCCCGCTAGAAGACCCCGCCTGATCCCCCACTGGAAGCCGCGCCGCCTCTCTCTGACCCGCTGTGACCGGCCTCTCTCTGACCCGCTGTGACCTCGCCCGAAGCCGTGCCGCCCGGACCCCCACTGGAAGCTGTGCCTCCTCTCTCTGACCTGCTGTGACCCGCCTCTCTCTGACCCACTATGACCCGCTGTGACCCGCTGTGACCCGCCTCTCTCTGTTGTGATTTGCTCCTTTCTCGGGTAAACGTTCAAGCCTCCTTTTAAATTTTTGATCATGTGCTTCACGGGGCATTTTTGTGAATTTTTGACTTAGCGATCGTCTCACGCGAGTTGTTGATTTTCTCGGTGTGACGATGAATTTGGGGCTGTGCTTTGGGAAATTTGGGAAATTATAAGGTAATTTGGGAAATTATAAGGTAAAAAATTGAGCTGCCTTCTTCATTTGCGAAAGCTTCCCATTATAAGTTTCTACAAAAAGTTGGTCTTCCTTCATGACCTCTTATTTTTATTTTCTACTCCCATTAGTTGTCCTGTTTCCTTTTATTATGAATATCCGAATATGTATCTATTCTGGAAACAATACAGGAATAGTCAGTCCATAGAGAACTGCAAAAATATTATAAAAAAATTGAAATTGTTTGAAGAGAGAAATGAGAGAGACACATCCAAAACAAGTATGCAGTGAGTACGGTATCTTGCATAGATGTACTATTTAAACCTGTTGTTTAATTTCAAGTGGTAAAAGATATTTGTCAAGAATTGTAATTGGGGGTACTTCTTCCTTATTAGAATTATTCTTTCTTCTGATTCTGCTAAAGGGTACCATGAATTCTATATCTTGTTATGCTTTTGAGCATTTTGTTCTTTTTGAAGTATACCGGTTCAGTACCAGGGCTATTAATTTAATGGTAAAGAAATCGACCTACTGGTGCAATAATTTGTTGGTTGTGAATCTTTCGACAGGGTAACTGGCGTACCTGATTTTCCATTCTTTACCAGTCTGATCTGGGGCTGGTAAACAATAACCTGCTAGTACTAAGTTCCATAACAATCAGCATTTATGATTTCAATAGGGTAAGATGTGTGGTTGTACATTCTTTCGATATTGAGGCATTAATTGAGTTGTTAAAACCTTCACTTTTTCAATAGGGTAAGATGTGTGGTTGTACATTCTTTCTCTGTTGGATGTTTGTAGAATTTAAATTCATAACTTATGTAGATGCCGCTTGTATGGCTGTATACAAGTTATGTTCCATGGATGATGCAACACTTGTTTTGATTTTAGGTCCAATTTCCATGTATTTTAGTTGAGGCAATTATGTACTTGTATCATTAGCATGCTCCTTGAAACCATACAAGTTGAAATAATAACAAAAACCCATAAAGCAGCTTTCCTTTTTGTTCAACTAAAAGAGTATCTAACTCAATGGTGTCTTATTGATGAAATTGTTTAATTTTCTTTTTTAGACAAATGGATGATATCATGTTAGGTTAAATTTATGATTTGGAAGGAAATTTAATGGATGACTTGGAATTAGATGAAATCTGGAGCACGCGCGGTCTAACCTGAAAGAGTAACAAAAATGTTTTAATGATATTATTTATCTTGCTCCCATAACAATACAGAATAAAATTTCAATCTAACGTAACATTTTTTATGATATTATAGGAGGAATAAACTTCACAAAAGTCAAGAAAATATGAGGGTGTGCAACCTTTTAACGGTATGAAGTTTGAATCACTTGAGGAGGCTGATTGTTTCTACAAACTTTATGCTATAGTCAGTCACTACTACAAAAATAGTCATTGTACACTGCACATTGTACACGGATTTGGCAATTTTATTAAAAACAGTGTATCAAATATGATTTTTTACTTGCCCAAAAGACCTGCACAATTTCTACACGGCTAATTAGTTAATAATCAGTGTAGAATTATTAGAGAGAGCTACACGGTTTATTAGAAACCACAAATCCGTGTGTAAAGAGGTCCGTGTGCAAATAATTGAGAGAGCTACACGGATTGTTGTTAAATATCCGTATAGGAATATATACACGGATTTTTGATAATATATCGTGTAGAAATAGTAGAAATGTACACGGATTAATAAGTAAATAGCCGTGTATGGTTAGTTGGAGAGCTATACGGATTAATAAGTAAATATCCGTGTATAAAAGTGTAGGGTTTTAATGTCTTCTCCTTCCAGCGCCGTTTTGATCAAGTCTTTTATATATGCACCTCTGTACATCTCTCTGAACTGAGCTTTTTCCTATCAGATTTCTACGAATTGAGGCCAGCAGCTGAGATCTGAGATCCTTGAAGTTTGTATTTTCTCCTCTCCATCTTTCTAAGGTTAGTAATATGTATTTAAATCATTTTCTTCCTCTAATTTTATGTTATTTATGCTTATTTAGGTCATTTCATGCATGCTTGATTTCTTAATTTTAGATGTAATTAATTAGTGTATTGTGGTCCAATAACCGACCTATAGATGCTTTTAGGTCCATGCCCGTTCAAAATTAATCCAATAGGGATTAATTTTGGATAGTCCCCGTTTTGGGACTGCTCTTTGAATATTATGTCTCATTTAGGATGTGAACACATATTAGCGGGATTTAATTAGTATTTGAGGAAAGTTCGACAGTATTTTCCCTTATTGCTCCTACAAGTATGTGGTTCGTACGCATACTTGGGGAGTTAAGGGGAAATGCTGCCGAATTTTTCTCAAATACTAATTAAATCTCGCTAATATGTGTTCACATATGAGACATAATATTCAAAGAGTGGGTTAGGATTGTAAACCGGCCCATTGTAAGCCCAAAATTTTGTTACAATGGAGAATGTTGACCATGCATGATTAATTGATCAAATCTTTTTTTTAATTTAATTTACAGATGGATCGAAGTTGGATGTATGAAATGCGACGTGACAGTGAAGAATATTTGGTTCGCGTTGATGAGTTTATAAAATTTGCTGAGAGTTATAGAGTGAAGAAAAAAGAAGAAGACATTTTGTGTCCTTGTAAAGATTGTAAAAATTTATTAAGATTTTTGGACATCGAAGAAATTAGAGCTCATTTGATTTGTCGGGGATTTAAGAAGAGATATACATGTTGGTTCATGCATGGTGAGAAATTTGGGGAAAGTAGTAGTGCCAATAAAGATTGTAATCGTGAATTGAATGATGAGAATGTTGGAATTTCTGATAATTTTGAACTTGATTGGAACGAGGATTATGAGAGTGTCGAAGATTCTGATAACGTCGAACCCGAAAACGATGATGATGAGATGGAGATGAATTTTGATGAAAATGTAGAACACGAGTTTACTGAAAATTTGGAGGAAATGTTACGTGATGTGGAAGATGAAATTAGTGATAAAAATTATGATAAATTTCAAAATTTGTCTAATGAATCCAAAAAGCCGTTGTATCCCGGGTGTACCAAATTTACAAAACTGTCAGCTGTGTTGAAATTATTAAACTTAAAAGCAGACAATGATTGGAGCGATAAGAGTTTCACGTCCTTATTACAGCTTTTACGAGAAATGCTCCCAGATAACAACGAGTTACCCGATACAATATATCAGGCAAAGAAGTTGATATGTCCAATGGAGTTGAAGATCGAAAGAATACATGCATGTTCGAATGACTGTGTATTGTATCGTAACGAGTACGAGGCCATGCATGTCTGTCCTAAATGCGGTGTTTCACGGTATAAACGTAAGGACCAGGACACTGATGATTGTAACGAGGACACAAATGGCCGGCCTCCGGCTAAGGTGTTGTGGTATTTGCCGATAATACCGAGATTCAAACGGTTGTTTACGAATCCCAAATATGCAAAATTATTGCGCTGGCACGAAGAAGAGTGCAAAAATGACGGTAAACTAAGGCACCCGGCTGATTCTCCTCAATAGAGAAACATTGACAGACATTTCAAAGAATTTGGTTTTGAAATGAGGAACCTTAGGATTGTGGTGAGCTCAGATGGAATGAGTCCGTTTGGAAGCATGAGCAGTCGGCACAGTACTTGGCCAGTTCTTTTATGCATCTACAATCTTCCTCCTTGGTTGTGCATGAAACGCAGATATATAATGATGTCATTACTAATCCAAGGACCCAGACAACCCGGAAATGACATAGATGTATATCTCGCACCATTAATCGAGGACCTCCAAATATTGTGGCGTGATGGCGTCCCGGTCTGGGATGCGTACTGCAAAGAGGTCTTTCAATTGCGGGCCATGGTGTTTTGCACCGTAAATGATTTCCCCGCGTACGGGAATTTGTCGGATTACACTTGCAAAGGAGCAAAAGCGTGCCCGATCTGTGAAGATGACACACAGGTGCTGAGGTTGAAAAATTGTCAAAAGAATGTATTCATGGGGCATCGTAGGTTTCTTCCTATTAATCGCCCATATTGTAAGAAGAAGATGGCATTCAATGGGAAAATTGAGCTTGGAGTGGCTCGTCATCCATTAGACGGGGAGAGTGTCTTCAAACGGGTAAAAAACATTGATGTTGTTTTTGGAAAATGAGCCAAAACACCACCGAAGAATATTTGGAAAAAGAGGTCCATATTTTGGGAGCTACCGTACTGGAAATATTTAGAAGTGAGGCATTGCCTAGATGTCATGCATGTTGAAAAAAATGTCTGCGACAGTTTAATTGGTTTATTATTGAACATCCCGGGGAAGACTAAAGATGGTATTAAAGTGAGAAAAGACATGGTAGAGATGGGAATACGACACGAGCTCGCACCGCAGGAGAAAGGTAAGCGCACATACCTACCCCCCGCACTGTGCACAATGTCAAAGAAAGAAAACAAGCTTCTGTGAATGCATCAATGGTATAAAAGTCCCATCAGGGTATTCTTCGAATATTAAGAAGCTGGTGTCGATGAAGGACCTGAAGTTGCTTGGTATGAAATCTCACGACTGTCATATTTTAATGACACATATAATTCCCGTTGCAATTCGGGGAATTTTACCAAAGCACGTTCGTCAAACCATTACGAAGCTTTGTTCTTTCTTCAATGCAATAAATTCCAAAGTGATAGTCCCTCTAAAATTGGACTCTTTGCAAAAGGAGGTCGTCGTTACTCTTTGCCAACTTGAGATGTATTTTCCGCCATCTTTTTTCGATATTATGGTTCACCTTGTTGTTCATCTTGTGAGAGAAATTAAGATTTGTGGTCCCGTGTTTCTTCGGTATATGTATCCATTCAAGAGATACATGGGCATCTTGAAAAAATACGTAAGGAACCGACATCGACCCGAAGGTAGCATTATAGAAGGATATTCCACGGAGGAGGTGATTGATTTTTGCACCAACTACTTGACCGGTGTGGATCCTATTGGCGTTCCAAAATCTCGATACGAGGGAAGGCTCCAAGGAGTCGGGACAATTGGGTTGAGAGCCGTAGTTGCTGATCTAAATGAACTACAAAAGGCACATTTTATTGTACTACAGCACATGATAGATGTTGCTCTTTATATAGATGAGCACATGACAATCCTTCAACAACAAAACTACACGAGAAGTCAGAAGTGGCTTACTAACGAGCATAATCGTTCTTTTATAGGATGGTTGAAAGAAAGAGTGAAGTCACACCCCGTACCTGAAATTGTTAAACTGCTTGGCGAATGACCCCAAATTGTTGTTAGAACATTCCAAGGATACGAGATTAACGGATATACATTTTACACTAAATCCCAGAGTGATAAGAGCACGATGCAAAACAGTGGGGTGACGTTGGTGGCGACAGCTCAAGAATTCAGTAGATCCGGAGATGGCCGGGCTGTAATAGCATCAAAGTCATATTATGGCGTTATTGAAGAAATTTAGGAGCTCATTTATAGTCCTCACCTGAGCATTCCCGTGTTTCGGTGTCAATGGGTCGAAAACCGAGGTGTTAAAGTAGATAACGACGGGTTCACACTCGTTGATTTTAATAGGGTTGGGCATGTTGATGATCCGTTTATACTCGCCAAGCAAGCCACCCAAGTCTTTTATGCCACTGACCTGAGTGATGATAGGTTGAGCGTCGTCCTATCCGGAAAAAGAAGGATTGTCGGGGTAGAAAATGTCGTCGATGAAGAAGAGTACGACCAGTTCGACAAAGTACCTCCATTTTGTATCGATGTGCAAACTGAGGTAGCAACACTTGAAGGGGTAGACGAAGCTGACTACATGCGGTCCGACCACAATGAAGGATTATGGGCCGAGGGTACTGTTCAAATAGTGGAAAAAAAGAGAAAAAGGAAAAAAAAGGTTTATGTATAATATTTATTTTGTTTAAAACCGTGTAGCTTTTAATATTACAACTTTAGCTTATAATATATCAAATAAAAAGGAAAAAAAAAAGAGAAAAAAAAAAGAGAAAAAGGAAAAAAAAAGACAATGTATAATATTTATTTTGTTTAAAACAGTGTAGCTTATAATATTTTCATTTAAATATTTAAGTATTAAAAATTTAAATAAAAAATTTTTGTAAGAAAAATATCAAATATTAGGTTCCTCTAGTTCAAGACGGATATCAAATTTTTTTAGAGGTAATAGTATTAGTTTTCAAATTTTTCAAATATTAGTCCAAATATTAGTATTAGTTTTCAAAATATTAGTTAAAACATTTAATAATAAAAATAAAATATCTAAATATCAGTATTAGATTTTAATATTTATTTCAAATATCGGTAAAAGTTTTTAAATATTAGATGCAATATACAATTTAAGTTAATTTATTATTACTTTAGAAATATAAAAAAGCCAATTTAATTTTTTTTGAACTTTTCGTACACGGACTATTAGCTAATAATACGTGTCTAAACAGTCATCGTACACGGATTGTTACATACAACCATGTAGAAATTGAAGAGAGCTACACGGACATTTAGTTAAAAGTCCGTGTAGAAATAGATATGCACACGGACTTTTAACAAAATGTCCGTGTAGAAAGATATTTGCACACGGTCGTTTAGTAAAAGTCTGTGTATAATTAGGAAAACATTATTATTTCAAAAGCCTTCCCTGCCAAATTTTTCATAAGTTTGAAAAACCTCCAAAAACCGGTTGAGTTCCAAAAACCTCCAAAAGCCTCCGAGCGCTTCACCGCCTCGCCCGCCTCGCCCGCCTCGCCAGCCTCGCTTCACCGCCTCGCCCGCCTCACCACCTCGCCCGCCTCACCGGCTCACCGCCTCGGAAAATTAGGGTTTGGCTCTCCTGCCTAAGCCTCCCTGGTTAGCGTCTCTCTCTCTCGTTATTTTGTAATAGGGGTTTTCTGTGCATTGGGAGATACTTAAAAAACAAAACAAACAAAATAGGGGTTTTCTGCCTAAGCCCGGATGCACTAGTTTTATTTATTTTGAAAAGAGTAAATTTTAAGAGGTAATTAAAAAACTTGTGTTATATATATTTGGCATATTTGTTCATTTTAGCAAGAGGTCATTTTAGCATATTTGTTCATTAAAAAACTTGGAATCGTAACAAGAGGTCATTTTAGCATATTTGTTCATCTTGTGTTATATATATTTGGCAATTAAAAAACTTTGCATTTAAACCTTTGCATTAGAATAAATGTGTCAAATTTGTCTTTGCACATAAAACTTTGCATTCGAATAGTTGTGGTCAAAACTTTGCATTTAAACCTCATGGATTTAGAGGTAATTTTAAGATTCAAATGAAAAAACAGATTTTACCATTTGAAAAACTGAACTTTGAAAAATCATAGAAAACAGAAATAAAATCAGAAAAATGCGAAGTTTAAGTCTAAATTGGTTGTCTTTTGGTCCTTTATCTTTCTGTTTAAGTGGATTATTTTTTTGGATTTTCAATGAGCCCTTAGTTTCTGATATGTAACAAGAGCTCATTTTAGGTTAAGGGGTTAGCACGTAGATATGTAACAATATTTCATTTCATGCAGAACCATGTCGGTTGAAGATGAGTACGTAGATGAGATGGCAGAAGAGGAGCAGCAAGCTACTGCCTCATCAGAAAGAAGAAAAAGAGGTCCGACAATGTGCACGGGCACGTCCGAGCAGAAGCAGTTGGAAATCTGGTTCACGGAAGACGGGCGTGCACAGGGTAAAAACGGATGACGTACTCAAATTGGTGTACGAGTTTGGTGAAGCAAAAAGTGAGTATCCTTGTAGAGAGGTGGGATCATTTTGAGGAAAAGGAGAAGGACGAGTGGTGGAACATGGTGAAGGTAAAGTACCTAACAAATCTTTGCTTTATTTTCACTGATGTATCTATACTTTAATACATTAAATTTGGTGTCAATCAGGCTCAGTGGAACATCCCGAATGATGTTCCAAAGGTTAAGACTTTGAGGATAATGAATGCGGGTTGGAAGCAATTCAAGAGCACGTTGAAGACGGATTTCATGGAGAAAGGGAGAAATCCGGTAGGCTACTACAAATGGCTAAAACAAGAGGACTGGGAGGCGTTTCAAGCTTTGAAGTCCACCAAAGAGTTCCGAGTATCTAACTCGTGCCAAATTTATGCTTATTCTTTCTCGATATGTACTTATCTTTCTAAAACTAACTGATCGTTGTCCTTGTTTCTGTGAAGGCAAAAAGTGATGAAGGCAGGAGGATCGTTGCCTTGAACAAGTATCCACACCATCTAGGGTCAGCTGGTTACGAGGGTAAGTCGGCGAATGGAGGAAAATACTGGAGCAAAACAAGGATTCTGACTCACCCGTGGTTATGATCCAAAATCCTAAGGGGCCAAGATTGGTTCATGGGTAGATCCGAGATAACCGCTGACGGGAGGATAGTACTCCCAAAGGATTTGCAACCCGTGGCTCAAAGAATGGTAAGAGTCTTTTGTTATTACTTTGTGACATTCATGTACAAAATTTTAACTCCGAAGGTACATCACTTGATCTTTTGCTATAACTAATTCTTCTACTTGAACAGTTGGAGGTGGAGGAGAAGGTCAACTCGGGTGCCCGGAGTGTCGAAAGACAAAATGATTCATTGTCCGCAGTGCTCGAGAATCCAGAACATACGGGTCGAGTAAGGGGTGTAGGGGGCTACAGGGGCTGGAAGGAGGTGTTCCGAGTGGAGGGACAAAAACCTCGAAGAAAATCTCGTACCAAGGTAAACAAAGACGAGATAGTTGTGCAGATACGCGCGGAGGTGAGCAAAGAGTACGACGCAAGGTTTGCTGAGATGGAATCAAGGTTGTCAAGCATCCGGCACGTGGGCCTTAGACGATTTGGATAATCTCAAGGTAATCAATACTTGTTCATAATATAAAGGTAATTAAAACCTGTTTGTAACCTTGTTAGACAATATCGCACCATTAAAATAAACAACTTTCTGATAATTGCAGAACCCCAGAGCATGCGACCTCGTCCTGTGGCCTGATAGTGTTCCTCTGACCGTTGCTAAGGGTGTTGTACATCCTCGAGCCAAAAGTGTACACTTTGGTCAGCTAAGGCCCGACCATGCATGCGTGCAGGTTGAGTTATTCATAGATGGATGGCAACGCGTACCCCTTCCTGTCCCTACCGACAACATGCGTGTGCTTGATGAGGCACGGATGTCATTTGTCCAATGGCCCAAGAGTCAGATTATTTTGGATCAGGTAATCCATAAAAAAATCCATTTATTTTGTTACATTCAAATCATTCTTTTTGAAATACTTGAATAATCCATTTATAATTTGATACAGACACGAGGAGATGATGTCACCGGTACGCCAGGAGGTGGCTTGCGACGTCAGGGCTGACGCGCCATAATCACCGCCCCGTCCTATGGTCACCGAAGAAGAATACAGCCGTTTGCCTAATGATTTGCGTGTTCTCCACGACCACTTGATGACGGCGCCCGAAGGCATGGAGGATATCATCATCCCTGTCCCACCTGGGATGTTTCTACACGAAGGCAGGGATCTCCTACTGTCGTTCAAAGACTTCAAGGACCTCTTCCACCACTCGTCATCCGACAAATGGCTCGATGTGTCATTCATCACCATTTTCCTCATGTTAGTGATCAAAAATTATTTTTATTATTGTATAGAACTCAAATATATATTCTAATTACAATATGATGAGTTTTCAGGAAGCTAATCCGAAACTGTGATGAGATGGTTGAAAAGAAGAACTTGTGCATATTTCTGGACCCCGAGAAAGTGAGTTCTACGGCAGTGACATGTTATTCGGATATGGCTATCGAGTACATGTGTTCTGCGATGCATCGTGCTAAGGCGGAGGAGAAGAAATTCATTCTCGTGCCATACCACCAGAGGTTAGTTCTAATCTTAACTTATGTGTTGTTTATATTTTAATTAAAGAATTGTATAAAGGAAATAAAAGTTAAACATAAAAAAATGAAATCACACCATCAACCATAGCAAACACTTGTGTCACTATTATATGCTAAAGTACTATAATTCTTCTCCTCGATCCCACAGCAAACATTGGTGTTCGATTATCATTGTGCCGTACCTAAATGTGGGCATAATTGTTGATTCTTGTAAGCCCAAAGGAAGGATCGCGCTTGACAAGTGCAAAGTTATCTTCCCTTTTGTGAATAAGTAAGCAATAATAATTCACTAGGTTTGAATTTCTTTCAATCATATCAAATTATAAAATTGCTAATTACATTCACTCAATTTTGTAAGGGCTTTTGCGAAATATATTAAAGAGGGAGGATTGCATAGCACGGGCACGCGCAAGAAAAATAAGTTGAATTGGAAGTGGATGTTGGTGAGCACACTTTATGAGTTAGTAATTTCATATCTTGTTCAAAAAATTATTGTCATTCTAACAAAGGCCGCTAAATGTAAATTTCAGAGCCCGCAACAGTTGGAGAGTTGGGAATGCGCTTATTACACGATGATATTCATGTTTGACTTTGTCGAAAGAATACAATTCCAATTCCCAAAAGCGGTATGTACTTCATATTAATTGTTCCTATATAATAAGCAATTGATATCTACCTTTTCTGAAATACTAACTATTATCAAATTATAATTGTAGAATGTGACAAAGCAACCGCATTACACCGAGGATCAGATCGACGATGTGCGGTGCATGTGGGCAAGGTGGTTTACCATGGAATTTTGTAATCCTCGATATGGATTTGCATAGATTTGTATAAAATATTGTATAATTTAGTATATGAATTCTTGCTTGCTAATTAATCTGTTTCGAATGAATTTATTGCTGTATGAATTATGTATAATTCTGTCGCAAAAAACTGGCTAGCAAAGCTGGAGGCTAGCCCAAAAACAAAATATACAAAAAAAAAGAGATTAGCTTTTTATACACGGATATTTAACAAATGTCCTTGTATGATAGAAAAAACAAAAAAAAAATTAGCTATTTAACACGGATATTTAACAAATGTCCGTGTATGATAGCTAAGAGAGCTACACGGACATTTAATACAAATCCGTGTAGAAAGAGTAATCATACACGGATTATTTCTAAAATGTCCGTGTATGATAGCAATGCTGGAGGCGAAATTACAAAAAATATTAGCTATTTATACACGAATATTTACCAAACGTCCGTGTATGATAGCTAAGAGAGCTACACGGACTTTTAATACAAAACCGTGTAGAAAGAGTAATCGTACACGGTTGTTTAGGTAATATCCGTGTAGCTCGGTAACTTGGAGAGCAACACCGGCAGGTCTTTGTACACGGCGGTTTACAAAGTAATCCGTGTAGAAATCATTATAATCACACACGGTTAAATATCCGTGTGTAGTTTCTGACCTATTCATACACCCTTGCTTTAAACACGGCAGGAAATCCGTGTAGCTCTTCCATTAATGTCCGTGTGCAATCTCTTTTTCTGTAGTAGTGAGTGGATTTAACATACGTAACAAAATACTCTTACTTTTCCAACAAGTAATAAAGTAAGATAGCACCGATATGTATGCTCATGTGAGGGGTATTGTTTGGAGAAAAAATCAGTAAATGCTGAAGAAAGGAAAGAGAAAAGGAGTCCCGTAGCATTTACTATGTCGCGAAAGAAAGGGACAAATGATTGGGTGGCAAAACATGTAGAAAAGGTGCACGACCATGTATTGGCTAGCCCTAGAAGTGTTGATAACCTAAAAGACCAAAAACATATGTCTTCTCTTGCAAAAAACCCTTGTTGAAAAATTTAGTGAGGCGGGCTTCCTACCGGTGGAGTACCGGATATTTTGACTGATGAACTCGGTGTGAACTTTTCAAGTAGAGATTGTTGGAACCATGTGAGAAATCTGAGAACAATAAATTTGGATATGGATGCTGTGCAGAGTGATTTTCATTATTGTAGAACAAAGCAAGTTCAAGATACGAATTTCTATTATGAAATTTTACTTGACAAAGATTCCCGAATGGTCAAACTTTTTTGGGTGGACTCTAGGATGCGGTTATGTTATGAACATTTTGGAGATGTAGTGATGTTTGACACTACATACAAAACCAACAAATATTGCATGCCACTAGCTCTCTTTGTAGGTGTCAACAACTATGGTCAATCCATATTGTTTGGTTTTGCTTTGTTGTAAGATGAAACAGAAGAATCACCGACATTTTTATTAATATCCATAATTAATTATAAAATAATAATTATACCCAGCTTAGCTGGGTATTTTTAAAAATGCCCAAACCGGGGCTGGAATCTCCTCGGTGGTGGAATCTGCAGTCAGACCGGCGCTGAAGTGCTGTCGCAACTTGGTCATCTGTATATGGTAATTAGATGTCCCACCATTCTCTCGTAACTCGCTTGGATCAGCTACCAACAACGAGTCGATGTACTCAGAAAAATGAGTACCGTTAGATACACCACCAACGGGTGTGCCACTGATAAGCAAACCCCATAGGGCATTGACATCCTGAAGTGTCACCGTCATCTCTCCAAATAGTAAGTGAAACGTATGGGTCTCGGGATATCATCGCTCCACTAGTTCTGCAATGAGAGATGCGTTGATCATAGTAGCAATATTGTATAACCCCAGGTTGATGAGATACGGGTCCATCATCTCGTAGTACCGCATATGAATGCGTCAAAGCTTGACATCCAAAATTGTTGTGTCTTGCATTTAAAAAAGGAATCCACAGTATATTATAGAGTTAACACACCCAAATTTCAACTTTAAAATTAAACCAAAAAAGTAAAGTACCTCGCGAGAAGCTAGTGAGATTCGGTGATCACTATGTGGTATCCATAGAAGAGGACTGAAATGCTCCGTGCTATCAGTGGCGATCGACACATCATCAGCAGCTGGTACTGTCTGACGTCGAGTCCTGGGCCGTCCTCTAGCCATTCTAATTTCATAACAATTAACGGTAAATATAAGTCGATTATTATGCTAAATTATGCTAATTATACTAAAATATACCAATATGCTAAAATATGTTAAATTATGCTAAATTATGTTAATTATGCTAAAATGTGCTAATTATGCTAAGTTAAGCTAATTATACTAAATTATGCTAAAAATAGGCTAAATTATGCTAAATAGGCTAAATTAGGCCAAATTAGGCTAAATTATGCTAATTATACTAAAATGTGCCAATTATACTAAGTTAAGCTAATAATACTAAAATATACTAAAATATGCTAAATTATGCTAAAATATGCTAAAATTATGCTAAATTATGCTAATTATGCAAAATTACAGTAAATTATGCTAAAATATGCTAAATTATGTTAATTATGCTATATTAAAGTAAATTATGCTAAATTATGTTATTTATGCTAAATTAAAGTAAATTATGCTAAATAGGCTAACATATGCTAAATTATGCTAAAATCTGCTAAATTAGAGTCTGGCTAGTATGACATCAATGTCATATGACACCAACTACAAAATTGATTGGATAGACTTCAAACGACTAATCTAAACCGTTCAAACCGATTTACTTAATGAGTGATGCGTTCACATGCAAAAAAATTATATTTTCTAGTTATTTTAGTAGCAAATCAAGCGGTCAAAAATGTTGAAAAATGAATGCATTAAAATTAACTTAAAACTTGCACATTTGACCGCTTGACTTGATACTAAATAAATTCGAAAAATTATACATTTTGCATGTAAACGCACAACTACTGGAATAGATCGGTTTCAATGGTTTGGATTCACCGTTTGAAGTCAATTCGGTAGGTTTTGGAGTTTGTGTTATATAGGTTGAAATGACACTGATGTCATACTAGCCGGACTCGCTAAATTATGCTAAAATATGCTAACTTATGCTAAAATGTGCTAATTATGCTAAATTAAGCTAATTAAACTAAAATATGCTAAATTATGCTAAAATTTGCTAATTATGCTAATTATGCTAATTAAGTTAAAATACGATAAATTATGCTAATTTAACTAATTAAAACTAAAATATACTTAATTAAACTAATTAATTATTGTTAAAACTAATTAAACTAATTAAACTAATTAAAACTAAAATATTTTGGTACATTTCTAACAAATTCTATCAATTTACAACCATTAAACAAAAATATACTTAATTAAAACTAATTAAACTAATTAAAACTAATTAAACTTAATTAAGACAAATTAAAACTAATTGAGAACTAAATTATACTAATTTTGGTACATTTCTAACAAATCTATCAATTTACAACCATTTTGGACTTCAAATAAATTAAAAAATAAAGTGACTTATTTGCAAATGTGAAAAGATGAGAAAATTTGGAGAAAGTGAGAAGAAATAGTGTGAATTTTGCGAGAATGAGGTTTTGAAAAAAAACAGAACCCCTACCATTGTTTATAAAATCCGGGCTGGCTATTTTTTGGCCGGTGAGGATTTAAATTGGGACCGGTCATTTTTTGACCGGTTGAGAAAAAAATTAAAACCGTCCAATAAATGACCGATTTAGATATTTTTAAAAATACTCAGCTAAGCTAGGTATAATTAATAATTTGTATTCAATTATGGATATTAATAAAAATGTCGGGAAGAATCATTCGAGTGGTTGTTTAGAACTTGTTTCACTTAAAACACCAATAGCCTAAGAGACCGGGTTTCAAACGAACCCAGAACTCAGCATTCCGTACTTCAATAATTGTTTATACAAGAAACAATTGATTGATTAAATTACAAATAAATATTACAAATACAAAGAAGCGTTTATTTTGCCCTCACCAAAAAAAACAGGACGGGCTTTATGTAAAATGCCATTTGAAATGGGGCCACATACTCAGGCCCAGATGGCAAGCGATGACATAGATAATGCACCGACAAAAAGTGCAACATAAGCTGCGACTTGTAACCTAAAACTTGAGCCTATTTTACCACCCAGAAAATCGGCTGCAATCAAATCCACCAAAGCCATGTAAATTAAAATCCCGGATGAGACCGAGTCCAACAACCCTTCAATTATCAGAGCTCTGGGACTGAGTGCATTGTAAAATGAGGAGATGCCAATGCCTATGCCGATGCCCGCAGGGGTAGTTACAGCAAAAAGAGAAGCCATGAAATAGGATTTCAGGTTAGTGAATTGAGCTTGCGAGATGCAACCACCTAAGGCAAACCCCTCGAAGAATTGGTGGAAGGACAAGGCAGCGATTAAAGGCTTTATGGTGCATGAGCTCTGAGACACGCCTAGTGAGAGCCCAATTATTACTGAGTGCGACACAATCCCGAGTTCTAGTATCTGTACATGTCGTGCAAAATGTGAAATTAATAAAAATTCAAGTTGGATATGTAATAGCTAGCTGTGAACCCTCTAAAACACTAGTAGATCCATGTTCGGTACAATCTGTACCAGTAATGGTAATTTAACAGTCAGCTAAGTCTGGTATAGTACCAGCACAACAGTCGGCCTAACCAGTTATTTTATTTTACACCTGAAACCAGAAACCTCCCTACAGTTCTGTATGGGCATTAAATTTTAGTCATAAACAGGAACATAGTCTCTAATTTACTACCGGAATTATCATTATAGTCCTAAACTTTTCTATTTACTCTTCCTTCAATTACATCTGTTTTATTTTATTAGTATCCCTTTGTTTTGATAACTGAAAAGGGTATTAAACAATTCTAACTAATTATTCTTAACTACCATATTTACCCCGACCCCCTTCTCTCTCTCTCCCCTTCAAATTTTCAGCAAGAGAGAATAAACATTTAAGACTAATTATTCTTCCTTATTCTAAATAATCCCCACAAGTTACATGGTTTCAATTAGAAAACATGAGGTGGTACTGGTAATCATAGGGACAGACAAGCGGTTAACTCTCCCTTGGACAATCATGGATCAAAATCAAGCTCATCTTGAGCTTAAATTTATTCAAGTATTTTGTTCAAGATGATTGAATTTTTCATTATTTCAACTTACAAAATTCTGTTCAAGATATTTTGACTTGCAAAATTCTGTTATTAATTTCTTAAAATCCCTCTATTATATGTACATTTAGGAAATTATTTCCCACAAGCACTTTTATGTCAGTGTTCCTATTACAGACCAAAACTTGCAGTTTAAAGGTCCAAGAACAGACTAAAACCTAAACAAGGAAATACATCAAAGAAATTTGGTTAAATCCACACAATATATTTAGTACAAAACTGGAAATTACCTGTGACACAACCACATGCCGCACATACGAGGACACCTGACCCTCCCCGCCATGCGAATGCACCTGCAAAAGAGGCTCCCTCTCTTCATTGATCACCTCCCCTTCCTCTGGCTCGGGAGCAATCGAGATAATCAAATTTGTTGATCTCTCCACTGCCAGTGCCGCAGCCTCAGCCTTCACCCCACTTGTCTCCTCTTGATGCTTCTTCTCATAAAATTGCGTGAATGCAAAGTCTGCCACCAGCGTCGCTAGCGCTGCCAGCATGGCAACAAATCCCGCAAATGGGAACCGTCGCCATGGTATGGAAGGGAGGCATGCATTGGTCAGGGCTGACTGGGCATCGTGAAGCATGTGTACGAAGCCGGTGGCTAAAATTACGCCAGCTGCCACCGCCTTTGCTAGCACAAATCCAGCGTCATCAGTGCGCAAAAGCCGACGCTTCCTCCCGGCAAGTGGAATGGAGATACCTACTACACCGGAGATTAGAATTGCGACAATGGCAGTGAGTTTTAGGTGGAAAGCTGGGGAATCTTCTCGGCAGGTGTCGGAGGATGGTACGTTGGTGAAGGTTTTGCAAGGGCTGCTGGAGAAAGATGCTGAGGCTATTTCTGTTGTGGAAAAAGAATTGAGTCAGTATTGGACATAAAAAAAACACAAAGAACATTATTTGGCTGCTAAAATCAGACCATCTGACTTAATAACCCTTTTATTTATTTAATTACTTATATATTTATTTATGGCAGAATTTCATGTATACCCCTCAAAAACTTCAAAATTACGTATTTCCCCCTCTAAACTTTGAAATTACGTATTTCCCCCTCTAAATTTCAAAAACTCACAAATTTACCCATTTTATTGTTTTTTATATTAAAACTCATTCTAAATTTATAGAATACCCATTACCCTTTATTAAAAGCATAAAAAGTCCATCATACTCAAATTAAGATATGTGTGTGTAGCTTCAATATATGTGTGTTGGCTTTAAGATTCGTGCTGATCTAGTACTCACAAATTTTAAAGCAATTTCGATCCGCGCGCATCGCATTAAGATCTGTGCATGTCACTTCAATATTCGTGTGTGTTCGCTTCAAGATTCTTGCTGATCTAGTGTGCACAGATCTTAAAGCAGTTCGGACAGTAGAGGAACCCTTTATGATTCAAATTTGAGTATGAAGGGCATTTTATATTTTTAATAAAGGGTAAAATGAGTATTTTATAAATTTATAATGAGTTTTAATATAAAAGACAATAAAATGGGTAAATTTGTGAGTTTTTGAAGTTTAGAGGGGAAATACATAATTTCTAACTTTGGAGGGGGAAATACGTAATTTTGAAGTTTTTGAGGGATATACGTGAAATTCCCCCTTTATTTATTATCTATTTATCGATGTATTTATTTATCCGATCCAATCGTGCTGATATGTATTATTTAAGTGGCATATTTCTTGTAGGACCTTCTTACATAATGTACTTTTGGGCCTTTTTTATTAAATATCAAGTCATTATCAGCTTCAGATAATTAACCTATTGTTCTCAATTGACAAAAATAACAATGAATGAGCCATACTCCTTTAATTGGTTGGTTGGGTGGATGGAAAATTATATAATTCAAATAAAAACTCTCTCAATTCCGAAATTCCGTTGCTATTTCAGTTAATCTAAATTCATACTCCTATAGTCCTATACTTTTTTTTTTTTTTTTTTTAAACTTGGTAGTGGCTACATAGTTTCAAATGAAATGGATATGCTTCTCATTGCCTCATTGGTATACAGTTAGGCGCTAAATTTTGAAAATTGCAATTAACTGGAGTTTATTACGCTGTTTCAATCTGTTGCAAAAATTCGAAACGGAAATAGTCTAGACATCTTTTGCATTTTGACGAGTTCTGTCGGATTACTAATTTACTTCAGTAACTCTCGACCAGAATGATTCCTCAATTGCACGAGGTGTTCGCAGAAATAATGAAAGTGAAAAACAATTCTACCAAGCAAAATTGAAAATCTCAATAAAAAGTAGTTTACAATACCAGAAAATTGCCGTAAGTGGTGAGCCAGTAAAAACATCGAATTTGTCTCCTACGAGGAAAAATAAATAAATTGATACGATTAACTCCATTCGGTCGGAAATTCAAGTACTTTGCTCCAATTAATCAAATTAGCACAACAATTTGAAAAAAAAATAATAAACAACAATTACTTCCAACTGAAGCGATGTACCTCTGTGAAAGACATAGCAAAGAAACTAAACCCTTCGAATGAAGATTCACTTAAGCTACTTCTTCAATTTCCTTCCCCACAAACTGTGCCAACTCTCTTAATCGATCTTGTGTAAAAGCGCTAAAAAAAGAAGGGAGAAGAATTTAAGAAGGAAAAAGATAGAGAACGAGATGCCTTTACAACGTATTCGTCCTTATGTCGTCACACCGCTGATAGAAATTTGGCGGGAGGGCCCCACCCGGGCAAGAGAAAGAGATACTAGATTACATTTTGTCGTCAAGCGCGTGCGACAAACGGTCCAGATATAATTATTGTTTGATCAGACGGTTCAAATATGACTTGACTATGTTTTTGGTGCTTTCGGTACTGCACGGTTGAGCGGTTCGCATTCGGTCTTGTGGAATCAATACGACCTATTGGCACCGTTAGATGAGACACGTGTCATGATCCAGAAGGAAACAGTTCTGCCTGCGAGAATGTCGACATTGTGGCGCGATTTAATAAAATAACATTAACCCATGATGTTAGGTGGAGTTCATGTTCGCCGCGATGGATGAACTGGCCCAGCAATTACAGATGTAGCGCATCTATAAAAATAAAATTACATGTATATATCTTTTAAAAAAATTCAAATTAAGTATTTTTTTTAATTTATAATATCATATTTACATTTGTAATTTCAAAAACTCATAAATTTATTCAATTTATTAACATTTTCATTAAAACTCAATTTAAGTTTATAAAGTTTTCATTCATTCTTTATGAAAAAAAATAAAATATACACAACATGTATAAAAAATATTTAGTCTTCTAATTAGTCAGTTTGTGATGATAAATAGTTCATTTTTTTATTTGTGATGCACACATATGTGCCTGTCTAAATATCATTATGTGTGTCACAACTAGAAAAATAAATTATTTGTCATAACAAACCGGTCAGTTAAAAATTCAACATTCCTCTTACACATGCTACTTAATTTTAATTTCTTAATAAAGCAGAAAATAAAAATGTTGTAATTATAATTTTCAAATAAGTTTTAATATAAAAGACAGTAAATTGGATAAGTTTATGAATTTTTTAGATTTGGTAGGTTCCATGTAATATTATAAATTTAGAAGAAAAATACATAATATTTAAAATTTTGAAGGATATATATATTTTTCATTTTTTAAATAGGATGACAAGGACGAAGATAACGTTGACAATTTAAGTATGTTCTTTTTTTTCTCCACGCAACAATCAAAGTCATTCAACAATATTTTCAAAGAAGTACAGAAGTTTTCGAAAATCTTTATTGATGAGATCACATTCTATAAGTTAGTGAATTATTTTGCACAAATGAAGGATCAGAAGCAAATATCCAAATAATGTGGTGTTCCCCGGCAATTGAGCCCTTGTTGGAGAAAAGAAATCTAAAGAGAAATATTCCTGTCGTAACGCAATATCTAATGAATGCAAAAATAAAATAAAATGAGGGACTGATAAAAAAAAAATGGAAATTAAAGGTGGTCGAAAGCATGCCATCTGAGAGGAGGTTTGGAATATGCTGATTCGTGCCCCAAGTTGACTAAATAAAAGTGCACTCTTGTAACTTTTTTTTTTTTGAGATAAAAAGTTGATAAGTGGAGATCTAGCTTATTAATTTTTATTTAGTTGTTTCATAAAAGATTATCATCTGAGTTTCGAATGCACAACTTCCTACATAGAGATTTTGTCTTTTAATACTAGATCAAATACTGATTCTTACACTAATAATTTTAATATACTTCTTTATTTACACCTTAAAGTATAACAACTTATTGAAATTGTTTTTCTTAATGCAAATGTCTCGATGGCATCGACAAATTATATATATATTTTTTTTGTATTTATTTATTTGTTATTAAGGATATCCTGTGTACTCCTATAATTATCAAAAACAAAAACCGGACGAGAGACCGGGCCAACTTTCCATTGTTAATTTTTTTTATGATTCATTTGTAATTGTCTATACCCAATTACAGGCCTCAAAAGATATGGTCGTGGTAAAGCCCAATTAGATTTGACCGTTGACAGTTTCACTCTTTTGTGTGTTAACACGGCCTAATAAAACCGAATGCTTATATTATTTTTTCATGTAAAAATCGTAATGCAGCTTTCAAAACTTCTTCTTACAAGCCTGTTTGATGAGAAGTGCAAAGCAAACTTTATTTTTGAAAATTTGCAGTTGCGAATATACCACTGCCATGCCACTAGGGGTGAAAACGGAGCGAATACGGAGTGGATAATGCCAATACCAAATTCAATTTGTTATTAAGGATCTCCATTAATTCACGGTCTGGACTGTGCCATGGGACGCCATGGTCCCCTACTGTCTTCTCATTTTTCAAATTCTCACGGTGCATTTCTTATTTTTAATATTTTTTTTTATTTTCTTATGTATAAAAATTTCGGGGGTATAATTGTCCACTAGCTAAAAAAATGATTATTGTTATGTAACGCAAAATGTTGTGTGAATATCAGCTCCAATAAATTGGATATGAAGAAGAAAAATTTTCTCTTTGCATGCAACAATTAAACAATTTAATTGTTGCTTTCAAAATATCACATTTCAAGAAAAAAATATAAGAGCGTGCTAATTTGAGTGCTCAACATACTAAACAAAAAGAGAAACTCAATTTATAAATGTAAGATTAGTATTGGTAAAAAAGGTAATCCCTTATATTGTTAAACCATATTCAATTTAGAAATATAGAAGGAAAAAAATAGACAGACAAACTATCGTTCCCTCCTCGATTTCTAGATAAAAACAGACATTGACAAAAAATAGACATAGATAAAAATCTTTTCCCTCGATTTCCATTATAAAGTCTCTTCCTTTCCAGCTCCTGTTTTTTGTTTCTATCTCGTTTCTTTCCCTCTCCTCCCTCTTCTCCAAAACCCTAGTTCGTCGAAGAGTTGAGCGATGTTTAGTCAACGAAAGGTCTTAAAGTTCGAGGCCATCCCGTACAGGCCGATAGAGCTCGATCCCAATTACGCTGATCGCACATGGAAAATCATCGAGCAAGGGATTAACGAGATTTACAATCACAACGACAACAAACTTAGCCATGAAGAGCTTTACAGGTGACCCTAGTTTTTTTTTGTTTCATAATTCTAATTGTTAGATGTGAGGGAATTCATAAGTTCAATCATAAATGAAGTTTGGATAATTGAAATTCTCTGCTTTATATTTTGCACGTGGTTCTTCTGTAGAACAATGAGCTAGATAGAACTATGTATTTGATTCAGTACTCCTGTTGTCCTGCAGAATTTTTACTCTTTAGAAATTCATTAAAAATAACATAGGAAAATTCCCTGCTTAATTTCTCTAAGCAGCTGGCTTGCGGCAAATAACAAGTCCTAGAAGCTTTCTTGAATGTGTTCTTTAATTATATACTTGTTGATAGTCTAGGAAAAAGACACGAGCGAATTGAGATTAATGCTCTATCTTTCAGATCAACTTAAAAGAGTCCATACGCAATTTTTTTTTTTTCATACACATGCCTAAAGATGTCATAAAACATATGAAAAAAATAAAAATACAGCTGTACATCATGATTTTGAATGGGAAAAGAAGAGTTTCTCTTGAAATTTCTTCTTTCTTCTTACAAGTATCTTTTTTGCAGGGTTGCATATGACATGGTTTTAAACAGATTTGGCGCGAAGCTGTACAATGGATTAGTTGTGACAGTGACTAAGCACCTTGAAGAAACGAGGAAATCAATAGAGTCGGCTCAAGGCTCATTTCTAGATGAACTCAACCGCAAATGGACCGACCATACTGAGTCCATGCAAAAAATTCGGGTATACTATTGATCATGGATTGTGTCTCCATATAGTTCCACCACAAGACACCAATCAAAGAACTCGGGCTCAATCTCTGGCGGGACCACATAATCCACTCAGCAAAGATCCAAACCCGGTTGGTTGACTCACTACTTGAGCAAATACATAAAGAGAGGATGGGTGAGGTGATAAACCACGAGCTTATGAGGAATGTGATGAAGATGCTTACTGAGTTGGGAGTGTACCAGGAGGTTTTAGAGATTATTACCAGGTCGTTTAATAATGATAATGCATTCCAGGATGTACTCATAAACTCTTTCAAGTCTTTGGCTCTGTAGAACAATATCCCTCTAGTATTTGAATACAGAAAAATACAAGATGATCCAGCCAGCTCGGCATAATTTCTGGCAATAAACATGTGTGTTTTACATACCTAGTTGTAATTCCATATATTATAGTTTTGATTAATTTATTACTGATAGAGTGTTGTTGCAATATATCAACTAAAAAGAGGAAAATGAATAAAAACTGAAAAATTCATATTTTAATCAATCTTGGATAAAATTAAATGCTATTTATTTGCTGATTGCGCGCCACTTATTTGATGAAATTGTTCTGTTACTAGTTATCTTCCAATTTGTAATCTAATGTGTCAATTGAGATACACGAAAATTTCATAATTAACAAGTTTTCTTAAAAAAACACTTGCTAATTCTCAATGATAACAAAATTATAAATTCTCATTCGCTCATTATTAATTACTAATTCTATATTAGAAATTTAATTCTAATTACTAATCCAACGTGATAATTTTTGATTAATTTTAGAAGAGAGGAACTTCAAACTAATTATATCGCTCATTATTAATTACTAATCCAACGTGATAGCATATTTCAATTTCTAATCTAATGTGTCAATTGTTTTTCAAATTTTATAATGTATGAAAATTTCATAGTTATAAATGTTTCTTTAAAAAAATCACTTTCTAATTCTCATGTTAACAAATTTATAAATTCACATTCGTTCATTATTAATTACTAATTCTATATTTGACATTCAATTCTAATTTCTAATCCAACTTGACTATTTTTAATTAATTTTAAAGGGAGGAATTTCAAGTATACCTATCAAAAATCTCAAAATTACGTACTTTTCCCTCTAAAGTTGAGCAAATATTAAAAATAACATATATACGTTATTGATTATGGATGAATCAAAGAAAAAAAAAGGATAAAAAGCGATCATTCGACTTTCATTTTGAGATGTATTGTTTATCTCATTGCAATCTATTCTCTTCAAACTTTATCTATTAACTAGGCAAGTTGTGCATTTATTGTGAAAAGAAAAAAGAGAAAGGACAAATTGAGTACAAAGAGGTAAAATTTCTTGGCTCTCAATAATCATAATCGTGCTCTCAAAATAACATTACCCTATATTTTGGAATTGGTTCAAATTAGTAATTTATTTGGTGAAGAACTAATAATTGACATAATATCAAAATTGATGATTGTTAGCAAGCAAAGTAAGGTTTTACCTATTTATGTCTTAATTAATAATTTCACATAACTAATTGATTAAGAAAAATAACTAGAACTCAGATAAAATTATTATGTTCAATAATCGAAAAACTTGATTGAACAAAAATTTAAGATATCAAGGCAACTAAATGTTCGACCAAGTACATGCAATAACAAGGAGCAAAAAGAAAATGAAAAATGAGTATATATGCATGCCTGCTTCATTGAAGAAATGATTGTCCAGGACCTTACATATAACCTATTCTTTGAACTCCTACACAAATATCATCAGCAATTGCAAACTACAAGGGCTTCAAACATATCCAAAATTTGGCCGTTCTTTAATCGATCTACTTAGCTAAACATACATCCACCTTTTGTTAACTGTTTACTTGCTACTACAACAATATATTAGAGGAATATGTTTTTAGACAAACTAGTTACTTGCTATTTCCTTTTAGAATAAAAAACTTATGAGACCCTCCTTCACAGCCTGCTTGGTATTACCTGTCCAATTGGAGATCATTGTCATTATCATGAAAAGTTCAAGTGATGGTTTAAATACCACATAGTAGGTAAATTTTTAATACCAAACTAACTTTGCAAAAGCACTGATCACTAAAGTGTTAAGAAGACATCCCAACTAGAACAACTAAATTAAATTTCTTAACAAATTAAACAAAAAGAAAGTTAGTACTCTGTTAAACTTACTTGATATCAGATAGCTTTACTAGACTAGGCACAAACCAAGACTGCACTGAATCAAAAGGCCAAGGCAACACCTCAGTTGTATCATCTCCTATGTCGTATCTACAAAGATATTGCATGTCTTTCAGGAAGTAAATGCAATTCTCTTTGAATCCAGCAAAGTTACTCGCACAAAAAGATAACCCACGATAATATTGTAGAAATAACATTTGGTCACCGATATCAGTGATTTTCATCCAACAAGGTTTCGCTTCTCTATCACCGAAACAAAGACAATATATATCAAAGTGGCACTTCTCACCCTCATAATATTGGAACAACCTTAGGATCTTTCCTCCTGACTCGACCATAATTGTGCAACCTTTTAAAAGAGGGTTTGTGTCCTCTGGTGGTGCGACTTGATAAACCAATTTTTGTGTGGCAATATCAGTAACAGTTGTAATTTCAGTTTCTTCATTGTTGCTAAAGTATTGTCCCATATAATATGCATTACAACCATCGTTGATCCCTTCTAGATAGATCCAATCGTCAGCCTTAGGTCGCCAAAAAGCCATCAGTATGGATGGGGTACTCCATTGTGCAGGTCCTGATATAACCACAATATCACCACCTTCAATTGGATCTGGACCAATATAGTTGGGGAACTCAAGGACAAAAGCAAAAGGGACATGAATCTGATCATGAGTAAGAGGATTAAGGAGATACATCTCAGAATTTCTCAAGTTTTTGGCAAGTAGCGGTATGCGGGGCCCTCGAGCCAAGCACGACGGGAACTTGGGCAAATGATAGTATGAACTTTACCAGACGAGAGGCAGTAGAATTGTATAATGTCATTTTCTTTAGGTTTTTCATGTTGCACTAGAAGCCAGGGGAGTTGTGGGGGGAGGATCGGTGACTGGGGCTGATAACTGCCACCTCTTGCACACAACACGAAAGCGTATGAAATCAGAGATATCAGGTAGCTTTTTGGAGAAGAGATGGATAATGTCTTGTGGAAGTTCAGACTAGTTTCTCTCATGGCTTAGGACGCCATCAGTACCTCTTCGTTCGCTCGTGGTAGAGCTTTTTGTCTTTCTCTTGGGCATCTGATTTTTGGAAGAAACAAATGTAATTAGTATTAAAAGGAATTTCAAGTAGTGGCATCTAATGGGAGGTCACAATGCATACAATATAGGGCAGCCAATGGGAGGGCTTTAGCTCGAAGCCTTATCCAGTCCAATAGAATTGAAGAAGAAAAAAAAAAAAATCAAACTTGGATTCGGCCCGAACCACTCAAGTAGTCACGGTCAATTAACAATTTCAAAATGTGATTAACAATGTTTATGCAATCAGACCATCACATTAGTCTCAATTTAGCCTAAATTAACCCTCACTTAAAGTACATAAATACCAAACAACCCATCTTCAATTATAGAACAGACAGATAAATTATAATCAACAGGCTGTTTATGACTAATAATAAGTCAGAATATAATACAATTTTACAGTTTTTTTGTTGTTTACTCAAAAGCCGGACAGTAGAAATTAGGGAGTAAATTATAAGATAGTAATAAATAACATTACAATTATCCTTTTAGATATCGAAATCAGCAAAGATTAGGCGCTGCTGCTCTGGATGATTCAAACCAAGAATTAATCATGTCAAAATGTTTATTACTAAACCCTGAACTGAAATTTAGGTGGATATTCAAAACGGCTCATGGCTCGCCAAGATGGCTCGTATTCAGCTCGCCGTTGTATGTACTAGAGAGAGAGAGGAGACTAGCCTTGACTGAGGGAGATGGACCTGCCTACCTTGTTGAGGTTTTCAGACGTTTGATGCTTCAGGGCTTGACGCGTTTGCGCAAGAGAATCAGAGAAAAAGAGAAATGAGAAGGGGATAGGGGAGTCGGGATATGGATATATATGGATATTAATTCACATCTCAAGTCTCAGCATGTTCCTAATTTTGCACCATTCTCAAATTACTCCATATTGAATGAAGAATGCCTTTTGAACTAAAAAATAATAAAATTTGTAAAACAAAAAAAACATGCTTGTTTTTTTTTTTTACTAATTTTATTATTTTTTAGTTCAAAGGCATTCTTCATTTAATTACAAATTTTTATTTTGTGTTTGATGCGTGAATTGATGATTTATATATAGTGAGGGGTTGAGGATATCTGCAATTTCCTTTGATCTGGAGAGCAATAAAGGTTTAGACCAATTAATTTGTGGTTGTGAGAAAACCAAGTGTTAACTAGTTTTAATGTTACATTTTTGTGAGATATGCATTTAACGTTTAGAGAAATATTGTTTAATTAAAAATAAATTAGAAAATGTATTCTTAATTATTTAATATAGTGTGTATCAAGTTTGTATTAATTAAAATTTTAATTGTTCATTATTTTAAAGTTATTCATACTCATGGCATTAAAAATTCTCAATTTGTTTGATGAAGTTAAATTTTTGAAATCTAAGTTTTCAACATTTTAATTTAAGTATCATTTTTAAAGATTATTAGATGATGGATATAAAATTGGACATATAATAGAACTATTTTTTTTATCATGGACTTTCATAGGGAGAGATGGGTCAAGTCCTATGTAATTAATAACTTGGGTTTAATTACAGTGAATATAACTAATCTGTATGTTTAAACTTTCAAACAAAATCTCTATTAATTATTGAAAAAAAAAACGTCAGAGTTTTCAAACCGTAGAGGAAAGAAATGGACCTCTTACATATCCAAAAATTTGGTTTATTTTCATTGTGCCTGCACTTGACCAAAGCCACAAAGCCGAGACAAGACTTTTCCATGACGAGACTTCGGTAAGCAAAATTAAATCTCACACTACAATTTTTCTTTCAGACATTTCATCAAACAAGTTCTGAGCGCATTCAGGAATCTTCCCAATTTT
>JAJGRW010001211.1:55333-205283 GCA_025461045.1 Carex parvula
CCTCTATATAGGTCACACAAACAGAACGAGAAATAAGAAGGATATTTTATTTATATGATGTATATTGTTTCATATGATATGAAATAAAATACAGTGATAAAATATTAAATATCATGACTGTTCAGAACGAAGATAAATTTATGAGTAATGTACATATATATTATTTGGTATAATGTGGTGCATATATTATAATATACATGACACATAAATATAATAATGTGCAGAACATTGTTATAAATAAGTTTATTAAAGCCCAAAATCAGTATGAGTTGAAGATGGTACTGTAGCAGGTACTGTATCATGTACTGTAGCAGTTACTATAGCGCATATTCTACAAGTTGTATTTCATCTACTTCTTGTTGTCTTTAATCTTGAACTATTGTCTTTCATCTTCTTCTAGTTATCTTTCATCTTGTACTAGTTGTCTATCATCTTGTACTGGTTGTCTTTCAAGTTCTACTTGTAATGTTTCATATCTTTTACTGGTTGTATTTCATCAACTTCTGGTTGTCTTTCATATTCTTCTAGTTGTCGTTCATCTTGTACATGATGTTTTTTTTCATTTTCTACTTGTTGTCTTTCTTCTTCTACTAGTTGTTTTATATTCTTTTAGTTGTCGTTCATCTTATACTGGTTGTCTCTAATGTTCTACTAGTTGTCTTTTTTGTTTTGTTGGTTGTCTTTCGTTTTCTACAAGTTGTGTTTTATTTTCTTCTAATTGTCTTTCATCTTTTTCTGATTGTCTTTCATTTTCTACTAGTTGCGTATTATCTTCGTCTTATTGTCTTTCACCTTCTACAAGTTGTATTTATATTCTTCATGTTGTATGTCATATTATTTTAGTTGACTTTCATCTTGTACTGATTATCTTTCATTTTCTATCGGTTATCTTTTATCATTTTCTAGTTGTCTTTCATCTTCTTCTAGTGGTATTTCATCTTCTTCTTGTTGTCTTTCATCTTGTATTGTTGTCTTACATGTTCTACCGGTTGTCTTTCATGTTCTTCTAGTCGTGTTTCATCTTCTACTAGTTGTTTTTCATCTTCTTTCTGGTTGTTTTTCATCTTCTACTTGATGTCTTTCTCTACTTCTAGTTGTCTTGCATGTTTTACAGGTTGTCTTTCATGTACTACTGGTTGTCTTTTATTTTCCACTGGTTGTCTTTAATCTTCTATTGTTTTTCTTTCATAAACTTATGGTTGTCTGTCATCTTCTTCTAGTTGTCGTTCATCTTGTGCTAGATGTTATTCATTTTCTATTAGATGCATTTCATCTTCTACTAGTTGTTATTCATATTATTCTAGTTGTCGTTCATCTTATACTGGTTCTCTCATGTTCCACTTGTTGCATTTCTTGTTCTACTGGTTATCATTCATCTTCTACAACTTGTGTTTCATTTTCTTCTAGTTGTCTTTAATTTTTTTTCTGGCTGTCTTTCTTTTCTACTGGTTGCCTACTATCTTCTTCTTGTTGTCTTTCATCTTCTACAAGTTGTATTTCATCTTTTTTTTGTTGTCTTTCATTTTTTACAAGTTGTCTTTCATCTCATAGTAGTTGTATTCCATCTTCTTCTTTTTGTTTTTCATCTTCTACTAGTTGTCTTTCATCTGTAGTAGTTGTCTTTCATCTTCTTCTAGTTGTGTTGCATATTCTACTAGTTGTTTCTCGTCTTCTTCCAGTTATCTTTCATTTTGTATTTCATTATCTAGTTGTTTTTCATGTTCTATTGGTTGTCTTTCATTTTCTTCTAGTTGTCTTTGATCATTTTCTGGTTGTCTGTCATCTTCGTCTAGTTGTCTTTCCTCTTCTTCTGTCTTTTATCTTCGTCTGGTTGTCTTTTTGTTAAACTAGTTGTCTTTCGTCTTCTACAAGTTGTGTTTCATTTTCTTCTTGTTGTCTTTTATCTTTTTATGGTTGTCTTTCATTTTCTACTGGTTGCCTATTATCTTCTTCTTGTTGTCTTTCATCTTCTACAAGTTGTATTTTAATCTTCTTCTCGTTGTCTTTCATCTTCTACAAGTTGTATTTCATCTTGTTGTTCCTGTTCTTCTAGTTGTATTTCATATTTTAGTAGTTATTTCTCATCTTCTTCTAGTTGTCTTTCATTTTGTACTGGTTGTCTTTCGTTATCTACTAGTTGTCTTTCGTTATCTTTTGGTTGTCTTTCATCTTCTTCTAGTTGTCTTTCATCTTCTACTAGTTGTTTTTCATCTTCTTCTAGTTGTCTTTCGTCTTGTACTGGTTGTGTTTCATCTTGTACTGGTTGTCTTTCATGTTCTACTGGTTGTCTTTCATGTTCTACTGGTTGTCTTTCATATGCTACTTGTTGTATTTCATTATCTTCTAGTTGTATTTCATCTTTCTTCTAATTGTCTTTTATCTTGTACTGGTTGTCTTACATGTTCAACTGGTTCTTAATTAAAATATGAAGATTCAACAAATGTGAAAGATTTGATTGTCCCCAAGCAAATCTAAACAATTCGTTCCCGGGTCATAACTCACTAGGTTTAAAGGCCAGTTTGAACACTTAAACATTTACCATCGAACTACAAGACTTTTTTTAAATTATTTTGGATCCGGATTCATCATAAAATTGTCTACTCAAACTCTAATTTTTGTACTTGATGTTTCTCAATTAAAAAGAAAACGTGTTTTCACATCACTTTTGATTTTATTGGGGATATCTTAATTAATCATTCTTAAGATGATAAGGTAGAAGCATACTTAGAGATCATGAAGTGTTCCATCCTTCCCTTAATTTATAAAATAATCTCTTTTTCGATTAAACCTAGAAATTTAGGACAAAGTTACATAGCATGTTGGTAGGATATGACCTTATTTTGAGAATAAAATACAAGAAAATAGAAGTAAAGTAAAAAGCAAAAAGTCACCATCTCGCTCGATCCGGTTTTACCTTTCTATCGCGTAGACACAAACGAGAGGTTATGCGTTCCGAATGTACCTAAGGATTTCATCGGCCCTAGATCAAGCCGGGTGGAAGGACTTATATTTTTACGTCCTTTTATTATTTGGGAGATCTTTCGAGCCTATTGATAACCATTCTTACGTAGGCGCCCGTACTCATTTTTCTATCTCCATCTTTCATGCATATTTTTATGTTTTTCTATTTTTCATATTTTTTTTGTATTTTTCTTGGTTTTCTATTTTTTTTTGTATTTTTCTTGTATTTTTGAAAAAGTAAAGACAAAAAATAAAAACTAATCATATCTAATATGAATACATACAATCTTTAATACTTGTATCTAAAAATTATCGTTATACTTCGTCCAATTATTGAGGTTAAAATCTAAAGAAAGGGAATTCTTGAAAATACTTCTAATCATAAGATGCTTTTATTTGCTTAGCATTTAAGAAAAACTAGCTAAAATATCCTTTGCAATCAAAATGTTGTTAGTCCATGATTTTATCTAATCTTGAAAATCATACAAGCATAGAAAAAAGTATTTAAATTAAATCATAGAATTTTAAAGAGACAATTATCAAAAATAGACTTGTTCCATCATCGCCAAAATATTCCAATTTAACTTCTTATTTTGCTCCTTCTAATATGCTTTTACTCCTACATGACCTAATGCAACAAGGTTCTAAATGCAATTTGCTAGATAAAAACCCTAGTTCATCCTTCTAGAATTCATTCACGGTGATTTTAGTCAAAACTAGGTAAAACTGCCAGTGACCGAAAAATAAACATGACCTAAATACCTAGATTATACAATGCAATTTTTCTCTCCCCAAGCTTAGATGTTGCACCATATCAGTGCAAACAATCAAGCTAAAACAAAAGAAAAGAAATCTAAATAACTCACAAAAATAAAAAAAGAAAGTGATACAATCTCTCTACTCCTGTGGCAGCGGCGGTGGTGGGTATGGATGAGGATGAGGTGGGTGAGGTGGTGTATGAGGAGCTCTGGCAAACCACTGATCGGGGAAAAAGATATAGTGCGGAGGATTATAGTCCATCTCTTGATCATCTAGACCATAGAAGTATAGCTCATTTGTCATGTGCTCGATCCTGAGATCCTCTCGTCTTGTCCATCAATTTGGAGGCGGAGCGCGTCGAAATTGTTCCTTAGACCACTGAAGCTGGCCTGGTAGTTTGTCCGAAGCTGCCCAACCATGCCCGTCAGCCCTTGGATCGCTTGCAACACTGTCTGCTGCTGCTGCTGCTACTGCTGTGCATGCGGATGCACATGCGGTTCTTCCCCAACAGCATGTGCTGCTGCCTGTTGTTGTGCAACAGCTGCTCCTGCCTCAAGCCAGTTCCAGTCAGGGGTCCCTGGTGCATGCGGTTCTCCCTCAGCCGCATGGAACACATAAGGTCCAACAAAGGGTGGTTGCGGCGCTGGCTCGTCCTGCGGAGGCGGATGAGGCTGACCCTAAGTGAAAAGCCTCCCCCATGTGCCCATGTCATCGTAGATGACGGGCTCGAGCGGTAGTTGAGTTTCACCGTTCTTGTTCTTCTTGGCAAAAATAGGGGGGTTGGGCTCCTCGGAGAATATGGGACGCTCGCATCCATGCGAGGTCTATTTTTACCTTAATGGGCTCGATATACACCGAGGTCTACCCCGACCTTTTGTGCAATGAAATGCACGACCCCTACGAGCCCATCGAAACGGTGGCCTTCTTGTTATGCACCACTTTCTCTATGCTTTCGGCCAAAAAATAGCCGAAATTTGGCCTTTCGGTCCCTAAACAGATCAAACGGTTGAGTGCACAATGCATGAAGAAGAGGTCCCAATAGTTTGCCACGACTTGAGTCTCGCTGCGTGCAAACATAGAGTTTAAGAGGGCTTGGTGAAAATATTAGAGAGTGGTGTGCCGGATGGCGTTGCTCTTTCAGTTTCTCTCACCGGAGAGCTCGTGGCTGATGAAATCCCAAATGTTCTTTACCGGTTCGGTGTCATACTCGCAACTCCGTATATTGGAAAACCCAAAACTTCATTCAACCAAGAGAGAGAGAAATTGTACCTAAGGTCGAGGAAGGTAAAGTAGACTCGACCTCTCCTTCTGCTGAATTTGAAGGAGGTGAGAATCGGTAGGTTGGTTCAATGTAGGCATTGCACTCCCTCAACCCAATCAGAAAGTCCCAAATGCCTAAGGTTTCAGCCATATATCGAAATTGGTCCTCAATTCCGATCGCTCTCATGGTACCAGGGTGAATGACCCGAAATACACCGAGCTTCCTCTTCTTGAGGTTCTTGTAATGGTCCTCCTCGTCACTGGAGGAGGATGAAAAATCACAGGTTCCATGGGGTCCGATTCCTGTGAGGGCGACTCACCCCCAGTCGGTGAGTGCTCTTGGGCATAGGTTGGATCCGACACGGTGGTTATGGTCAGAAGAGTAGGTATAGGAGGAGGTAGAAGAAGAAGAACCGGAGGTAGCAACCTGTTTGGCCAGTTGCTTGACTTTGGCCTTGAGGTTTGTAAGCAAACCTGTTTTCTTCATGGTCTCTGTCTGGAAAGGGAACCGTATGCGGTTGGTGGTCAACTAAAGCAGAACCGAATCCCTTGTACCAAATTGGGTACCTAATCCCAAACGACCCTCTCCTAAAGCAGAACCTTTTGACGAAGTTGGGTTTTAGTGGATTTTACAGTTCAACCAAGGAAGACCATTGAAGAACCGAAACCGTGTGCGGTTCTTGATGGGAGAGAGAGCAAAGGAGGTAGTTGGTGTGGCGGCTTCAAGGAGAAATGAGCAAGGAGAGGAAGAGAAGGAAAAATAGAGAGTGAGAAAAGAGAGAAAATAGAGAGAAATGGCGGGGATCGGATCCTGTGTGGTTTATAGGGCTTGAAACGATGCAACGAAACAACGCGGGAATTCGAAGAGTAAAAAACCCGTATCGGGTCTACTAACGGGTGTAACCGCATACGATTCATAGAGGATCAAGAATGCGACCTATTATTTCTTCCGTTACCCGCTTGGATCTCCCACAGTTGGTCACTTGCATGCGGTTCGTCACCAAGCATATGCGTTTCAGTGGTCATCCTCATGCGACTGCCTTGCCATTTTTTTATCTCTTTTTCTGTTTTCTTTTCTCTTGTTCTTACGTGTACTCCTATTCTCCTTTCTGCATTTCTTGTTCGCAAGAAATAGACTAAATTTGTGAGTGACCTTTAGATTTGGACTCGACTTTTGATTTAACTAAAATTTTAATTAAAAGGTAACAAGGGTTCTTGGGTTGCCTCCCAATAAGCACTTCATTTAGGTCATTAGCTTGACCCTACCCGTGATCGTGTCTAGTCAGGAGGTTTATATGGAAGACTCATTAGCTTGGATGCGTATGTCTTATTTGCTTCCTTACTTTTCACCACTTGGCTAAGCGGATGTTTCTTGAAAGGAACATGGGTCATCAGTCGTGTCTTTCTTAAGGTCGAAAACTTCCTTTGTTGGGTTCTACATTATCCTTGGGTTCTAAATTACGCTGTTCAGGTTGTGGCTCCTCGTTCTTAAGAGTTGGTATCTCAGTGTGGTCAGCTGGATTAGTTGTAATCATTCCATCTAGGTTTTTACTAGGTTGATTAGCTTCTTCCTGCATCATGTGACAGGTCACCGGAGGTGAGTCCTCTTCTTGAGCTTGTCTCCAAATAGACTAGCTTCTTCGGTTGTATCCACACTCATACCTAAACTGGGTGTGGTGATTGAGTCTATGTCATCGAGATCTTCATAGGCATATGAATTTATGCTTGGTGAAGACGGAGACCATGGGATATCAACGTCTTCGAGTAGGTCGTCCATTCATCCTTGCCTATTCATCAATGCTTGTCACTTCATCTTCTTCCAAAAATTCTAAGCAGTATGCTTGGTTCGTTTCAGCTGGGTACTTCATAAACCTATTTATGTCGAATTCAACTTTTTCATTTCCAACTGATAACGATATCTTTCCATTTTTTACGTCTATCACTGCGTTACACATGGCGAGGAAGGGACGTCCCAGGATGATTGGGATCTTGTCATCTTCTTCCATGTCAATGACAACGAAATCTACAGGAATCCATAGCTCTCCAACTTTGAGCGGAACATCTAGTAACACTCCTTCGGGGTATCGAATTGAGCGATTTGTTAGTTGCAGGGTCAACCTTATAGGCGAGAGCTCTCCAAATCCTAGTTTGTAGAAGACGGACTTCAGCATGAGGCTTACGGTTGCGCCCAAGTCGTATAGTGCTCGCTTGAACATGGTGTTCCCGATTACACATGGAATCGAGAAGCTTCCTTGATCCTTGAGCTTTTGCGGTAGCTTGCTTTGAACCATGGCGCTGCACTCCATGTTTAGAGACACAGTTGCACAATTTTGTAGCCTTTTTCTGCTAGAGACTAACTCCTTCAGAAACTTAGCATAGGAGGGTATTTTGGTGATAGCCTTCGTAAATGGAATTGAGGTGTGCAATTGGCCTAGTCTTTCGAGAAATTTCTCAAATTCCTTCTCGAGCTTTGTTTTGAGAATTCTTTGAGGAATATGCATACGGTTGATAGGGAGGAGGCTCCGAACTGGTTTATTTAGTCGACTCCCGTCATTTTGTATTTGTTCTCTGCTGAACTGGAGGTGCATACAGTTCAGACTGGAGGTGCTCAGTTTTGATGTGAGGAGCGAGATCTCGCTCTCTTTTGTGTTCTTCTATCATGGTTGTCCTTCTTGATTCATGTGTTGGTAGTAAATAATCTGGACTTTGGCATAAGTCATCAATTATTCGTGTTGCTCTTTTAACGCTTTGATTTATGAAGGCTCCTCATACCGATGAGTTTACTAGCTGCTTCAGATGAGGGAAGAGACTGTCATAGAAGGATTGTAGGACTAGCCACTTGCCAAGTCCATGATGAGGAATTCTCGCAAAAGATCCTTATGGCGCTCCCATGCATCGCTAAGGGATTCTCTATCCATTTGTTGGAAACCAGTGATCTTCGCGCGATAATCAACGGCCATCCTTGGTGGAAAGTACCTTGCAAGGAAAGCATTAGATAATTGGTTCCAATCCGTGATTGATTCGGCACAATGAAACCATGCTTTTGGCCTAGGTCCAAATGAGAAAGGAAATAGGCAAAGACGGATGTTGTCTTCGTCTAATCCAATCATTTGGATTGAGTCGCTTATGGTAAGGAAATTTGCGAGATGTACTTGAGGATTCTCTCCCGGCTGTCCTTCAAATTTGTTCCTTTGCACCTCGTGCATATAGGATGTCTTGATTTTTGAGTTGGCGGTGGTAGTAGGTAGCTTAATGGTACTCTTGTTGTTATCCCCAATTGGCATAGAGTAGTCCTTGAGTGGTTTTGTCTCCTCTTCATCAACTTTCACTTGATTGGGTAGAGTTTGATTATTGCCATGAGGCGGTGATTGATTTTGATATGCTCCAATCAGTAGATTGTTTTGCGGTACACCATCTTGCGGCTGTTCAGGGTGGTTACTCATGTTGGTTGAACTTGAATTAACCTCCACTAAGATGTTCTTTTGTACTTCGTCTTAGATGATCAGGGTAGTGGTAACAGTTCTTTCTTGTTTGAGTTGAGAGCTGCACAGGACCTTGTGAATCCCGCCAGTGTATGCACCTACAAGAAAAGATAATTAATATCTACTCATAAAACTGAAAATTAAAAGATGCTAAAATTTAAATATTTTTTTTTTGGATTTTTGGGGTTTTCAATTAAAAAGTAAATAATAGAAAATAAAAGATACAATTCAAGAAAATAAAAAGAGACCTTGATTCAATTAGAAAAGTTAGACACATTAATGACAATGTAAAAATTAGCAAGAATTTTCACACTATCCCGGGCAATGGCGCCAAAAAGCTTGATGAGTCAAAATCAAAGCTTATAATATTTATAACTCTAATTGTCTACTTTACAATTGATTCACAAACGCATGAACCTATCGTATAGTATAGATCAGGGTGTCGATCCACAGGGATAGTGTATTAAAAGATCTAACAATAATCAAGTCTAGGTTTTTGGTTGTTTAGTTATACTAAACTTAATGTACTGGTTTTCTTCTTTCTTTTCTTTATAGTTGTTGTTTACTTATGTTGTTCTTTATTTATGTTGTTTTTATCTTTTGCTTTTATTTTCTTAATCATATGCTTTTTTTTTTTATAATATGTATTTCCTACTTGTGATAACCCTAAGTTAAAGTAAAACAGCTCCTGTGCTTTTTTATAATATTGTTATCTAGGGGAGGTGGTAACAGTGTACACTATAACTATAGTGTACGCTATAACTAGAGTGTACGCCTCTTGTCAAGTCTGTTATTAAGTTAGAGTAGTAATTTATTGTTGAGGCATTTTTGTCGGCCTGTTATTTTAGTGTAGACCGGCGCAAACGTCTCTGCAGATACACTCCCTCCCTCGAATAGGTAAAGGGGAAGAAGCTTATTGTTTGATTGTGGGGATTCTTTTCCTTCCGGCAGGCGCAAGCCCTTGCCGTTAATTACCCTGGATAGTACCCAGGAACCTCCGATTAAGGGGCTAGACGAAATGACATAGGGTAGGGTATCTAAAGTGCAATCAAGAAGAGAGGACGATACTGAATCAGAGGGGTAGTACTGATTCAACTCTCGAAGGGGCATACTAACAGTGTATGCCTAGTATTTACTAGGGCTTTTGTTTAATTTGGGGTTTTCAGGGCTTTTGTTTGGGGTGCCTGTTTCATGCAAGGGCTTTAGCTGAACATATATGTTATGGGCGACACCGAACTTCGTGAGTGGGTGCCTGGAACACTTCGACAGCCTACAGGTCGGACTGGCGCAGAGGATTTAGACAAGGGCGTATCGTATGCCCGTGGTGTCCATAGGGTTTTCCTTCCCATGGGTTCCTACTACATGCAAAGGCTTTAGCGGAACATATATGTTATGGGCGACACCGAACTACGTGAGTGGGTGCCTGGAACACTTCGACAGCCTACGAGTCGGACTGGCGCAAAGGGTTTAGACAAGGGCGTATCATATGCCCGTAGTGTCCGTAGGATTTTCCTTCCCTTGGGGTGCCTATTACATGCAAGGGCTTTAGCTGAACTTATGTATTTGTTGGGATGGCATGAGAGCCTTTGAATTTGGGTGGCGCAGAAGCCTTTAGTTTGAGATGGCATGGGAGCCTTTGATTTTGGTTGACGTGGGAGCCTTTGACTTGGGTTGGCGTAGGAGCCTTTGGTTTGGGTGGCGTGGAAGCCTTTGGTTTGGGTTGGTGTGGAAGCCTTTGGTATGGGTGGCGTGGAAGCCTTTGGTTTGGAATGGCGTGGAAGCCTTTATTTGAGTTGGCGTGGAAGCCTTTATTTGAGTTGGCATAAAAGCCTTTCATTTAGGGTCGTGTGGCAGCCTTTATTTGAGTTGGCGTAGAAGCCCTTGGTTTTGGTGTAAGGAAATTTGTTTCATTATCCTGAATTAATCATGACAAAGGGTCTTGATTTTTTTCTTCTGACTCGCTTTATCTCTGAGTTCACACATAAATTTACATGAACCATTGGTTGGCAAAGATAGTCGCACTATTTCTTTAAAGTGACTCAACAGTGAATTTGCAATTCTCCAATTTCATTCCTAAATTGATTAATGCACTACCAATTGCAATGGTGAAATAAATCTGACCACGTTCAACCCATCTTACTTTTCTTATATATCTCTTTTATCTTTTTTTTTTTATACCACTGTTGTACAATAGTGAATGATATGAATTCACTTGTCCAATTTGTATTTTTTTTTCAAGCAACGTTTTATTTTACTTGAATTTTCTCTCAGGCATTTTTTTTATTTTTTTTCACATCTATCCAATCAAGTATGACTTCTTCGTTTAACTTTTTTTGTTTGTTATAACATTCCTTGTTTTATCTTTTCATTCAAGCTGCGTACTCCCTTATTATTCTTTTGAAATTTCAGCAACATCTCGGTCTTAACTTGATTCATTTGAATATCATTTTTCATGTCTAATTAAGAGAGAATTTTGACAGCATTTCTGCCTAATTCGCACTCGTCATTAGCATGATTGTGGCATCCTACACGCACCGAGTGCTTCGGATCCTTTTTTTTGTTGACACTCTACTCCATCGAGTGTTTCGAGCCCGTTGAATCACCCTACCGGCACCCTACACGCACCAAGTGCTTCGAGTCCGATAGTAGCGAGTGTTTGTGTAATTTTACCCGACCGGCACCCTACGCACACTAAGTGCTTCGAGTCCGGAAGTGGCGGTGAGGTGTATCTTATGAATTTTTTTTCTTTTTAGAATATTTTTTTATAAAATACAAAGGATGGAGAAGAGATAAGAGGATAAAGAAAAGAAAATAAACTATTCACTTCAAATGCAAGAATCCTTCTCTTTTATTTACCTTTTTTTCTTACTCGTCTGGGGATGTGAAATGTACTTCTTTTTTGTATTATTTTCTCTCAATCTCACTATTTTACTTTGTGTATAGCTTTGACTTTGTCTCTCGGTCTCTCTGTCCTTTTTTTCTCTATTCTATAGTTGTTCTTTTATAGCACAGGGGAGGGGCATTATTGTTGCCAAAGATTATGCTTCTCAAATTAATTCAGCCAGGCGTGTGCCTCCTTTAATTTCCAGATATTTCGCATACTGTTATAATACAGGATTACACCATTATAATTATAGCGGTGAGCATGCTTCAGTTATTTTTTTGTTAATGATATTGAATCATATGTGACCATTGTTACTATGTGACTTGTGTAGAATTTGTCTTTAAAAGATCGATTTTTTATAAATAAAAAAAAAATGTGCTGATGTCAGCTTCTTAACAAGATTGATATTATTTTGTTTCTTGCATCGTTATGACGGTGTGTTTTTTTTATTTTACTGACCTCAAGAGCATCATATATAACTTGCATTTATATTTTTTTTATTCATGCTCTTTATTATATATTTTTTTATTATACTTTTTTTTTTTTGATGTTTATACAACAAATCTTGCCAACTAATTAACTTCAAGGAGCCATTCGGGCCTGATATATCGTTCAAGGATCAATCCCAGCAAATGAAGAATCAAAATTTTTATTGATGGTGATAGGTGTCATTAAGGACATTTAAACTCAACATTTGTTGTTAGAGTGGTTTCAGTATGGAGCTTGATGGGTTGAAGGCTTTTTGTTAGCGGGCTAAAGATATAATAATAATAGAAATTGGTAAATCATGATGAGACTCATCTTGAACCGAGCGGGCCCGTATGACCCATTTCACAAAATTTCAACGTATAGCCTTTAATTGAATTAATATAAATGAAGGCCTTGATCCGAGAGGGGCTGAATTGCACAAAGAAAGGCTTTCATTATTTATTTTACTCTCCTCACTTAAATATATATTTTTTTTATTTCATTTTATTATTGTCATCATTATTGTAATTTCCGTACATTTTTTTTTGCTACTCATAAAGGTGGGTCAGTGACAGTTTTATACGTTTGAAATGTACATATATATATTTTTATTGTGTTGCATTATTTTTATAGTAGAATAAATGTCACAATCAATCCATTTGTGTTGGATTTGTCTCATTGCCGTATTTTTAGACTAAAACATTTATATTGGTAGATGAGCCACACCTGAGGGATGAGGGCGAGCATAATTCCACCACCTCCCCGGATCCGGGAGTCAGAAGCTAGTCTAAAACTCGCTCTATTGTAGCATTTCATGCTTTCAATGCTTGTAAAGTGGTCTCTTAGGGTCAAGAGACCTCAAGTAATTAATAGTAGTTGTTGTTGTTAGAGGGAAGTGACTCCGAAATCTCCCTTGCTTTCTTTGTTGAAGCAGTTCAAGAGATTCTCGGCTCCTTTCCCTACCTAGGCACTACGTCGATTGAGTAGCTCTCCCTTGTGAGCCTTCACGGAGATTCTCGCTTCTTCTCAACCACCTCTTTACACATTTACACCATTTAAGTCCAGTCCTCTCTCTTAATTTGTCTCTCCATTCTCATTGTCCTTTTCTTCCTCTAATTGGTGTAGATCGATACTTTGACTCTTTATTCTCTCTTTATTTCCCCTCGTGTGCAATCTTGATTTTCTGTCGGGGTTTACACTATAGCACTTAGAGAAACTATGATGGGCTATAAGACTCGACTATCATAATCAGACGGAGAAGAGAGAAATTAATATTATTTAATAGCTAGTAACTGTATTTTCGATCATCAAAATATGAAGGTTTAATCACAGCTTTTCTTAGCAGAGGAACCTTTGCATGGATGTGAGACAAATTACGTCTATGGGGAGGTTTCTCGATTGAGAAAAGTTGTGAATAACTTTCAGAATCTTTATGAATTAGAAGTAGTAGCAAGGTCCTTTGGTATGTAGTTTATTTTATGATTCTTTACTGGCTAGCAAACATGAATATAAAAAAATATTTATTAGTGTACACAGTTCTATAGAAATGATCGTGTATAAACTCCTTTGAATTATAGTTTTCATTTTTTCACGCCTATTTTTGTGAAGTATGCACATTTTTGGTAGGGCTCGTGTTTGTTTTAGTTCACTATACACGGTTGTTTTGTTTAAACCGTGAATGATTAATAGTTAGGATTTTTACTTTTTTGGTGCCTCTTCGAATTGTGCCATGTCTTTAATTATCAACAACTCCACCGCTCTACGTCTAATCAAATAACTCTTTAACTCCTTGGTCTCTTCTCCCTCTATACTCTCCTCGATCGGTCTCTCCATCTCCCTCTTCATTTCTCTCTTAGGGTTTCATATATATAGCTGATGTTTCTTTAGGGTTTTGACACCGCTGTGAGAACCACTAATTTTCTAACTCATTCCATTTTTCTTTCTAAACTCAGTTCGCTAGGTTTTTCATGAGTAAGAAGGATTTGAAGTAGGAGACCAAGACTAAGCATGAAAGGTATAAAATGAAGTATTCACTTCTCCTTCGGTTTGTGTCTTTCTGTGTTTGGACTTCGTCCTCCCTGTGGAGACACATAACGAAGGATGCGAGGTAGGAGGCGGAGAATTTGGTGTCTAGTCTCACCACCCCCATTTATAAGAGGGTAATCTTTTAATTTGTTTCGATTTATCTTGAGTTAGACTTGAAAAAATAAATATAAGACTAATCGAGTATAAACTGGCTTTACATGCATAAACTGACTTTAATTGTTTGTTCCATGATGATGTATATATATGGGTTAATGTAAAGTTTAAGGGAAAAAAAATAACATGTTTGTGTGAAACTCTTAATGTACTTGCTGGCTATATACGTATGTTTGTTGCATGATCTGAATTTACATTACATATTATAATATGGAATGATGAAACCAATAGCAATTATTGATCAGTCAAGCTGAAAACATAACTTGACACGGGAATTGTGTACAAGGCTAGAATGTCAGGTTTTGTTTTCTTTATTTTTGGTTTTATTTTCTTCTTAGCTCGAGATGTTAGGGTTTTGACTTTTCATTTTAATTAGTAGCTCTCAGAGGCTCTCTTCATGAAATGTTGAAGATGTAAATTGTATGTATGATGTATATTATGGATGTGAATTGTATATATTTGTCGAATGTTGAATGAATATGATTGATTTATGTATGTTGTGTTGAATATTTATGTTTGTTGAATGTGAATAAATATGACAGATTATTTTTTGTATGCTGTGATGTTGAATATTTATTGAATTATGGATGTGTAATTAATTGTATGTTTAATGGCTAGCAAATAGAGATATTAGCCAATTATAAGTTGTAAAAAGATCATAAACTTTTCTAAATAACAATCCGTGTACGGTGTCCAAAATCATACACGGATGACTTGTAGAAACCATGTATATAAACCTTGTTATTGTACACGGTTACTTTGACCGTGTCGAGACCAGCATTTTCAGCGTTATTTTTATTTTTTTGAAATCTGACACGGTTGAATCCACTGTGTATGTTAGTACTATATAGACATGGTTTGGAAACCGTGTATAACACCCTCCTATTCGTACACAACGCTCGTTGACACGATCGTGTAACCGTATGACATTAGCTTTTCGGACCGTGTATAATTGCGTTTTCTGTACTAGTGAATAAACTTTGAATTAAACATGCTTTTAACCTGCGTCTTCCGTGTCCAACAATCACACCCTTAACCACAACTACGTTCGGCGCGCTTGAATGAAATTGCTAACGGACTAAAAAAATCAATACTTAATATATATCTCCTTTTTTGTGCAGCAAATTAAACAGAACTGACAAACTTTGTATTGATCTATTAGAATAAGCTGATGTTGTTGGAGGATTTAATATATGGTTGTGATGAAATTCATCAAAGGTTATAAATTACTTATAATGAATTTTAGTTTTTCTACTAAATTTTAGTTTTTAAAATTCAAAATTACTTATAATGAAAATTCAGATGATGTCGGGGTAGAATGGTAAAATGCCAACAAAATATTTGTCAGAAATACAATCCTCCATACTTCCATGAAATGCATCGGTATGAGAATATTATAATTAATTATTGTTAACGGAAACTCCATTATTCAGATGTGCACTTAGCACTTTATACATTGTCAACTTGTGCACTTAGCAGTTTAAATTTTTTTTTTTTTGAGATCTTGACAGGGGCTGTCGAGGGAGTTTATAAAATATTAAAAAGCATCTTTTATATTCAAGCAAGTCTACGGTGGAAAATTACAAGGATCACAAGAGGAGAAACATGGTGATGAAGCGGGGAGGAGGCTTACTAGGAAGATATGAGACCCAACAGTTTGTTTGTGGTGCCATGGTTAAATCCTTGTTTTTCGCCATTGTCGTCCTCTCAGTTCTCAACTCTGCAGTGCTACGAGACTCCATTTTTCATAGTGAGTATTTGGTTTCATAATGTGGAAATGTTACCTCCTAGTTTCATAAGTATTTTTTCTAACTTATGAAAGTTGTGGTTTTCTATTTTTAAGATTTCAGCTTTAAATTAATATAACTACTGTTTGGTAAATATAATAGTTGAGACAGTACTATTTGTTGAGAATTGAGAAGAAATTAAACTTGATTCATCAAATTCTAAAGTGAGATGAACTGATTGATGGAACGTTGGAATATTAGAGTTACATTGTTTTGGAGAATGAAATTTAAATGTAAATATTTTTCAGTGAAGTTTAAAATGGTGAAAATTTCAAATATGTTTTATTTTTTGTATATGTATTTTAGTGAAGGCTGCGAGTTAAAGAATTAGTTTTAAATGCGAGGATAAAAAATAGGGATGAATTGTCCTCAAACTCAATCTCCGAAAACACCCCTCAAGTATGTATCTCCTGTCCAACGCCCCTGTTCAATCCTTTTGAAACTTTGTTTACAACTTTTTAATTAAAGTATCATTAGCAAATCTATAAACCTCTTTCTACAAGTCTTTAAACCCTAAAATCTAACTAGTTCAACTTCTAACTAGTTTTGTCTCCAAACCAAAAAAAGAAAGATTATTTTTTCCTCTAATCATTATCGTCCATTGTCCTGACGATCTGTGATTAATTTTGCGAATATAAGACTACGAACATATTTTACTCGATTTTTTTTTTTCAAATGAGATCCATGATGAAGTACCTTTGAGTTATATTAGTGTTTTTTTTTTACAGTAAATTTATGTCCGTAGGCACTTAAAATTTTGTTTCTCAAGTCTTTAAATTTTTGTCTACAACCCTTTAAAGGACTCGTGTCCAGCCTTTAAACTTCACATGTAACTTATCAAAAAAAAGTTGATAGTAAAAGCCCGTAGGCACTTTAAATTTGGTTTCTCAAACTTTAAACATTTGTCTACAACACTTTAAAATACTTGTGTCAAGCTCTTAAACCTTACACGTAACTTATCAAAGTGCAGTCTTTATACATATCATATGAAGCATTTAAACCTACGTGTGCAAGCCTTTAAACCTATAATACCTAACATATCAAGTTTTTATATGTAGTATATCTCCAAGAAACAAATCATCGACACGAATACAACTCGAAGGTACCAAATCATGGATCTCATATATTTTTAAAGGATAAAATTGAGTAGAAGACATTCGTAATTTTAGATTCACAAAATTCGTGACAGATCGTCAGAAAAATGGACTAGAATAATTAGAGGAAAATTAAAAAAAAATAGATGAAATGAATCTTTCATTTTTTAATTTGAAGACAAAAGTTAGAAGTTGAACTAGTTGGAATTCGAGAATGAAAGCTTAAGGGACAAAATCTTCTCTAAAAAAATTATTAATGCCGTAGGTAAGACCAACCGATAATTATGTCCGAGGATATGGTTCTCACACTTACTTTTGACCCTACTAATTATTTTCAACCTACATAATATAAGCGGGAAAGCACATACAATTATGTTATTCTTTTATGTATGACTAATTAAGTAATCTGGGTAAGAGCTAGCAAGATTTTGCAGGAAAAAGATACGCTGAATGGATGACACCAAATGATACAGAAGAGAAGACCGAGAAAAAGATAGAACCACTTACAAGTAAGCTACTACGGACAACTGCATGTCACAATATACAACAAACTCACTTTTTAATTTATATTTCAAAATAACCTAAATTGCAAATCCAAAACAATTATTCTTGTTCATCTATATGATTTTTTTATATTTTTTTAGTTCATTTTGTACTAGATCAGGTGGTCAAAAATGAATATCTTAAAATAAATCAATCATAGTTAACGAGATTTGTTTATTTTTTTTATCACTTGATCTTGCAAAAATGAACTTAAAAAATTAGAATTTTTTACATTCACGCATCTCTCATATCAATGAACAAATTAAGTTGACATTTGGATTTTAAAAGTTTGAAATATAATGAAAAGTCAACTTGTAGTATTTTGTACGTAGCACTGAAAACTTGTGATCTTGGAATCCTCTTCATACAAAATTATCAAATAAATGGAGGTTGAATAAGGAAAATTGGAATTTGCAAAACTAACAGGATTTGATATCTTGATGTCATCATTTGATTCGAAAGAGAAGCAAGACAACAAGGAACCAGAATGGCTGGTGGAGGAAGAGCCATCTACAGGTAAGTCCGTCGACACTTGATACAGTATCAGTTAACATATTGATCCAGAAAGTACTCTCAAAATGATTATGAAAAATCTATGCAGAAACCAAATTCAGAAGCTACGTACAGCTTACAACAGAATTAGAAAAAAAAAAAGAAAGGAAAATCAGGTGCACGTGTCTATCTAAAAAACAGTGCATACCTTGAGAAAGTTAGAAGTTTGAGATTATTTTATTTATTTTTATTTTTTTTGAAGGCAGAACATTAAGAAACTTTAATTAACTTGGTGCAACTGGAACCAACTCCGCTGCTCGCCAAATAGGCGAGCAGGCCCTGCTTTTCAAAATCGAACCGTTCATCTGTGTTGAGATCCGTGCATGAAAAAAATTCAACGGGCTGATTTTGAAAAGCAGGGCCTGCTCGCCTATTTGGCGAGCAGCGGAGTCGGATCCGGTGCAACTTATATGTGAAATTCAGGATCAGATGGCCCAGCCCAATCATCCCATTATATTAAAAAAAAGAAAAAAAAATGGTACCAAGCTAACAAGTAAACAAATTATGCAGAATCTGATGAAAAACAGACCTCGCCTACAAATGAGAAAACGCAAGAATCTAGTCCCACAACGGCAGGTTAATTCATGCTTGTGAATTACTTTACATTTATAGTTCTTTCAATATTTTCTTTTTTTATTGTAATAACTAATAAGCCTTTTTCTATTTCACAGATAGGTTGGGTAGGTTAGAATTCAATGCGTCCAACCAAAAATTTGACCCAATAATTTGAAATCTTGATAGCTATTATCCTTCACTAAATAATTGCCACCTTAAAAACTAACAGAAGTCATAGTGAATAGGGGTGTGAATGGCACCCTTTTATCGGTATACCTGATCCGTACTGTATTTGATAGACAGGTACGAGTAAGACACTTTTTTCGTAAACTTTTTGGGTACATATAAAGATTTTTTTTCGTTATCTAAACGGGTAAGGGTACGGGAAAAGCCTATCCATACCCGTTACCCGATCGGGTAAAAATAAAAAAATTGATATATATTATATATATTAATGAGCAATGAATATTCATTCTCTAACAACTCTTGATAGTTGTGTTACACTTATTAACCATTACCGCAAATTCCAATAAAGTTTAGACCTTTAAACCACATATAATATGTGCGAAATGAATGTGGTTTACCCGTTATTTACCCGCTACCGTTTCGTTATCCGACAACCATAAGGGTAAGGCTATGGCACGGATAAGGTAATTTGTAGTGGGTAAGAGTAAGGTACAGGTAAGGACAACTTATAACGGGTACGGGTATGAAAATGCTCCCACCCGACCCTTATCGTATCCGTTGACACCCCTAATAGTTAACAAAAGCTAATCCAAGATACAATATATCTGCTCCATAGAGGGGGATATAAGAATTGTCCCAGATGCCTCCACAATTTTTATCGTCTCTCCTCACCAATCCAAACACCATGACATGGAAGATCAAGCCATACCCGCGAAAATGGGAGTCCGGCACAATGGAGGCAATAAATTAATTGGGATGGGTATCACAAATCCAAATCAGTATGATGACCTCTCGGAACCATTTGATTGGTTCACGATCCGTGGGCGCCGCTTAAATATTCATGCATGGCGCTTCAATATTTGTGCAGATCAAGCGCACACACATCATGTGATGAAGCGAATCTGATGGTTCCGAACAGGATTGGACGTGCCCCGCTTCCATTTAAATATGCACGAATGTGTAGATGAAATTCATAATCAAACCCCCCCCCCGCCCCCCCCCCCCCCCCCCCCAAAAAAAAAAAAAAAACACTGACATTGCTATTGACATTTTATGCAGATTCTAGCACAACTCAGCCCTCAGTTCCTTCAGATCAGAGACAAGAGGAAGCTCCCTCCAAGACAAGTATACGATATTACAGAAAACTACAATACAATTAACTTATTATTACGTCAGTGTTACATATAAAAACCCTTACAAACCATGTAACAAATTGCGGTTAATACAAGTAGGGGCGAGCCCTGTTATTTCTCTAAAAAAAAATACCTTATTATTATGATAGTGCTATAATTTTGATAATCCTTTCCAAAATAGCAACAATTGACATTTTTAAGTGCCAATTGTTGTGCAGAATCCACCACAACGGAACTCTCTGTTTCTTCAAATCAGGAACAAGACCAAGCAATCTCCAATTCAGATATATATTAGTACGAAGTAAAATATAATGGTTCCACTGGATATTATTACAGAAACTAGTATTTATATTAATTTGATTAAGTGATGATTAAAATGATAGTTACTGTTACAAAACTATGTACTAGTAGCATACAGTACTCAGTAGCATATTTAGTTTCATTAATAGCAAAAATTGATTTGTTTATAATTCACAGATTCTCATTCTCCGGCTCAAAACACAGGCATAATTTGTGAATTCTCTGACTTCCGATACAACATGTGCTCCATAGAAGTGAACCTGAAGGTTATGGGGAACTCGGCAACTGTGCTCGTCCTACCTCCATCTTTCACCACTGCCAACACCACTGTCTGGAAAATCCGTCCATTTACCCGAAAATGGGAGGAACTTACCATGGCACGTGTTAGAGAATTAACAATCCAATGGGCCTCGAATCAAAACCAAGGACTTGCTTGTGATGTGACACATGATGTGCCCGTTTTGATATTTCCAACACCATTTTTTTTTTCATTCAACCTGTTCCATGACTATATGGATCTGCTCATACCGCTTTTCGTTGCTGCAAACCAATACAATGGAAAAATTCAGTTTGCGGTGACGAACTTCCAGGGGCCTTGGATTAATAAGTTCATGCCACACCTACAAGCGCTCTCACACTACTCCATTATTAACCTCGATTCAGAAACCCTAGTTCATTGTTTCCCATCAGGACAAGTAGGCCTTAGAGCAATTTTTCCTATGACAGTGTATAATTATTCATATCAAAATATTTCCACCATGGTAGGCTTTAAAAACTTTGTGAGAACAAGCTTATCATTAGAGAGAACTCTAGTTGATATTACTGATCAGAAGAACTCAAACAAGAAACCGAGGATAGCTATTTTGCTAAGGAAAGTCACCCGTACATTTACGAATGAAAACGAGATTGTAGAAATGGCCAAAGGAGTCGGCTTCGAAGTTGTTCGAGTTGATACTGAAACCACAAAAGATTTTCCAAGAATAGCACATCTAATAAACTCTTGTGATGTGTTGATGGGATTGCATGGAGCTGGTTTAACAAACATGATGTATCTACCAAACAATGGAACACTCATACAAGTTCTTCCTTGGGGGGACTTGAGATTCATAAGTTGGAAAGATTTTGGGGAACCAACAAAATATATGGGACTAAACTATATAGAGTACGAAATAAAAGAAGAAGAAAGTACTCTTATAGAGAAGTACCCAAGAAATCATACTGTTTTTACAAACCCACAAGAGTTACACAAGCAAGGTTGGACGGTAATGTCTTCTGTTTATCTGGTAGAACAAAGTGTGAAGCTTGATGTGAATAGATTTAGAGGAGTTTTGGTGGATCTTTTTAATTCCCTTACTCAACAAACGAGAAAAAAGTAGAGGAGCTTAGAACAAAGTACTGTATCTTTTTATTTTATTTCCCTAGCCTTTTTAATTTGTTTCTTACAACTTTAGTGATATGACTGTTGTCTTGAGGAAGTTTTTTGTTTCGTGAAGCAAGGGTCAAATATATATATCACTAGATCTAGTTTCATTTATACGAGATATAACTATTGAAGGTCTCAGACTCAGAGCGAGAGATGGAAAAATATTGATCCTCTAAACTTTAATTCACCGACTACTAATGAGATGGAAAAATAATTCAGTAAGTTCTCCATCAACAAAATCGTAAAACAGGAACAAAAGTAATATTACTAATGGCAGTACGTAGTAATTAAGTAAAACAACAAGAAAAGTGTTAAGACAATAAAAGACATGTCCAGTCTTGCTCCAAATGGAGAGGATTAAAATTACTCTCCAACAGATTTGGCAGCCTATTATTCTTCTTGATGATTCCTAGCGATTTCTTGACTTCTATAGAAAATATAATTAGACGATTTATTGACTTCTATAGAAAATGTAATTAGGTTAATGATACGCTTTGCTATATATACAGCAGCTATCTTCTCCTTTGTATTCAATCAAAAATAAATGAATAAAATATAGTTTAACATATTCTTCTATCTCCTCATATGATATCAGAGCCGCCATAGTCAGCCGACATGGACGCACCTCCTCCTCCTGAATCACCTCAAACTCCTTCTACCCAAACTCCCTCCAGCAGCCCTATTGTTCTTCTTAATATCCCCATTTCCACCAAATTAAATAGAACTAATTATCTTGCTTGGAAATCCCAAATTGAACCTCTTCTTTTCGGCTATGGCCTTCACCATTTCCTCTCACCCCCTTCTCCAACTCCTACCATCACTGTTGCTGGCCAGGAGGTCGAAAATCCTGCTCACCGCCAAGATCAGTTCCTCCGTGGATGGCTCCGGTCTTCCCTATCTGAAACACTACTTGGTCAGGTAGTCTCCTGCCGCTCTTCATCAGATCTGTGGCTTCATCTTCAACAAACTTTCTCTGCGACTTCTCGCGCCCGCCTTGCCGAACTCCGTCGCAATCTTCAAACCACCGTTAAAGGCGGCTCTAGTTGCAGCGATTATCTCTCTCGAATCCTGTCTATTGCTGATAAACTCGCGTTCATTGGTCATCCGGTTTCTGACGAAGATCTGATTCTCTACACCCTCGGTGGACTCGGTGCTGACTTTAACTCGTTTGTTGTGTCCGCCACTACCAAGGATCATCTCACCTTACCTGAGCTTCACGCCCTTCTTCTCAGTCATGAGGCTAGCCTCCAGACTCAGCACACCACCGATGCTTCCCCCTCTGCTTTTGCTGTCTCTACTCCGCGCCACCATAAGACTCAGTCCCAAAACTCCTACAGACCCCCAGGATCTAATACACCCAGGCCAAGGCCTTCTTATCAGACTTTTACTGGGCCTCACAATTCTGGGCCTCACATCTCTGGGCCGCGCAATCCCTCCACTAACCCTCCTCTGCTGCCTAATCCAACTGGACCTCCTCAAGCCCGAGCTCCATTTGATCCAAACAGAAACCCCAATGAAACCTGCCAAGTCTATTCTAAAAGAGGACACACTGCCTTAATTTGTTGGTACCGGTATGATGCTCGGTACGCTGCCCCTTCTCCTCAGCCACAACAGATCCCTCAAGCTTTCATTGCTCAACCGAACCAACCCTCTTCCTTAACCTCCGAGTGGCTTCTAGACTCGGGTGCTTCTCACCATGTCACAAGTGACTTGAACAACTTGTCATCTTTCATTCCGTACGAGGGTTTGGATTCGCTTCACATCGGTAATGGTACCGGTATGGCTATTCATCACATTGGCTCCTCCTCTTTACATTTCAATTCTTGCACTATTTATCTCAAAGACATTTTACATGTGCCTCAATTCACCAAAAACCTTCTTAGTCTCTCTAAACTTTTACTTGATAATTCCCTAATCATTGAATTCTCTTCTTCTTGTTGTGTTCTTAAGGATTCCCGCACCAAGCAAACCCTCCTTCAAGCTAAACTACATCACGGTCTCTACTCCATCTCCATTCCATCTACACCCTCTCCTCATGCTTTCTTTGGTGCTCATGTTCCCGCCGACACTTGGCATGCTCGCTTAGGCCATCCCTCCGCTTCTACTACTCTTCATGTTTTACATTCCAATAATTTACCTTGCACTTCAAAAACTTTGTCTATGTGTCAAGATTGTTGTGTTGCTAAGTGTCACAAACTACCCTTTTCTTATAGCACTTATTCTACTTTTTCACCTCTTGAACTTGTGCATTCGGATTTATGGGGTCCGGCCCCCGTTTGTTCCACTAACGGTTTTCGTTATTATGTGGTGTTCATTGATGATTTTACACGATTTACGTGGATCTTTTTTATGCGCTCAAAGGATGAATTGGTTCCTATTTTTACTCGTTTTAAATCCCAAGTTGAGAACCTCCTCAACTCAACTATCAAAACCTTACGAACCGACAATGGTACCGAGTTCAAACCTCTTTCTCGCTTATTCCCTCAACTCATCTACCAAACCTCTTGCCCCTACACACCGCAACAAAATGGTGTTGCCGAGCGAAAACATCGTCATATAATAGAACTCTCTCTTGCAACTATGAATCGTGCCTCTATTCCTCTTACCTTTTGGGACGAAATTTTCGCAAGCATTGTCTACCTCATAAATAGACTTCCTACCGCAACCAAAACACCATCTCCTTATTCCCTTCTTTTTCACAAGTCTCCCGACTACACCATACTCCGCATCCTTGGTTGCTTATGTTTTCCCTTGACCAAACCTTACAATTCTCATAAACTCGAAAACCGAAACTTGCCTTGTGTCTTCATTGGATATGGTTTGTCTCAAAAGGGCTACAAATGTCTTCACATAGATACTAATCGCATTTTTATTTCTAGACATGTGTCCTTCGATGAAGGCACATTTCCTTTTCAGGTGGCTGCATCTTCTTCTCAACAGAGCAACTCCTCCAGCGCTAATACCTCTCTGTGGCTGCCTTTCATTTCTGCTCGGCCTACACATCTCCCTTCTACAGTGGTCTCTTCACCTAGCCCACATTCTCGGCCCAATTCCAGCTCTCCTCCTGGGCCGCCCTCTTCTCCCACTACACTCCTTCCCTTATCCTCTACTGGCCCGGTCTACTCCCCTGCTGCTGGACCGAATACCACCCCACCCACTGGACCAACTCCCACCCCCCATACTGGACCGAATATCACCCCACCCACTGGACTGACTCCCACCCCACCTCCTGAACTAACCCAGTTACCACTTCCTGAACCGAACCCCTTATCCTCTGCCGAGCCAACCCCTCTGCCAAATCTCGGCCTTTCATCCGCTTGCTCTCAGCCTGCTGCATCAACTCACTCCATGGTGACACGCACTAGAGATAAAACACGACGCCCTAAATTATTCCCTGACCATATTGCCCTTACTGCTTCCACTTCCTCTCCCCCTGACCCTTTAACCTATTCTCAAGCCCAACTCTCTAAGCATTGGCGTGATGCCATGGCTTATGAGATCGATGCCCTTGCCCGCAACAAAACTTGGTCCCTTGTTCCTCCTTCCTCGAATCAACACATCATTGGTTGCAAGTGGGTCTACAAAACCAAACGAAAACCCGATGGCTCTCTTGATCGATACAAGGCCCGTCTCGTAGCCAAAGGTTTCAATCAACAAGAAGGCCTCGACTACTTCGAAACTTTTAGTCCCGTTGTTCGTGCTACTACAATTCGCATTGTTCTCACCCTTGCAATCTCTCGTGGATGGCTTCTTCGCCAATTAGATGTACAAAATGCCTTCCTGCATGACGATCTTCATGAAACAGTATACATGCACCAACCCCCTGGTTTCGTTGATCCTTCTTTTCCAAACCATGTATGTCTTCTATCTAAGGCACTCTACGATTTAAAACAATCACCAAGGACTTGGTTCTACACTCTGAGCTCCACTCTTCTTGCTTACGGGTTCAAAGCCTCTCAATGCGACCCTTCTCTTTTTGTCCTTCATTCTCAAGGCCGCACCATCATTTTTCTTGTCTACGTGGATGATATCATAGTCACCGGTAGCCATCCTGACTCCATCTTCCACCTTATCCACCACCTTCAAACCAAGTTCGCTATCAAAGACCTAGGCCCCCTTCGATACTTTCTTGGCATCGAGGTCACTTCTTCAACATCAGGTCTTCACTTGTCCCAATCCAAGTACATCCATGATCTCCTTAGCCGTGCCAAAATGCAAGATGCAAGACCGTGCTCCTCTCCTATGGCCTCCACTCTCTCCCTTTCCAAACAAGATGGCGATCCCATGGATGATCATTCTCTCTACCGTTCGATTGTTGGTGCTCTCCAATATGCGACAATAACTCGACCCGACATTGCTTTTGCCGTCAACAAAGTCTCTCAGTTTATGCACTCTCCTTCTACCACTCATTGGTCGGCCGTCAAAAGAATTCTGCGATACCTCACTGGCACTCCCACATTCGGCCTCTCGCTCAAACCAGCCTCCAACCTTCTCTTGCACGCTTACTGTGATGCTGATTGGGCAGGATGCCCCGACGACCGTCGCTCGACCTCTGGATTTTGCATCTTCTTAGGCTCTAACCTTATATCTTGGAGCTCTGAAGAAACAACCAACCGTCTCGCGATCTAGCACCGAAGCCGAGTACAGGAGTCTTGCCAACACAAGTGCCGAACTCATTTGGGTCCAATACATCATGGCCGAACTTCATGCTTCTACCTCATCTCCTCCAGTCTTATGGTGCGACAACATTGGAGCTACCTTTTTGGCTTCGAACCCTATGTTTCATGCTCGCACTAAACATGTTGAATTGGATTATCATTTTGTTCGGGAACGAATCGCATCTTCACAACTTCAAATCCAATTCGTGTGTTCCAAAGATCAAATTGGTGATATCATGACTAAAGCCCTATCTACACCTCGCTTTCTTCTTCTTCGGGACAAGCTGACCGTGACTCTCGCCCCATCAGCTTGCGGGGGGGCTGTTAAGACAATAAAAGACATGTCCAGTCTTGCTCCAAATGGAGAGGATTAAAATTACTCTCCAACAGATTTGGCAGCCTATTATTCTTCTTGATGATTCCAGCGATTTCTTGACTTCTATAGAAAATATAATTAGGCGATTTATTGACTTCTATAGAAAATGTAATTAGGTTAATGATACGCTTTGCTATATATACAGCAGCTATCTTCTCCTTTGTATTCAATTAAAAACAAATGAATGAAATATAGTTTAACATATTCTTCTATTTATTCATAAAAAGCAAAAAAATGATATGAAAATAGTAAAATATTTCCCAAGAATAAATAATAAAAACAAATTATATATAGCACTATTCATCAGCTTACTAAAGTGCAGCATTAACTCAATGCATGACCACCGCATATTTACTTTCCTAGTTTGAATTCAATTTATGAAGTAGCCAGTGAAAATATAATACTTTTACTTCGTTTTAAGTTCTGATTGATGTAACAGTATTAATTTAATTCTAGTTCGGAACTCTTAATTCTAAGTTTGGCCCACTTTTGGCGGGGAGATCAAGCTCCAATTTCACGCTCTCTCACGTGTCTTTCACGAATCCATGTAATTTTAACATGGTATATATTGTTTATTGCATTATCCGCATTTGTTATCTATGTAGAAAATAGAATGATTTCTGTAGCTCAAGCTTTTGAATCATCTAGGTTAAATGTGGGTTTTAAAAGGCAGCTGAGAGGGATCTATTGAGGGGGGTAGGGGTTGTAGGTTATAATCTATTATTGATGATGCTACTCTCCAGCAGTGACAAGTGCCAATTTTTTCCTTTCCATACCAGTTGAAGTATTTCAACATTCTTCTTTCATTAATTTTCTACTAAATAGCACATATAAAAGATGTTTGGCTTAAGTTTTGAAAAAAAAAAAAAAAAAATATTGTTGTGTTGTTGTCATAGTTAAATTTGAGAGACTGATAGGGATACCTGTTCCTCATTGCTGTTGTTGATTTCATTTAAAACAATATTGTTTCTGCATATTTAGGGATGTTTACATACAAATTAAATCTGATATGTTATAATTTCAAACCTAAATCTTCTTTGCAGATAGAACAAGTACATGGCCCTCTCCAATTGAAGAGAGGCAAAACTTCAATGTCATGAATTCAGGTAATTTATTATCAATTAATTGCTTTCATTTTAGTTATGAAAAACTGTAACACCCCAAGTAACATCTAAATTAGATACAGGTGGTGAAACTGGGCACCTCATGAAATTAGCAGCACAAGTGCAAACTGACGAGTCCGTTCTAGGTGACATATATATTTATGATCTATGTCTATATAATGATCAATTAATTGCTACTTTAAATCAATTAAAAGTTTATTTAAACTATGCAGGACGAACTAACACAATGTTGTATGTATAAATTCTTTAATTTAGGTAATGAAGCATTGTTAGAAATGAAGGAGAACGAAAATGTCATTGAATCAGCAGGTAACTGAAATTACATCAAAGTCCTTGAGAAATATAAAATTCTTCTTAGTTTGGTTTGATTAAGAGGGGAAATAAAAATATTTTATTACCAAGAGACTTCCATCAGATTCGTTTGATCTTTTCAACCTTTCCCTAAGTCAACTATACAATTAAGGAACTCTATTTATTAAGTACGACACCAATCTAGAGGTATCCAGCTAGCATTCAGTGTGCTATATTTTAATTAAATGCAAGTACCAAGTAATATAACTATAAAACTCCTAACTAAATATATAAGCATTACTAGCCTAGAAATATATTAATTTACTTAATTATTGCACAGTTTCAGGTACTGACACTTCAACAGAACCACTTGAAGTGAATGATAAGTTAGACACAAATAATTCCATCGTTACATTAGAGAAGCCTGCAGAGAACAAATCTTTTACAGGCAATTGAGTCATTATTTTCCTATTTCAAATATCATGAATATGTAGATGGAATTTATAATCAATCCAAAAAAAAAAAAAAAACTGGCATTGTTACAGAATTTTTTTGCAGAATCTAGCACAACTCAGCCCTCAGTTCCTTCAGATCAGAGGCAAGATGAAGCTCCCTCCAAGACAGGTATACAATTAATAGAAAACAGTAATACAATAACTTATTATTATCATAGATTGATAGTACTATTGCTGTATTTGATTATTTTTCCAAAATAACAACAATTGACATTTTTAAGTAATAAATTGTTGGGCAGAATCCATCTCAACGGAACTCTCTGTTTCTTCAAATCAGGAACAAGACCAAGCAACCTCCAATAAAGGTAATTATTACTAAGAAATAAATATAATAGTTCCACTGGATATTATTACACGAATAAAACTAGGATGTTCTTACTCCAAAATCTATTTAATCGACTTCAAATGACGAATTAAAATAATTGAAATTGATCCACTTCACAAATGATGCGTTTACATGTCAATTTATATATCTTTTTAATAAATTTATAAGTTGAGCAGTAAAAAAATTTATAAGTTAATATAAAAATTACCTGAATTTATATAAAATTAATTCGAAAATTTATAAAAATTGCATGCAAATGCATCACTCGTGAAGTAGATCAGTTTCAACGATTTGAATTTGTCGTTTGAAGTCAATCTGATAGGTTTTCGAGTTAGGTTCACCAAGAGGCTTCGTGAGCTTAAGAACACCCTAGTTCTATTCTTATTACAGAAACTAGTAATTATCTTAATTGCTTCTGCCAAGTATCTAAAAAAAAAGTAATTATCTTAATTTGATTAAATGATGATTAATAAAATGATAGTTACTGTATTGTTACTGCAACAAAACTATGTAATTAGTACCATGCAGTAGCATATTTAGTTTCATTAACAGCAAAAACTGAGTTGTTTATAATTTACAGACTCTCCGGCTCAAAACACCGGCATAATCTGTGAATTCTCTAACTACCGACACAACATGTGCTCCATAGAAGTGAACCTGAAGGTTATGGGGAGCTCAGCAACTGTGCTCCTCATCCCTCCATCTTATACCACTCCTGCCGACACCAGTACTGTCTGGAAAATCCGCCCATTTACCCGAAAATGGGAGGAAGTTACCATGGCTCGTGTTAGAGAATTAACAATCCAATGGGCCTCCAATCAAAACCAAGGACCTGCCTGTGATGTGACACATGTTGTGCCGGTTTTGATATTTGCAACAGCAGGATTTCCATTCAACCCGTTCCATGACTATACAGATCTGCTGATACTGCTTTTCGTTGCTGCAAACCAATACAACGGAAAAATTCAGTTTGCAGCGACAAATTTCCATTGGCCTTGGATAAAAGAGTTCATGCCACACCTACAAGCGCTCTCACACTACCCCACTATTAACCTCGATTCAGAAACCCTAGTTCATTGTTTCCCATCAGGACAAGTAGGCCTTAGAGGGACTGGACCTAGCTATAACAGTGGATAATTCATCTGATCAAAATGGTTACACCATGGTAGACTTTAGACACTTTGTGAGAACAAGCCTATCTTTAGAGAGAGCTCAAGTTGACATTATTGAACAGAAGAACTCAAACAAGAAACCTAGGGTGGCTATTTTGCTAAGGAAAGGAAAGGAGTTGGCTTCGATCACAACAACAAAGTAGGCACTTATCGCGAGGGTACTCCGTCGCAAAAAGTATCGTTGCGAAAAGTAGGCACTTATCGCGGGGCACTTTTCGCGACAGAGTACCGTCATAACTGTTCGATGTTGTACGAGCTGATACTGAAACCACAAAAGGTTTCCCAAGATTAGCACATCTAATAAACTCTTGTGATGTGTTGATGGGTTTGCACGGTGCTGGTTTAACAAACATGATGTATCTACCAAACAATGCTACAATCATACAAGTTATCCCTTGGGGGGACTTGAGATATATTAGCTGGAAAGATTATGGTGGACCAACAAAAGATATGGGGCTAAACTATATAGAGTATGAGATAAAAGAAGAAGAAAGTACCCATATAGAGAAGTACCCAAGAAATCATACTGTTTTTACAAACCCTCAAGAGTTACACAAGCAGGGTTGGAGGGCAATGTATTTTGTTTATCTGGTAGAACAAAGTGTGAAGCTTGACGTGAATAGATTTAGAGGAGTTTTGGTGGATCTTTTTAATTCCCTTAATAAAATGATAAGAAAGTAGAGGAGCTTAAAACAAAGTGTATCCTTTTCTTTTCTTTTTTGTTTCTTACAACTTAGTGATATGACTGTTGTCTTAAGGAAGTTTTTTGTTTCGTGAAGCAAGGGTCAAATATTTATGTAAACTATTTTTATTTTGTTGATCTTTGCGTTATGTTAATTGGGACCACTTGTGTTCACAAAAAAACATGGAGTGCATAGCTTTCCTCATACGTTATTTCCGATGGTATTCAAGCACAATAATTGAAATATAATCGTTGCTTATTACAAACAACTATAAACATAAAGAAAATTATATCAGGGATCCCTTAATTAATTTTAATTGATATGATTCTCAAGACTAGAACACCAACGTAAGTACCATTAAATTCCATTAAATGTAGGATGTAATCTGCAAACAAAATTTGTTTCAGTTGATCATTCACTTTGTCCTATGACAATGCATTGGGGTTAATTAATACTCATTTATTTAATTAACCTAGGACAAAAATTTTGAAAAAGAAGAAGAACAACAAAAATAAATTGGCTTTTTCTTTTTTTATTCCAAATATATATCACTAGATCTAGTTTCCTTTATAAGAGATATAAAAATTGAAGGTCTCTCGCTCTGAGTCTGAGACCTTCAATTGTCATATCTCGTCCAGCTAGCACTTGCACCGACTACTAATTAATTAGATGGAAAAATAATTCAAAAGTTCTCCATCAACAAAATCGGTAAAACAGGAACAACAGTAATATTAGTAATGACAGTACGTAGTAAACTAGTCATGGTAGTACGTAATAAAAACAAATTATAGCACTATTCATTTACTAAACTGCAGCATTAACTCAATGCATGACCACCGCATATTTACTTCCCTATTATGAATTCAATTTATGAAGGGTGCGTTTGGATCGTCAAGAATAGCATGGGATTAGCACTGTTTTTGGGTTAGTGACTATTCTTCTCCACTATTCTACGTTTGGATTATCCTAAGAACAGAGCTATTCCTAAAGTTAGCATTATTCTTGCTAACCCATCCAAAATACGGAATAGCGCTACCCCAGGTTCCTGCTATTTTTGCTATTCCTAGGGTTGCATCCATAGGTACCCTTCGAAGTAACCATTGGAAGATGTAATACTTGCTGTTCGTTTCACGTTTTGATTGATGTAACAATAATAATTTAATTCTAGTTCGGAACTCTTAATTATGTGCCCCTTAATTCTATGTTTGACCCACTCTTGGCGGGGAGATCAAGCTCCAATTTCATGCTCTCTCACGTGTTTTTCACTAATCCATGTAATTTCAATTTGGTATATATTAATTATTTAATTGTTGATTGCGAACCTCGTTCCCAAAAGTACCCCCTGAAAACCTAATAAGAAATAACAAAGTATTACAAGTGTAATTTATTTATATTACATAGGTAAACTATTTCTTGCAACCCAAATATAAGATGAGGAAACAGAGAAACTGTATGTTGTAATTATATAATTACATCAGTCTTGATCGCGACTATATTTTTCAATATTCCTTGACAGTTACTGTAGCATTATATAATTACGATCAATTTATATTTCAAAAGTTAAGTGTTAATTTCTTACAGATAGTTTTGTTGCAAGTTCAATAATTCAGTGCCCTTTCATTCATAATTTTTCTTTGTGCTAATTGATTTGTAAAATGTAAAACTCAAAATTGTCAATATATTCCTTATTGAGTGAAATTCAATCAGTTTAAGTTGGATTTGACAAGAGGCGTTGAAATGGAACTTTTGCACCGGAACAAAATAATGTGTTGAAAATACAATTAAATTTTAAAATAGAGAGAAAACTATTAAATAAAATACAACATCAAAAGATACAAATAATTTTTACAGAAAATCGTACAATATAGTAATTTTCCATACATTGAATGGGCTAGGGACTGGATATTAATAGACATTTATTTGTGAAAAGATAATCTCATAATCTCATATCCAACATTTAAAATACTTAATGTCATGACTTACCGAGGAGGCCTTAATGTTCGACAATTTTACGGAGTATAGATTTTTGTTGGCTGGAGCATGTACATGTCCAACAATCACAACCTTAACCACCAGTCCTTTGCGGCCTGAAAGAAATTGCTAAGCCCCCAATATAAGTTGATCTCTGTTTTTGTGCCGCAAATCAGAACTGTCAAACTTTGTATTAGTCGCAATTAAAATTAGCTGATGTTGTTGGAGGATCGAATAAATTTTTGTTATGAAATTCATCAAAAATTAAATATTACTTGTAATGTAAATTCAGATGTTCTCGGGGTAGAATGGCAAAATGCCGATTTTTATAAGAGATGCGAATCCTCTTACTTCCATGATATGCATGTGCATCAGATTATTCCAGTCAATGAAACTTCATTACAGTGTCTGGCTAGCTACAAACATATAGCCAATTAATACTTATGCACTCGGCGGTATTACCAACTAGCGCTAAGCACTAGATCTTAATTAAGAGCCTCCATATTGAAGCAAGTCTATGGTAGAAAATTACATGGGTCACAAGAGGAGAAACATGAAAGGGGGAGGAGGCTTACTAGGAAGATATGACACCCAAAAGTTTGGTTGTGGTGTCATGGTTAAATGCTTGCTTTTTGCCGTGGTTGTCCTCTCGGTTCTCAACCCTGTATTTGAATTCTTTCAATTTTAGTATTAAGCCATGGTCAGGATGTTTATCTTGCTTATATGGAAATGTTACCTCCTAGTTTTACAAGTGTCTATTCTAACATATTAAAGTTACGGTTTTCTATTAATTGTTAAGCTGTCAACTTAAATAATTTACTGTTTGGTAAATATAATATTTGAGACAGTATTTGCTGTTACTATTTACCTTCAAAATAATAATAATCCCTTGACTGATGCCTGAGGTGGCTAAAAGATAAATAGATAATCATATTCAACAATTTATTGGTCCTTTGAATATGATAATTAATTTTTAACATATTTCAGCTAAATTGACAATCAATCAACCTATGAGTATAGAAGAGAAGCCAAATTTTGGCGTCTCTAACTCGGATCATACAAAATTGGTCCTCAGATTACTAGCAAAAACAAAATCTCAAAATGAAGACAAGACTCCTACCACAGGTGAGGGGCAATATCTCAGTTACTTTTAACCCTGATTATAAATATTTCAACCTTTATAATCTATGCAAGTGAGCATATACAATGATGTTATTCTTATATGTAAAATCAAATTGATCTGGGTAAGTGTTAGCAATATTTTACAGGGAAAGATGCGTTGGTTGAAATAAAGTGTAAAGGCAAAGAAACCAATTCAGGTGCTCTCTTAATTAATAATAAGAAATGATCCCTACAGTTAAAACTGCCGCTATCAAATAATTATTTAGTAACTTTTGTTGTTTTGGAAAGATAAAATTCAGGGGTCACCAAATATCAGAAACTCATATTTTTATTGAAGTTCCAATATTTGAAACCTAAATGTCAAACAAGCCCTTGATCTTATTCATTTACATAATAGATGCTTCCATGGACAAATAATGGTATTTTGAGTTCGCTTTTCACTAGATGTAGGGGTAAAAAAAAAAAATGTATCAAAATAAATCAATCATAGTTAACTAGATTTATTTGTTTTTTTATTTACGTCCTCTAGTATAAAATAAACTAAAAAATTATAAACTCTTGTACATGCCTACTTCACTTGAGAAATTAGAAAATTGAGATTTTTTTAAAGGTAAGAACATTAACAAACTTTTAACTTGGCGCAACTTTCAATGTGAAATTCAGGATTAAATGCCCCAGCCCAATCTTCCCTGATAAAACAGAGCCAGGAAACGAGCCCATCCGTGTCATTACAAGAACTTGAAAAACCAGGAGCGAACAACTCAATGATAGGTGTTTGCAACTCATTCAACATTTTGCATAGAAGAAACATCTCATTAAATTAAAAAATAAACGTTTGGTACAAAGGTAACAAGTTAACAAATTGTGCAGAATCTGATGAAAAACAGTCCTCGCCTTCAAATGAGAAAATGAAAGAATCAAGTAAGTTCCACAACCAAGGGTCCATGCTCCTATTGTTTTGCACAGATAGGGAGAATATTTTGGTATAATATTTAGTTGTTATAATTTGTTAAACCAGCTAAAATGCCAAGTCTCTTTGTTGTAATCCACAGAGACCTGAGACCCAACCAACCAAAATTTTGGCCCAACAATTTGGAATCTTTATCGCTGTTATCCTTCACTATAATAATTTCTCCCATAAAAATATTTTCACTAACAGAAATCATATTGAACAAGAGCAAGTTGATATATAACTCTGCAAATCCAAGATACAACATCTGCTCGATAGAAGGAGATATAAGAATTGTCTCCAATGCTTCCACAATTTTTATCGTCTCTCCTACACCACTCAATCCAAACACCACGACATGGAAGATCAGGCCGTACCCAAGGAAATGGGAGTCCTACTGCATGTCTTCGATAACTGAGATGACTATCCAACAGCGGACTGATGCTAATCAGACGAGAAGCTGTGATGTGAACCATGACTTGCCGGCGGTTGTTTTCTCAACTGCTAGGTTTACGGGAAACTTGTTCCATGATTACACTGACATGATCTACCCACTCTTCCTCGCCACACACAGGTATTTTAATGACTTGAGTAATTGATTTATAGACCATGTCTTGTATTATAAAAAATGATCAATTGAACCCATTAAAGATACAACAGATAATTTGAGATGCCATAGCGGCAAAGGTATAATAAAAGTAAACTAACTGGCAGCAACCTCAAAGTCCTCTATATTGTGCTAACTTCAATTCAGATCTATGAAAGAACAAAAATTAATTAATCACAGGTACAATGGAGAAGTCAAGCTTGTTGTGGAGGATTACGTATCGAAGTGCATAGAAAAGTACCAACCGTACCTGACACGCCTCTCTCACTATCCCATCATAAATATAGACACTGGGTCGCGAGTGCACTGCTTCTCCTCTGCTCAAGTTGGGCTTGAAAATCCTGGACCTCTAGGTTACAAGTACGAAAACCCTCAAAACGACCAAGCTATGCAACAATTTAGGCGTTTTATTAGAGAAAGCCTTTATCTAGAGAGATCTGAAGTTGAAAAAGGAAAAAAACCGAGGCTCCTTGTACTCATACGGAAATACACAAGGTTGATCATAAATGAGGATGATGTGATGAACCTGGCAAAAGATGTCGGTTTTGAGGTTGTTACAGCTGACGAAGAAACCACAAAAGACTTTCCGAGAATTGCACATATTGTCAACTCATGTGATGTGTTAATGGGAATTCATGGTGCGGGTTTGGCTAACATGTTATATTTACCAGCTAATGGGACAGTCTTACAAATTACCCCTTTTGGCAATCTTAAATGGGTCGGACGGTTTGACTATGGTGACCCGCCAAGGGGTTTTGGATTCAGGTATGTGGAGTATGAGATAACACTAGATGAGAGCACTCTCATCGAGAAGTACCCAAGAGACCATCCGGTACTTACAGACCCTGAATCAATTCATAAAAAAGGTTGGCAAGAGATTTACAATACTTACCTATGGGATCAGAGTGTAAAACTTAATGTTGATAGGTTCCGAAGGACTTTGGAGGAAATATTCCAATTGCACCAATATAAGTGAGAATAATAGATTTAGCTAGGTTTCGATGGATAAATTTATTTTTTCCGTTTTTCTTGTTCTCTTTGAATTATTGTTATATGAAGTATAATTAGAGAGATGATAAAATTATGTTCTCCTTTTAATTAATCTTTTACCAGATAGACAATTTTAACAACCCTCCCAAATATATATTTGATCTGTCTAAGCAATCCTCTTAAAAGTTTTACTTAGGGATGGAACTAGAAAATTTAGATAGGGAGCTAAAAAGTAAAATGAATAACATAAATATGTAACCAGATTTGAATTCAAGTCTTCACCAATAACAAAGTAGAATTCTAACAACTAGGCTAAAAACTCACACCGGCATTTATGAGAATGGCTAAACTATATAAAACTTTTTTTAAATTCAATTAAATTTGAATATACATTATTAATAATTTTAAAATCATGAGAGTGGCTAAGCACCCCGGCTAACCTTAGATCCGCCTGAGGTATTACTATTCCTTTTTATCTTTTTTTTTTTTTTAAATCTTGACAGTGGTTGCGAGTTAGAAGAAAGGGAAATTTCGCTAATTATATTATGGTAGCTAGGCAGCAATAAGAATTTATCGTATGCCAGAAAAGGAAATCGAATAAAATGGAAATTACTTCTCCTAAAATTTCTCTAATGTCACACAATCAAACCTCAATTAGAAGAAAGGGAAATCATGGCGGTTAATTGTTGAATTTTAGAGAATAAAAGAGAAGGGTGAAATATCAGACATAATGAGAATTGTATTTGATTATTCAAAAAAGGATTAGATGTGAGATCTTTTGAAGACAATAATCGCAAATTAGGACTAATCGACATCTACATGTCTAACTTGAGGAGAATGCATTGAGAAACATATAATAGCCTCAGAATGTAATTTTTTTTTTTTAACTCTTGGCCGTGGCTGCCAAGTATAATTTTCATTAATTAAAACGTAAAATTACATCTATCGTTCTACATCCAGAACATCATCTACATCAAACTACAACAACATCTAAAAAAATATCCACATCTAAACATCAACTTCTAGACCTTAACATCTAACAACACAATAAACTAAAACAACAAAATAAACAAAATCCTCTCCTTTAGTGGTAGACACCACTACTACAAAAAAACACTTTGTCGTCAGTTGAAATAGCAATCCGCAATCGGCTTCTGAATCGACAGCTATCGCTCCAAAAAAGGTATACACATATGTTATCGGCTCAAAACAGATGGTATTAATCACTTATGCCGACGACAGCGCACGATCGGTAACGGTGTTGACTACCCAAAGCAATCTCTTTCGTTTTGCAACTGATGACAAATGTAATTAACGATGTCTGTTGAATTTTAACAGCCGATTGCAAAAGTATTTTACACCATCTGTTTTGTTCAAGTTGGCATTGACAAGTCTTAGTTTGCCATCTGTCATTAATTTTGAGATGATGATGATGTATATATAATTATTATGTTTTATTATTAATTCTTGTATTAGGGGCTAGCCTCCATCATATATTTGCTAACCATTTTTAAAATCCAGTAATGCAACAATCAACATGCATGCATTATATACCCATATTTTAACCAACAATTATATAGGCATCAACAACATATACATATACAAGTTATCCAACATATATATTAATCCATGCAACAAGCAATATATATAGTAGATAACAATTATAAACCAACAAGCTAGCAATATCACACATACAACAATATATAGAGCAATATTTCATTGTACCATAAAACTAACAACTATTTTAAACCACATTATTAAAACCAATATCAAAGTGTCTGACCATAAAAATCAGAAAACAAGAACTATTTTACACCACAAACAACAATACATCAGCACCAAATCCTCCCCCCACCAAGTACTTGCACAGTAATTAAACTAATTCCAAGAAGAACTTACACCATTGGATACGGATGTCATGTAATGTGTTTTCTTTGTATGACATTCTGGACAAACGACACTGCATGATATGAATAACATATATAAGAACTTAATCTGAAAGCATGATAGAAACACAAGTGATTGACAAGCCTTTGGAAAAGAATGTGCATATTTTTTTATGAGCATCTCCATGTTCTTCATTACATAAAATCCGGACTCCCATGAATTGTTTTGCATGGGGTTCTGATCAAATTTGTATTATTTAAAATAAAATCTAATTTGTCGTACAATTGGAACTTGAAATAAGTTGCAATGAAATACTCGATTAAAATATTTCTTACCTGAAACATTTTGACCTCCAGTGCTCTTAACCCCAGCATGTGCCGACCTCCTCGGTGTATGTATGACATATACGTCCTAGAATTATTAAAGGTCAGTATATGGTACCTAGAAGTAGGCCAGGTTAGTATTTTGCATTTTAAATTATATGTATTTTGCTTACTGCTATAATAGAGGAACAATATATAACTCCCGGTCATTATTTGGCAACGAGTCCAACAAGTAGGCAACATTCTGTCTTGGGATAATAACGAGAAGCCTCCAACGTGCTCTACAATATAAGTAATAAAATAATAAATCAATACAAACTTGTTAAAATAGACAATAAACATGAGTAGAATTAGCAGCTTACCCATCTTCGTGGCATGGTAAGAATACAAGACTCTTATCTTAAAACTTTAGCAAGGTATCGGCCAAGTATGAAAGGGATTGTTCACCAGCATATTTAATAGATGTGGCACTAAGCAGACTGGGGTCCAGAAAACCAATGTCAACATTATTTTGGGCACCTTCAGGAACTAGCTTCATGCAATACCTGAAAATAGTCAGCGTCAGAATAACATAAAAGAGTTAATTTTAAAAATAAGATATCTGTTTATAATAATAAATACTCACATTATCCAGACTTGGATAATAGAGACGTCGATCTCGTTATAAGTCATAAGATCACGGAGATCTGTGAAACCCACTGTTACATAAAAGCCCTCATCCTGAAACACTCCCGGCCCGATATAGCAACGGAAGCCTCCTTCTTCAGATAGTGGCGTCGCAAGATATCTATCATGCAGTAGTTGAAATTTCAAGCCCAGTTTGTCCAATGCCTCCTGATCCACAAGCGGGACCCGACTCCATATTCCTACAGGTAATGGACGTCTCGGTAGCACCAATTCATTAGTCATCTTATTGGCTATCTCATTAATCACATCATCAGGCCCCTATCATGTACATATGAATGTATCACTATTGTGTACAGATAACAGCTTATTAAAAAAATATTAAGTTATTCAGTCAGGTGCCTTACCTGACTTGCAGTTCAAGGTGCTAGTTTCTTGGGTAGGCATCTCGCAGTGCATGGCATCAAAGAACATTTGTTGCTACTGTAATCCTCTTTGTAGCTGCATTTGGCTTTGCTTAAGCTAATATCCAATCCCTTGCTCTTCTTGCATTCCTCCTAACAGTTCTTGACTGGATGCAAATCTTCAAAAAATGAAATCTATGTGATTGGATGTAAACGCAAGATCGTTCTTGCATATTTTATGTTATTGAAGATTTAGAAATCAATAAATGACAAATTAGGGAATTTTACCCTTACATCTAAACCAGCATCACTATCAGTGGTAATATAAATTCATTGTGGAGTGATCTTTCTCAGTTTTTCCATACCATCTCTGTAGTTCCTGGGATCCCTTTCCCTCTTCGCTATGGGTTCTAAAGAGTGCGGGTATGATTGGAACGATATTGCTGAAATTAATTACAAATCAAAGAGTAAGGAAGCTCTAAAACTACAAATGCTGAAAAAAACACTTAGAAAAACTAAAGATATAAAACTAAACCTTAAACCCTAGAACCATATTATCCCTAAAAACTCCTAACCCTAAACCCTAACTAGAAAATCCTAGAAAGATATAGATAGAGAGTCAGATGCAGGAACCTTCAATGACAGAGATTGAGTGCAAGGTGTTGTATTGAGGTGGCGACCGATAAGTGATTAGAGACAGAGTCACAGCGGAGAAAGCTAGCTAGAGACGACCATTTTGAGAGTGCTAGAACACTTCCGTGTTGTTGGATATATTTATTGAAACCCTTAACTAGAATGCCATTGGCTCCGTAGTGATTATCCCATCTGCTCAGTAGTTCCACCGATGGCGTTATGCGGATAAATGCCAATAGTATAGAAAACTTGAATGTGTATCCTCTGCATTAACTCAGAAGGGAATCTTTTGAGTTAATGAATCTCAACCGTCTGATTTGAAACGGAGCCAATATATCCAGTTCCTACCTATAACATAGGGGGCCCTTTAATATTAGTGCGGAAGTAGTCTGCACGAATCTTAAAATAGATCGTATGGCCGAGATGCATTAACTCAAAAGATTCCCTTTTGAGTTAATGAAAAGGATACGAATTCAACAAACTTTGCCCTACGTTGATATTTTTTAGAAATTGCTTTGTATTGCCAATTCTATTGAAGTTTACCTTTATTAATTCAATATGTGGAGTTTGACAACACCAATCGAATTGTACATGCAAGCAATATTCCCTAATTTATCTAATTGTGTAATTAATCCACATAAAAGTTACCGAGTTGTGCAAACAAATAAACTAAGTTATCTACTCAAATAAACATCCATAAAATTCATCGCTTTATTTGCAATTACAACACACTATATTCAACAATTTCTTTTGATTTTACTAAATTCACTATATTTTATTGACACTTTACAAGAACATGTTTTATATTGGTTAGGTTCCAAAGAAATGCGTCAATCTAATTAACTTTCAACTAATAAAATATTTTCTAGAAATTAAATCATGTTTTAGTTCTAAGTTTTTGGCGGTGTAGAAATGCACATGTGACAGTGGACTTACGTTGTTGTTTAAATTCTTTCGCAAACTACATCTTATTCAAAGGGGGTTTGTGTAAGAAATTAAACAACAATGCACTGTCACATGCCATTCGTACACTGCCAAAAATTTGGGATCAAAATATGATTTAATTTTAAGAACATGTTTTATTAGTTGAAAGTTAATTAGTTTGACCAATTTATTTGGAACGTAACCAAGAAAAAACATGTTCTTGTAAAGTGTCAAATAAAATATCAAAAGAAAATAAAATTTATCACAAGTTGTCCAACAACTTGCAAAACATGCATGTTCTGAAAATTAAACCATGTTTTAAACGCAAGCTTAAGGAAGTGTAAAAATGGACACATAACAGTGTACTTACATTGTTGTTTAAACTCTTTCACAAACCACAACTTAATTCAAAAGGGGTTTGTGTAAGAGATTAAACAACAATGCATTATCATGTGCCTTTCATACACTACTGAAATCTTGGATTTGAAACATGATTTAATTTTTGGAACATGTTTTGCATGTTGTTGGACAACTTGTGACTCATCTCACTACGTACAAAGTAACCCACTACTTCACGTGAGGCAACAACACAACAATTAAAAAACAGTTCACAATCAACACACAAAGTACAATTAATACTACTAGCTGTTTCTTGAGAATCGAAGATATTTCTGCCTCATTTTGATATCTTACATCTTGTTTGCAAGGTTGCATATGAGAATTTAAACTTACGTTACTTAAATTGGCAGTGTTGTCACACTAGCACATCCATTGATTGCATTCTGGACATGTATAAAATTTTCTTCCCGAATTCTTTCTGGTCATCGAAAGCATCACAATAGTCCGCTTAAGACATCTATTGCAATAAGGATCTGATGAGTAACGACTATTTTGGCTACTCATTTTGCCTATACAAAACAAAAAAATAACATTAAATAACTAAGCCCTAGTTTAAATTATTCTCTAATTTAAGAAACCATTCAAAATAATGATTAAAATAACATAAAATAAATGAGAGAAGAGTGATCTAGCATACAAATGACGCTGGGAGAGGAAATGCTAGCTTCTTAGTCCGTTAATTTTGGGAAGTTGAATTTCGCAGTGAGCTAGTGTTTGGGGATATCAAAGGGTTGGGGATAATCGACCTAGGGTGTACTGGAATAAATATATATTTAGAGTGGCTAATATCAAAACATTTCCACCAAGGCCCTCATTCAACCAAGTCGTTTTTAGATTTTCAAAGTCCAAACAGTCGATCCAAACCGTTAGATGTTCAATCTATATTAAAATCTGCTTCGAGACCAAATTTTACATTTTTCAAATTTTTTTTACTATTTATTAAGCCACTTTGAAAATTGCTGATCACATGGTCCAGAATTTGGTTGCACTGTTTTTACTGTTTACCCGGATCAGCAATTTTTAAAGTGGCTTAATAAATAGTAAAAAAATTCCAAAAAATGTAAAATTTGGTCTCCAAGTAGATTTTATAGAGATTGAACATCTAACTGTTTGGATCGACCATTTGGACTTTGAAAATCCGAAACGGCTTGGTTGCATGAGGGCCTTGGTGCAAACATTTTGATATTAGCCACTCTCTCTTCCTCTCTCTCTCTCTCTCTCTCTCTCTCTATATATATATATAACATCACCACCATCAGTTCAATATATGAAGCAGATAGTGTATACTAAAACCGAGTTCCAATTATTTATAGCGTTGCCCCTGAGAATATATGTCATCGGTTCAATATGGTAACAAGTTGTTATTGCTTTGTACTAGCACCAACGGCTCATGTAAACAATAGATGGTAAAAGTCATCCCCTTAATGCCATCGTTTGTTGAGCCAAATCGATGTCGAAGAGTCACTCAATACTAACTGTACTTAAAATATACTCGATGGCAAAGGAGGGGGGCCATCAACACCATCGGCTGGTTAGACCGAAAAGTCGGTAAAAAGTTCAAATTAATTATAGCACTGCCCCTGGTTACATACACCATCTGTGCGGAAGGACACCAGATGGTAAAGGGGCGATAGTAAATGTGTTTTTTGTAGTAGTGCTAACAACCTTCAACATCGGCTAGCCAAGCGCGAAAGTGGAGATGTTAGAGATGGGAGAACTAGCAACTAGGGCTATTGCCCCAACGCTCCGGTAAATCCTCATAGGATATTATAAGAGAAATAAGAGAGCTACCTTTTCTACCATGGAATAAAAGTAATGAAGCTTGGTTTTAGTAATTAGCACGCCTTACCACTAATATTTAAAAGCAAAAGTTGGATTAAACTAACTGGACTAGCAGACTTGCCCCCCTTTTTTAATCATTGAACTGCAATTGCTATTTTTTTTTTAAAGTATATAATTGCTAGAATATGGGTAATATATCAATACATGCCTGCTCATTTCTCCTCCATTCCCCATTTAATTCCATTATTGTACCATACGTACTAATTAAATGGTGTCAAGCTGATTTATTTTATGTACAAGTTGCATTCACTACTACAGAAAAAGAGATTGCACACGGACATAACTGGAGGAGCTACACAGATTTCCTGCCGTGTAGGAGATGAGGGTGTATGAATAGGTAAATAATTACACACGGATATTTACCCGTGTGCATTATAACGCTTTCTATATAGATTACTTTATAAACAGCCGTGTACAAAAACTTGCATGTGGCGCTCTCCATTGTACCGAGCTACACGGATATTACGTAAACGTCCGTGTATGACCACGTACTCTTTCTACACGACATTTAATTTAATATCCGTGTAGCTTACTCTTTCTACACGGACTTTTAATTTCATATCCGTGTAGCTCTCTTAACTATCATACACACACAAATAAAAAATAATCCGTGTAGCTCTCTTAACTCTTTCTACACGGACTTTGGTTAATCATCCGTGTAGAATGACTCTTTTCTACACGGACGTTTAATTTCATATCCGTGTAGCTCTCTTAACTATCATATACGGACAAATATAAAATAATCCATGTAGCTCTCTAAACTCATTCTACAAGGACTTTGGTTAAATATCTGTGTAGAATTACTCTTTCTACACGGACTTCTAATTTCATATCCGTATAGCTCTCATAACTATCATACACGGACAAATATAAAATAATCTATGTAGCTCTCTTAAGTCGTTCTACACGGACTTTTGTTAAATATCCGTGTAGAATTGTTTTTTTTTTTTTGTTTTTTTTTGTTTCTTGGCTAGTCTCCAGTTTAATTTGCTAGCCAGTTTTTCTCAAAATTCATATACACCAGATTCTGTTTTGCTAGCCAGTTTTCCAGATAATTTGACATTAAATTATGCTTGCTAAATTCATATACACTAAATTGTACAAAATTATACAATCCATGTTGAGCATTACAAAATTCTGATAGAAACCATCTTGCCCACATACTTCTTAGATCGTCGATCTGCTCCTTGGTGTAATGATCTTGCTTTGATGCTGGCTACAATTATAATTTGGTATGAGTGTTGACCCTAAAAAGTTGCTATTTAAGCTCAACATGACAAATGGCAATTTCTGGGGGAATTAAGATGCCAAAGTTGTACTTAGACCCTTCAAGCAAATTGGTCACACATATTAAATTTCTTGTTAGTATTCTACATGCAAAACAATGAATTTGATATTTAAATTAGTCAAAATCACTAAGGGATTAATTTCCTATAAATGAAACAATGGCTGGATAGCATGCTGGGTACAAACAATGGGATACACCTAGCAAAATCACCTTCCCAATGCTCTCTGGGTGTAATTTGGGTATACATAACAATGTCTTGGCACCTAGGGCCCACATGTCAGTGGCATGAGGCTTTTTCGTTGGATCCCCAATTGGAATGAACCCAGAACACGGAAAGATAACTGCATAGACCAAGCTAACAGCGGTACGGTCTACGGTGCGCCAAGAGCACACACCAAAGACCGAAGGTCGCTGGGTTTTAAAACCAAGTGCGGCGACCCCTTTAACTTGTGAAGACTCGGTGCACTATGCACCGTGCAGTGCTTTCTACACGGCTCACAAGGTTTAAGACCAGCCAATGCAATAATACAATCAAATAACACAATTGGCCTCTAATAACAGAGACCGACAGTGGGCCCCTGTTGTCAGCCCTCTCTTCTCCATTCTCCTGCCCGAATTCAACAAGGATTTTGAAGTTTAAATTCGGGTCTAAAAGTTGAGATTTTTCATGAGCCATTACCTGAGATTATAGAGAACTTCTGCTCATTTCTTCTTGACCAAAGCTACAGTGTGAGCACCGTTAGCAAGGTCTAATTTGAGGCCGAGCAAGAAAAGGGATGAAAATGCAAAATGGATAGCAGAGCTCAATTCAAGATTCAGGGCTTTGCAAAAATATACTATATGACTATACGATGGCCATGTAAGTCTTAATTTGAAGTAAAGGGAATTAATTTCATGTGCACCATGAACCCGATTTGGGTCAGAACCGAGTTATATCGGGGGTACACTCCCAACTGTCTAAATGATACAGTGTGCTTTGGCACATGTTATGGGAGTAGTGTGGATGCTATTTGTTAACTTAGTACACTCGAAAATGCTCTAATCGAGGAGAGAGCACTCTAAGCCCGGTATACCGCCGGTATAGCACACCCCTGATCTTACAGCTATTATCTGGCTCCCTGGTCCCCAGGACGCGTGTCACACTGCCCTTGGGTAGTGACAAAAATAGAAGAATCTACTCCAGAGGTGCAGGGGCACGAAAATTGAATGTTTCCTTATTTGGCCGATTAATCAATGGCCATTAAGTGATACACGACATTTGATGCTAATCCAAAGGTTGAAATCATTCCAGAAGGGGATTAATGACATGCCAAATCTCCATTGGACAACTTTTGCCACATATGCATGCATGAGTGAAGCTAAGTGATCTAAGCCATTGATCAAATGGCTGGTAGGCATTATGAATGCCACATCAGCTGAACCCTAAACCCTAAGCCATGCTTGCCTTATATAAGGCACCTCAAATGAATACTCCAGATATACTTCTTCTTCTCCAGAAAGCTTTGTGCAAGAAACATGTTAGAAAACCTCCATTTTCAAAGAGAGTTAGTTTAGAACTTCAAAGTTTCAAGCTTTCTTAGCAAATTGAATAGGTAATTAATACCTATATGATGTAAGCTCTTTTAGAGCAATGGTTTGTATATATACTTAAATCCGAAATAAAAATGTCTTTTGCCATTTTCTTTTCTTGACTCCACTGTTGCATTTCTTTCTTTGTCTTTTTCTTTGATTTTTTTACTTTATTTCCTCTTTTAAGCTCATAAATAAACAAGAATGAAGATCTTATAATAAGCTTGTTTATTTCATAATAAACATAGCATATGAAGATCTAATGATCATTTTCTTCATTTTTAAATAGTTTAAAAAATATATAGGATATAAATTTGATAAAAAGGAATGCATATCTTGATTTCTTCTCCTATCTTTCTTTTCTGAAATATGTCTTTATATATGAAAAATGATAATAAATAGAAATATAGAATTTTCTTGTTATTTTCCCTTCTCTTTTCCCTTTCTTTTTCTTATTACTTCTCCCTCTCCCTTTTTGTTTCTCTTTAAAAATTCTTTAATCCTTGTATAAAATAAGTAAATGATGTCTAATAAGGGTGTTGAGGCTGGATAGCTCCATCTTTATTTAATTCATTTAGTTATTTTATTAATAGGATTAAAGAACATAAAAAAAAATATGTATATATGAAAGGGTTATTGAAGTTGAGCTGGATAGCTCCTTCTTTAATTCCTATTAAAAGGGGTCATTTTGCACATTAAAAGATACTTAATTTCCTTATACATGGGTATGCTCATGTATAATCTAGTCAAGAAAGGAAATTAAGTGATTTAATGTGTAAATAGTGAGAAATTGAGATTTAAAATGTAAAAGGCAGTAGCATCGTCTATAATATGCCATTTATATTCTAAATCCATGATATTTCAATGACTTGCCCTTTTGGACCTATTTATATATGTGAAAATATTTGATTTCTTGAGCAAAGATACTAAAAAGAAGTTAAATATTTCAAATATATAAATGGTGAGAGATAGAATGTTTGAAATGCAAAAAAACAACAAGTTATACTTGTTCATGGTGTTTGCATCTTTAAACCTAAGGAAATCTCAATGATATGTCCTTCAAAGACCAAAAAACATGATTTTTGTAAAAATCAGGGACTTCCCTGCAAATTTCCAGTTTTCTAGTAATTTTGATATTTAAGAATGTGAAATGTGATTTTTGGAGCTTGTCTTCTTTTTTTTTTTTGATTGTCAATACCAAATAATAGCTCAAAGGCTATGAAAATTCATTTGAGTGATGAATGATTCACAAATTCAGTTGTAAAACCTTAAACCAGTCCCTAATACCCTCTGGAACAGTGGACCAACACCAAATCACAAAGCATGTACCATTGGTACAAAGAAAACACTTAAAGATGCTAAATTGACCTCTGCTGGTAAATGGTACAATCTGCACTTGTACAGGGACCAAATTGGAAATTGGACATCACCATCAGATAGAGGACATCAAGACACACAAAATTGACACAAATTTTACATTTTTCTGATTTTATTTCGATTTTCTATGAATTTCCAAAATTCAGCATTTAAAACAAAAAAATTCCAGCATTAGAAAAATAAAAAGGGACTTGCTGGTAAATTGAGCAATAAAAATGATTTAAGGACCAAATTGAAAAAATGAATATCACAGTTAGATAGAAGACTTAAAATTTTACAAAATGGACACAAATTTTACATTATTTGGATTTTATTCCTATTTTCCATGAAATTTCAAAGTTTCAGCTTTTAATAAAACAGAAAATCCAGCAATTAAATTGGTAAAATTACCTCTGCTGCCCCTCTGCATAAATAAATGCTTTAAAAATAAAAAGAAAATCTCAAAAATCATAAAATTCACCTTAAATATAATATATATACCCCTTTATGAATTAGTAATAAGAAATTGCATGAATTTTAACAGAAACCAAAATTTATGAGTTGATTCAAGTTTCTAAAAATATAAACTTCATAAATTGCTTATTGCATCCGAACCAAAAATCCAAATCTATACTTAAAATAAGTTCTGAAAACCTTAATGTGCTTCAAAAATCCAAATATGACTCTCCTTTAAAAATAACTGTGCCTTAAACAATCTAGAGATTGAGCCGGTACCGAACTGGTACTGAATAAATGAAAAAGGAAAGCTCAAAGTATAAATAATGCATAAACCTGTCACACAACTCAAATTAATGTTCCAAGGAGCTTACATGCTTCTAGACAACGATAGATGACCAATCAATTAAATAAAAATGTGAAGAAATTGATGAGAGCCGGGTCGAAAATCATGACTGGTACCGAGAATTGGAGTTCAACCATGTATTGCCACCGCCGACGACCGGCAATCGCCGACTCTAGGTACATCACGTTCCTGACATCAAGGCGACGCTGACCATGAGCTACTTGTGCCTCGCCGTGACCAGAGCATGGCCGGAGGCCGAGAAACCTCGCCTCTGGCAAACCCTTGTTCATATCAAGATTCGCACGAATATCAAAGCGATGTGATACGTCTGATGGAGGCGCCGAAATAAAAGTTTGAAACCGAAATCCAAATCTTAAAATAAATGAGTAATCCGAGGGTCCATGTTTAAACTCGGAGACTAACGGTCCGCTGATGCTCGGGGCCTACATGACGGGTCCATCTCAAATTCCCCTGAACGAATCTCAAAGCTGGAATTAAAGCACCAATCTCAAAGCCTGATAGACATGTTGTTCTAAAATCCATAATGCACATCTCAAAGCCCAGTACGCATTTCAAAGCCCAATCCAAATCTTAAAGCCCATTTGATAAATAAAAAAAATCTTCAAAACAAAACTTGTTTACAATAAGGCCCTTCTGATTTTAAATATTCACAGCGAAGCCCTTAAAAATTTACAAATGAGTCCTTAACAGTCTAAAATTGTCTTAAACAAGCCCTTGAAGACCCAATTTTCATACAAAACCCTATTTAAAGCCCAAATTATAAATTCATAACCTTTCAACCTTGTAAATAAGCCCTTGATAAAATATAAATATTTACAAATAGGTCCTTATCAGTCCTTCTCAAGCATAACTTCTTCATCTTAAGTCCAAGTTGACTCAAACCACCTCCAAACGAACCATGTTCAAGCGTCAGCCAAATCCTGAAATGACCAAAATACCCTTTCTTCAAAATTAAATGATTTTATAAAATATAAATGATCAATAAATGTAGATGAACATGTCATAAATCATATAAACAAGTGATGTGCATACACTTCTCAAATACCCAAATCCCTATTCTAAAGTATAACAAACACTATTTTAGCAAAAAAATCACACACTCATACACACATGTCCAAATGTATAGAAGACCAAACCAATACCATAATCTTACATGAGTCCCCTTTTAACCCCTTTATTCAATTCACTTAAATAGGCACAAATTCCGGAATGGACGAGGTGTTCAGTATGGCTTGCAAGGGTCATCTGATGTAATTAACAGCGAGGGCTTGTGCCCGCTGGGAGTTAAATGTCCCCACAATCAATAAACTCTCTCGATAGACTGATTATGAACAGTAGGTCTGTCGAGGGTGAACTGAAGGAATTGTAGAAAGAAAATAAATGTTTCAAGTTTGATGTTCTCACCATGTTTTAAAATTGAGAGCATTGAACCTTGAGATATTTTAATGCATGCACACACCTTCCACCCGTTGTGCAACTTTATGCGCCCTACAATTAGTTAGTAACAAGAAAAGGTAGATGCAATAAGTAAGCATAATATGAAAATATCAATTGCTATTAGATAGGCACAATTAATATGAATTACATACCACATCTGGAAATTGGAATTGCATTCTGTCGACAAAGTCAAACATGAAAATCATTATGTAATATCCGCATTCCCAACCCTCCACTTGTTGCGGGCACTACAATTTACATTTAGCGGCCTATGTTAGAATGACAATAATTTTTTGAACAAAATATGAAATTATAGAATTGTGTTGTGCTCACCAGCCACCACTTCCAACTCAACTTATCTTTTAATTTCTTGTCCGTGCTTTGCAATCCTCCCTCTTTAATGTATTACACAAAAGCCCTTACAAAATGGAGTGACTCTAATTAGCAATTCCACAATTAGTTATAATTGGGAAAAAAATCAAACCAAGTGAATTATTATTGCTTCCATTTTACATAAGGGAAGATATTTTTGCACTTGTCATTTGAGACATTTTCTTTGGGTTTTGAAGAATCCACGACATAAACCACATTCATGTAAGGGACAATGATGAGCAAACACCAGTGTCCACTATGGGAGGAGAAGAATTATAGGTTCTTAGCATACAATATCCAGATATTTTGGCATATATAATAGTGACACAAGTGTTTGCTTGACTTGATGGTGTGATTTCAATTATTTATATTTCACTTAAGGTTAGAAGTAACCTCTAGTGGTATGGCAAGAGAATAAATCTCTTCTTCTCCTTATTAGCACGGAGCATCGCGCCACACAGGTACTGGATAGACTCCTTCTGAGCACTTTTCAGATTCGTCGCATTAAGTCTACCGGGGTCCACAAAAGCACACAAGTTTTTTTTGCCCATCTTCTCACAGTTTCGGAGTAGCTTCCTGAAAAATTATCATATTACATTAGAATATATACTTCAGTGCTATACACATGATATAAAGAATTTTTTGTCACTAACATGAGAAAAATGGTGATGTGCCCCACATCGAGCCATTTATCGGACCCCGAGGCATGTAGAAAGTCCTTGAAGTCTTCGAACAGCAGCGTGATATGATCAGAGTCAAAATAACGATGATTTACGTAGGGTTTTGGCTTAGGTTTTGCATATTTTCTCACACTTATGTTTACTTTATTAGAGAAAAAGGCTACTGTCACCCTTCTTTATGTTTTATTGCAGAAAACAAGTTTTGGGACTATTTTACACCAAATGGAGCTAGAATCGGGTCAATCGGATCAGCGACGCTCATCGACTAAGTCTCTGTTACGGTCCGTATTGACTAATACGGACCAGGCCTAGCACAGACCAGGAGATAGCGCTGGAAGCATTAAACCCTAACCGTCAAGGACCTAATACGGACCGTATCACCTAATACGGTCCGTATCCGAAGGCGTCTCTTGGGGAATAACTGTCGACAGCTGTTTCCAGATTAGTTTCTTAGCCCCTACTCAACCTCTACACGTCCCTCCACTCCAATATAAGGCCCCTGGGTAGAAGAATAACTTATCTTTGTAATTAGGGTTAGATTTGATTAAAGAGAGAAGAGAGGAGTGCTTGTAACAATGCCGTTCCGCGGCTAAGTTTATTTTCTTAGGGCTAGGCAGTAAACCTTGTTACTCTTGATGTTTTGATATATATATTTCTGTTGATTATGATTTCTTTTTGTTGAAACAAAATGCTTTTGTGATTTACTATCTCTTCATCTAACTTCAATGATCCAGTTTGAGTCTGTTAGGGTAGTGACAGTACTTTAATGGCAAGAGAAACTATTTGTATGAATTAGCCTCGTTGAGATTTATTAGGTTTATGTGAAGAAAACCTTAGTGGGGAAATCATAAACCAGACCAACAAAACGCGTACCAAATTCCATCACATGCGTAAAGTAAATCGCAGTGATCTGTGTAGTAATTTGGGGTATTTGAGAGATCAGACATTTGCGTAAGGAAAATCGCAGTGTCCTATGTAGAATCTTGGTGAAAGATCTGTCATTCTTGCGTAACATAAATCGCAATGAACTATGTGGTGTCTTTCATTAAACAACAACAGGAAATCAGACGCAACAGGAATATATTGTCAAAGCGGATTGAGTAGCAATGGTGTGCAGAAATCCTAGGAATTCTCATCTCTATCTTTATTTTAATTACTTTTAATTGCTTCCTAATTTACATTGATCACAACAACACCTCTCAATTTACAGATTTCGTCTAGCCTTTCGAAAGATTGTGATTTGATCGCTCAATGTATTGAACCAATATTCCCTGTGGATCGACCTCGAATATACTACTCGATAGGATTGTGCGCTTGCAGTCCGAACCGATAGCATTTACGAGTTTATAAATATTAAAAGAAACTTGCTCTCTTTTGAGTGATCACGATAGTCGAGCTATCGTGTAGAAACATCTCCGGAGGGACATTGATGAGGATATCCGTCATGCCCTCGGGTGCCGTCGTGGAGATCCTGCAAATCAGCGGGCAGGAGGTTGTATTCTTCCTCGGTGAGTAGACGACGGTCAGGTCCTTCTGGTTGGGCAGGACTGTCAGGTCCTTTTTATTCGTCCCTCCGTACCGGTGACATGATCATCTCCTCGTGTATGTATCAAAGTTTTTACCTTTTTCAAGTATTTCAAAAGGATGCTTTGAATGTAACAACAGAACTTGACTATTTAGAGATTACCTGAACCAAAATAATCTGACTCTTGGGCCATTGGACAACTGACTTTCGGGCTACATCGAGCACTAGCATTTCCGCCTCAATTGGGATAGGAAGAGGTATGTGCCCCCATCCATCCATGATTGAGTCAACCTGTACGTGGACATGGTCGGGCCTTAGCTGAGCACTGTGTACACTTGCGGCTCATGTATGTACAATGCCCTTAGCAACGGTCAGAGAAATATTCCCGAGCCACAAGACAAGGTCTCATGCTGTGGCGTGCTGCAATTACATGTAAGTAGTTATTTTTAAAATGAAATATTGTCCAATAAGGTTATGAACAAGTAGTAATTGCCTTTAGATTACGAACAAGTAGTGATTACCTTTAGATTATCCAAATCGTCTCCGAAAGTCCCGGATGCTTGACTACTTTGCCGAACTCCCGTTGGGGTGAGAGGTGCTTGCTCGAATGGCTGCGTAAGAGATGTAATTTGGGCACGCAATCTTGATTCCATCTCAGCCAGCTTTGCGACGTACTCGGCGCTCACCTCTTTGCGTATCTGCTCAACTATCTCGTCTTTGTTCACTTTCGCACGAGATTTCCTTCGAGATTTTGGTCCATTAAATACGTCCTTCCAGCCCCAGTAGGCCCCTACGCCCCTTACTCGACCAGGGTGTTCTGGATTCCCGAGCGCTATGGCCAGGAGTCATCTTGCCTTTTGACCGTCCGGGCACCAGAATTGACCTCCTCCTCTACCTCCAACTGTTAATAGAAAAATTAGTTATTGCAAAAGAATTAGTGATGTACACAAAGTTTTTAACACGCTTGAATTACACAAAGTTTTAATGAAAGACTCTTACCATTCTCTGAGCCACGGAGCGGGCTTTTTGATGTAGTACTATCTTCCCATCAGCGATTAACTCTGACCTTGCCATTGTCCAATCTTGGGCCTGATCAGAGTCAAAATAATGATGATTTACATAGGATTTTGGCTTAGGTTTTGCATATTTTCTCACACTTATGTTTAATTAATTACATAAAAAGGCTACTGTCACCCTTATTTTATGTTTTATTGCAGAAAACAGGTTTTGGGACTATTTTACACCAAAAGGAGCAAGAATCGGGTCAATCGGATCAGCGACGCTTATCGACGAAGTCTCTGTTACGGCCCGTATTGCCTAATACGGACCAAGCCTAATACAGACCAGGAGATAGAGTGAGAAGCACTAAAACCCTCAGCGACAAGGTCTCAATACAGACCGTATCACTTGATACGGACCGTAACCGAAGGCGCCCCTTGAGAAATAACTGCCGACAGCTGTATCCAGATCAGTTCCTTAGCCCCTACTCAACCGCCAGACGTCCCTCCACTCCTATATAAGGCCCCTGGGCAGAAGAATAACTTATCTTTGTAATTAGGGTTAGATTTGATTAAAGAGAGAAGAGAGGAGTGCTTGTAACAATGTCGTTCTGCGGCTAAGTTCCTTTTCTTAGGGCTAGGCAGTAACCTTGTTACTCTTGATATTTTGATATATATATTTTCTGTTGATTATGATTTCTTGTTGTTGAATCGAAATGCTTTTGTGATTTACTATCTCTTCATCTAATTTCGATGATCTAGTTTAGTCCGTTAGAGTTGTGATAGTACTTTAATGGTAAGAGAAACTATTTGTACGAATTAGCCTCGTTGAGATCTATTAGGTTTATGTGAAGAAAACCTTAGTGGGGAAACCATAAACCAGACCAACAAAACGCGAACCAAGTTCCATCACTTGCGTAAGGAAAATCGCAGTGATCTGTGTAGTAACTTGTGTATTTAAGATATCAGTCATTTGCGTAAGGAAACTCACAGAGTACTATGTAGAATCTCGATGAAAGATCTGTCATTCTTGCGTAGCATAACTCGCAGTGACCTATGTGGTGTCTTCAATAAAACAACAACAAAAAATCAGACGCAACAGGAGTATACTATCAAAGCGGATTGAGTAGCAATGGTGTGCCGAAACCCTAGGAATTCTCATCTCGATCTTTATTTTAATTACTTTTAATTGCTTCCTAATTTACATTGATCACAACAACAACTCTCAATTTTTAGATTTCATCTAGCATTTCGAAAGATTGTGATTCGATCGCTCAATACTCTGAACTAATATTCCCTGTGGATCGACCTCGAATATACTACTCGATAGGATTGTGCGCTTACAGTCCGAACCGATAGCATTTTAGAGTTTATAAATATTAAAAGAAACATCGCTCTCCTTTGAGTGATCAGGGCCCTAGGATTTCTGATCCTAACCACAGGTGAGTCAAAATCTTTGTTCATCTCCAGTATTTTCGCTCATTCTTCTGACTTACCCTGGTAACCACCTGACCCCAACTTGTGCGGATACTTGTTCATGGCAACGATCCTCCTGCCCTCGTCCCTTTTTTTCTTCACACATCAAAGTAAGTCAATTAGCTTTAGGAACATAATTCAAATCGAGGAAGAAAAAAAAGTAATTTTGCTATGAACTCCTCCGTGCTCTTTATAGCCACATACTTCTCCCACACCTCTTGGCTCAGCCAAGGATAGTATCCTACCGGGCTTCTCCCGTTATCCATGAAATCCGTATTCAATGTGCTTTTGAATTGCTTCCAACCTTCATTCATTATCCTCAAAGTCTTTTTCTTTGAGATGTCATCCGGGATGTTCCACTGAGCCTGATAGACACCCAAATTACCGCATTTAAGTTCATGTACAATTAAAAAAAAAAAAACCGATTAGTTAGGTACTTCACCTTCACAATGTTCCACCAGTCATCCTTATCGTCTTTCGAAAACTGATCCCATCTCTCTACTAAGATGTCTGCCTTTTACTTCACCAAATTGCTCACCCAATTTGAGTACGACATCCATCTTTTACCCTTTGCAAGCCCGCCTTTAGTGAACTCGATTTCCAGTTGCTGCTTCTAGGACGTGGACGTGCACATTACCAGACCTATTTTCCTTCTTGCCAAACCTGATTAGGCAGCAGCTTGGTGCTCGTCTTCGTCCATCATATCTATGTGCTCACCCTCAATCGACATGGTTCTATAAAAATTAAATACAGTAAATACCAAAATTTCTTCACAAATGGAGGTGTTGAGTGTTTACCCGAGAAAGAAGAGGTAGGTTGTCGGACCGGAGAGGTGGTTGGACAGGAGAGGCGACGAAACACCAAGCTTGAACTTCAAAACCCTTCAAAATCGAGGTGAGGTGGGGAAGAAGAACTCGGAGCGGTGCGAGCTAAGTTATGAAAAAATTAGAAGAGAATGTGGGTAAAATGTATTGTAACCCTCTTTCTACACGGATGTTCACTTAACATCCGTGTGGAAAGCCCTTTATACACGGACTTTTAATTTAAAATCCGTGTACAAAGGTAGGAGAGCTACACGGATGTTTAGTTAAATGTCCGTGTAGAAAGACCCTTTAGACCCAGACTTTTACTTTAATATCCGTGTGTGATTACACTTTCTACACTGACTTTTAGTTAAAAGACCGTGTAGCTCGCCCTCCAAAGTTTCCTAAACCCTAAACCCTTTATACACGGACTTTGACTTTAATATTCGTGTGTGATTACCTTGTACCTTTTCCCGTAGATCAACTTTGCCTCAACCTTTTTCCCTTCAACTTTGTTCCCTCTCTGCCTTTGCAACTTACATCTGAGCTTTGAAAATCTGCAATTGAGCATTGAGTTCCTATATCAAACCTTCATAGCGTTCATTTTCTTTTTGGAAATACAACTCCACAGCAAGAACTTCCTCCAAATGCTCGACCTTCCTCTCCCAACTCAGATTTCTCCCTCCAATTGAAAATTTACAATTATAGCACAAAAATTACTAAATTCACTAATAAAACATTACAAGAACATGCTTACAAGAATATTACTAAAATTCTCAAAAATTACTAAATTCACTAATAAAACATTACAAGAACATTTGTAACATTACTAAAATTCATAAATTCATATTTTTATTTAACACCTTACAATAACATGATTTATCTTGGTTAGGTTCCAAAGAAATAGATCAGACTAACTTTCAACTAATAAAACATTTTCTGAAAATTAAATTATGTTTTAGTCCCAAGTTTTTGGCGATGTAGAAATGAACATGTTGCAGTGTTCTTACGTTGTTGTTTAAATTCTTTCGCAAATCACATCTTATTCAAAGGGGGTTTGTGTAAGAAATTAAACAACAATGCACTGCAATGTGCCATTTCTACACCGCCAAAAACTTGGGATCAAAACATGATTTAATTTAAAGAACATGTTTTATTATTGAAAGTTAGTTTTACCCATTTCTTTGGAACCTAACTAAGAAAAAACATGTTCTTGTAAAGTGTCAAATAAAATATAGTGAAAATAAAAAGAAAATGAAATTCATCACATGCATGTCCATCGGAAAATTCATCACAATCTGTATATAAGAAGAAAATGCTGAGTAACTAAGCAACAATAAGTAATAGAAAATTAGAGGAAGAAACAGAAAATACATGCCAGAAATGAAGGAGATATACATGCCAGAAATATATGCCAGAAATGAAGCAATTCACATGTGAAGTCGAGATGTAGGTTATCAATTATATCACATCGCTCGTCTTGATAGATGAGTGATCAGAGTCAAAATGATGATGATTTACGTAGGGTTTTGGCTTAGGTTTTACATATTTTCTCACACTTATGTTTAATTATTTAGAGAAAAAGGCTACTGTCACCCTTCTTTAAGTTTTATTGCAGAAAACAGGTTTTGGGACTATTCTACATCAAATGGAGCTAGAATCGGGTCAATCGGATCAGCAACGCTTATCGACTAAGACTCTGTTACGGCCCGTATTGGTTAATACGGACCAGGCATAGCACAGGCTCAGAAGATAGCGCAGGAAGTTACAACCATAACTGCCAAGGTCCCATTACGGACCGTATCACCTTGATACGGTCCGTAACCGAAGGCGACTCTTGGGAAATAACTGCCGACAGCTGTTTCCAGATCAATTCCTTGGCTTCCAATCAACTCCAGACGTCCCTACACTCCTATAAAAGGCCCCTGGACAGAGGGAATAGATATCTTTGTAATTAGGGTTAGATTTGATTAAAGAGAGAAGAGAGGAGTGATTGTAACCATGCCGTTCCGCGGCTAAGTTTCTTTTCTTAGGGCTAGGCAGTAAACCTTGTTACTCTTGATGTTTTGATATATATATTTCTGTTGATTATGATTTCTTGTTGTTGTATCGAATATGCTTTTGTGATTTACTATCTCTTCACCTAATTTCAATGATCTAGTTTGAGTTTGTTAGGGTAGTGACAGTACTTTAATAACTCGAAAGAACTATTTGGATGAGTTAGCCTCGTTGAGATCTATTAGGTTTATGTGAAGAAAACCTTCGCGGGGAAGCCATAAACCAGAACAACAAAACGCATGACCAAATTCCATCATTTGCGTAAGGTAAATCGCAGTGATCTGTGTAGTAATTTGGGAGATAAGAGACCCGATAGTTGCGTAAGATAAATCGCATTGTCCTGAGTAGAGTCTCGATGAAAGATCTGTCATTCTGGCGTAACATAAATCGCAGTGACCTATGTAGTTATCTTTCATAAAACAACAACAGGAAATCAGACGCAACAGGAATATATTGTCAAGACGGATTGAGTGGCAACGGTGTGCCGAAACCCTAGGAATTCTCATCTCTATCTTTATTTTAATTACTTTTAATTGTTTCCTAATTTACATTGATCAACAAACATCTCTCAAATTTCAGATTTCGTCTAGCCTTTCGAAAGGTTGTGATTCGATCGCTCAAGACACTGAACCAATATTCCCTGTGGATCGACCTCGCATATACTACTCGATAAGGATTGTGCGCTTGCAGTCCGAACCGATAGCATTTACGAGTTTATAAATATTAAAAGAAACATTGCTCTCTTTTGAGTGATCAAGCTTTTTGGCGCCGTTGCCGGGGAATAACGGTTCATTGTGCAAGGCCTCGAAAGACGCCCTTGTTTTGACCATTGAATCCAATTAATTAGAAACGCCTAGATTTCTTTTTACTTTCTTTATTTTCATTTTTCTTTTATTTTTAATTTCGTTTTTCTTTTTTTTATTTTCCTTTTATTTTCGGTTTTTAGTTTAAATTTCAGATTTTCTTTTCTTTTTTTTAGGAACATTGCACGCTGGCCGAATCATCCGTACGAAGATCCGAGAGGATTGCTAGTAGGAGAGGACAATTCGCTTCCAAATCACCGATAAGAACCAATCATAGTTCTTCATCCAGTAATTCTGAAGGCGAAGAGGACTCAGATTCGATCAACATGAATATCCCACCGAACGAACGGATTAACAATAGAGTTCACGATGCAGCAAGACCCAAACTTCTAAGAGACTATTGCGTACCGCGCGCGAATGATCCTAATTCTAGTATAAACCCGCCAACTGTTACAAACCGTAATTTTGAGATCAAACCTGCTCTCATAAATATGGTTTCACAACAGCAATTTGGAGGATTGCCACATGAAGACCCACATCTTCATTTGTCAATTTTCCTAGGGATATGCGAGACGATAAAGATCAACGGAGTTACCGATGAAGCAATCAGGCTAAGGCTATTTCAATTCTCATTAAAAGATAAAGCATGAGCATGGTTGTTTTCTTTACCGGCCAATTCTATTCAAACTTGGGACCAATTGTTTAATATGTTTATTGCAAAATATTTTCCACCGTCCAAAACTTCAAGGTTTAGAAATGCAATTACTAATTTTGAACAAAGAGATGGTGAAACATTGTGTGAGGCATGGGATAGATATAAAGATATGTTAAGGTGTTGTCCACATCATGGTCTAGAAAGATGGCTGATTGTCCAAACTTTTTATAATGGTCTAAACCCTACGGATAGGTTGTCTATTGATGCTTCTGCAGGAGGAGCAATCATGAACAAGGAACCTGACGAGGCTTACAACCTAATTGAAGAGATTGCAATCAACCAACACTACTGGATCCCTGAGCGAAAGAAGCCAGCGCCAACACCTGGCATGCACCGAGTAGATGATATCTCCATGCTGAGCGCAAAGATTGATGCTTTGCAACTGGCACTTAACAAGCAGACCAAGCAGCGAACGGTAGCAGCAGTCAATGCCGCAACAGCATGTGGCTATTGCGGAGGAGCGCATGAGATGACCGAATGTATGAATATGACAGGAACCTGAGGAAGACATGGAGCAAGCAAATGCAATTGATAACAGCTTTCGACCTCAGCCCGCCTACAACACATACCATCCAAACAACCGAAACCATCCGAATTTCTCATACGCAAACAACCAAAGGCCTGCTGCACCTCAACAGAACTACCAACCACAATCCAATTTTCAGCCAAGATACAATAATCCTCAACAGAATTACCAACCAAGGCAATACAATCAACCGCAGCAACCAGACATCACATCACTAATGGAGAGATTCCTAGAGAAGCAAGAGAAGGCTAACGCCGAAATCGCACAAAAGATCGAATCCTTGACAAACCGCAACAAAGACTTAGAAGACAATGTCTCTAAGATGGCAAAAGAACTCTCAACTATCACACGTGGAAAAGGCAAATTCCCGGGCCAACCGGAAGAAAACCCAAGAGAGACTTGCAAGAGCATAACACTAAGGAGCGGTACAGCTTATCAGGGACCTCCCATACCCGATCAAACTTCCGATGAGATACATGCAGAGCCATCACATTCAGAAGAGTACGAGCCGCAACCACCGGAGCAGCCCGTATTCGAACTACAGACAGACCTTACTCAGGAGAAGAATGACACCGTAGGTGGAGACGAGCGACAACCCGAACCTGAATACATTTCACCACCACCCTACAAGCCACCTCTGCCATTCCCTCCAAGGCCTGTCAAACACAATGAACAGCAACTCGCGAGATCCAAGGAGACACTCAAACAACAACATGTCACAATCCCCTTCACTGAAACAATTGCGAGCATACCCTCGTATGCTAAAATTCTGAAGGAGGATCTTTCAAATCGAAGTAGACTCCAAGAACTCTCAACAGTTCCACTCAATCTGGAATGCAGTGCGCTCGTGCAAAGCAAATTACCGATAAAGTTGAAAGATCCGGGAAGTTTCTCAATACCATGCACCATTGGCACAACCGATTTTAAGAGAGCTTTATGCGATCTGGGAGCAAGTAGTGAGTCTGATGCCTAAGGTAGTATTTGACAGATTGGAATGTGGAGACCTGTCACCAACACGGATCTCATTGCAACTGGCTGACCGATCAATTCGATATCCTGAAGGAATGTTGCGTGATATCCCAATCAAAGTCGGTAAATTTTGGATACCAGCAGATTTTGTGGTAATTGATATGGAAGAAGATGAGCATATTCCTATCATCCTTGGAAGGCCATTCCTCGCCACATGTGGGGCAATGATCGATGTTAGAAATGGAAAAATCTCACTCAATGTTGGCGAGAACAAAATGATCTTCAGCATGAATGAGGTTAAGGTCCCTCCTGACATAAGTCTTGTCTATAATTTGGAAACAATGGATGAGGATGGCAATGATGAATTGCGAATGAATGAAATTGGAGATAACGAAGAAATGGCACATGAAGAAGAAGTGGAAAGACTGTTTATTGTACAAGACAACAGTCAGGTCCATCCAACCTCCGTGACAACACAAACCGATGATCTGAACAGAAGTCCTCATATCGCAACCCATAGGAACTATTCTCTCTTAGCCATAGCACTAATCAGAAACCTACGCAAAGAACTCGATGCAATTTCTCAAAGACTGGACGAGGTTGAAGCAGTACTCGGTGTAAGTCTGGCATTCGACCCCGGACCTCAAATACCAACTGACTTCTTCAAGAAGGACAGTGATGATGAAACCACAAAAGACGCTGAAGGCAAACCACCCGACAAGCAACCCGCTTGCATTGACGGGAGGGTATCTGGAAGAAACTGATGCAACACAAAGTCAAGCTAATGACTCAAAACAAGCGCTTCTTGGGAGGCAACCCAAGGCCACTTTTATATTTTTCGCATAATTATTTATTTTTTAGTTTAATTAAGGCTTAAACAAAGAAACAACTCATACCCACCTTTTTCCTATGATCAGGTCACCATATCGGAGGAAAGGCCTGACTTAACGGCATCTTGGAAGACGGAAAATACTCTCTGGTACGACCTGTATTGGCTGGTGCAGATCATACCAATGGATACGAGGAAAAATAGAGTAAGAAGCAGGAATTAAGTGGTGAATACGGACCGTATTGGCTGATACGGCCGTATTCAGAGGAGTTAGACTTAACGGTTATTGGGTTTGAATTTAACAGGCTTAATACGGACCGTATTGGCTGATACGGTCTGTAATAAGGGTCAGTTCGGGAGATGCGAACCCGTTAAGAGAGACGTTTGAAATCCCGCGCGAACCACGTCTCATAACCGTTAACCCCTATTTCGTTCTAACTCCTAAACCCCTCTCCCTCCTCCTCTTTACTCTCTTTCCCTCTATCTCCTCTCCTTCCCCTCTTCCTTTCTTTGCCCGAAAATCAAGTTTCCCCTCCTTGCCGTCGATCTTCACCACCATCCTCATCTCCTTCAACATTGAAGCCGCCGCAAGCTTCCTTCTCCGCACCACCACCCTAATACGGACCGTACCGGGCCCGTATCCGACGGCTATTCGAATCAACTTCTCTAATTTTCGGTTTTCTAAACCCCTCTTTGATCTCAAAATCTTATTTTCGTTTTTGCACTTGTTTTAATTTAGTTACTCTGTTACATTAGCCTAGAATTTAGTTTAATCTCTGCAAAAATCATAAAAACCACAAAAAAATTAGGTTTCTGTCAAAATTCCGATTTTTACCAGTCTAATACGGTTCGTATTGCCCAATACGGTCCGTATTAAGTCCGGTACTTGGCCAGTTTCACCAACCAAACCAGTCCGTAACCAGACCGTATTGCCCAATACGGTCCGTAACAGAGGTATTTAATTTAAACAAATGGCTCCAAAAATGAAAAATATTTTAGGGGCAGTTACAAGGAATGCCAAGAAAGTCCTCGGAAGTGCCGGCCCGAGCAATTCGCCTCAGAGCTCATCTAGCCGATCCTCCCGATCCTCAAACTCACAACCGCAATCCTCCGATCATTCATCCTCTCGTACCAACACTCAGGAGTCCGTCAGAGACACACCGGTCTCAGATGCGGACTATAACCCAGAAGATTTTAACCCTCAGGATTTCGATGTCGAGAGAGAGGATTCCGACGAGTCCATGGAGGAAGCCCGGCCAACCGAGTACCAACCAATCTTCCAACATCCGCTAGTCACATCCAATTACGAGAAGATGAAATTGAGGGAGGTCATATACCACAAATCCATTGACATAGACACACTCGATCGACTCGGCCTCCTTGCGCAAACCGAACAACTTGCAAACCGCATCCAACTCTGGAAATTCCTCAACATAATCAAAGGAGTTAAAATCTACAAAGTCCTCACGAGAGAGTTCCTTGTGACATTCAAATACGAAGAAAACTCCATCTCTTTCCAGATGCTTGGTGAGCGATACACACTCTCCATGTGTGATTTCTGCGCCATCTTCGACCTCGTCGATAGCGGCACTTTCGATTCTCCCGACTGCCGTGAGTTCTGGTACAGCATCACAGAAGATAATCAGAATTCAACTCGACCGGCAAGCAGAATCATCAACCCACAAATCTGCTTCTTGCAAATTATTCTCGCCAATTCCATTTTTGCAAGAGGCGAGAGTTCATCCAAGGTAACATTACCCGAGCTCCATCTCCTCAAATGCATGATCGAGCCAACACCAGTGCGACCTCACCTTGGCCATCTCCTTTGCAAACAAATCCGTGAGGTCACACTAGCCAAAAAAGATAAAGGCAAGATCTCCATCGGGTTCGTGGCCACGATCTTAGCCAACCATCTCGATCTTCCGATCAATCATCTCAAAGAGGCAAGCGGGATCCGACAGATTGACATACCATGCCTCCAAGCCATGAAAATTGTCACCGGCCACTACCCAGGTCCCTACTTCTATAAATCTCCGAAGGGAATCTTGCAATTCCCATTTAGACATCTCAATCTCCGCAGTAGGGCCTCATGGAAAATGGCACGCCACGCAAGCCCCGATTATGAGCCACCTCAAGATTACATTGATGTAATCGAGAGTCAAGCCGCAATGCAAAATCGGGCTCGGCAACAGCGAGAGTGGGAGGCAGACACATCGGCCGCGGGGGCCGAGTCTTCAGGGGCGGCACCATCTGATGCCCCTTCAGCAGAGCTTGACCAGTTCATTCAAATGATAAATTGGATGGACTCTAACCTCAACGAGCTAACCTTGACAACGGGAGAGACCACCCGCCAATTGGAACACAACAGCACAACCATTCAGCAAGAGGTTAATGAAATCAGAAACAGCATGGAGGAGGTCCGGAGGAGTGTAGACGAGAGTAGGCGCGAGATCCAGCAGACGCGCTACATGGCACAACAGTACTATCAGTACGCTCTCGACTCCGGATTCGAGTACCAGCCGCCACCATACGGACTCTTCGACCCGTCATTCTACGAGGAGATCCAGCATCCACCACCTCCACCACCTCAGGATTGAGGTGCAGTGAGTTGTATCTTTCCCTGGTCTTTTTACTTTCTTACTTCCTTTATTTTTACCTCTCGAGCATTGGGGACAATGCTCAATTTTATTCGGGGGGTAGGAGGTAATTTGACCATGTATCTTTAAAAATTTTCGCACTTTAAATTCTTAGATGCTAGTAGTTTTACTCAATTTTTGACTAGGGTTGGAGGCTTTACCGAAAATCCTAGAATGATTAGATTGAGCTTTTTAGCTAGCTTGCATTTTTATTTTTCCTTAGGAGTAGGTTAATTAAATAGGAATTGTTTTAAAATTTTAATTAGGCTAAGGTTTAGATAATTGACCATGATACCAAAAATTCAGAATTTTAATTATTAGTAATTTCAAAGTGAACAATTAATTGCTAACCATGAGAGTTGATCAAAAATTGCAAAACCTAGAATTTTTATTTTGAGTAATTTATGTTTGCAAAGTCTTTTAAATTTGATAGTGTTTTAGAATACCCATTTATTATAGATAGACCCCTAGCGAAACTATGCAATAATTTCTTGTATGAATGAATACTTGAAATTGTGTGTAATCATGGTGCTTGTGACACAAAAATATGTTATTTTATTTTTCAGAAAAATTGAAAAATACAAAAAAATCGAAAAAAGAGAAAAACCCAAAAAATAGAAAAATATGGAAAAAGAAAAAAAAATATATATATATAGAATAAAAGATGGAGGATAAAAAGAGTACGGGTGCCTACGCAAGACTGGTTACCAATAGGCTCGAGAAAACCTCCCAAATTTTAAATTTTTGTACATATTTAATTTTTCAAAAATAGTCACAAGTACCAACACACTTAGTTGTCGTACTTTGCTCCAATCAATTGGGAAGGAAAATCAAAATTTATATCATTAGAATTCCTATTGGTTGGAAGGGATCGATTTATAATCGAAGGGGAAATTAATACTCTCAATTTTAAGGATATTTGTGAATTAGATTTTTCGATAATAATTTTTCTAGGGTTAGCATAATGAGGTCAATCATGGGGTGAATAAATTGTTCAAGGGAGAGATCATTAATATTTTAGAGTTCTAAATTTTTATTGTCATGCCAATTGTACCAAACCTAAGTCCTAATTGAATTTTTTTAAACAAGTCCTTGAGATTGTATGGTTTAACCTAGACCGGATCTTTGACCAGTTGGGATGTCGTTGCTTGGGGACAAGCAACAATTCAAGTTGGGAGGCGTGATCAGAGTCAAAATGATGATGATTTACGTAGGATTTTGGCTTAGGTTTTACATATTTTCTCACACTTATGTTTAATTATTTAGAGAAAAAGGCTACTGTCACCCTTCTTTAAGTTTTATTGCAGAAAACAGGTTTTGGGACTATTCTACATCAAATGGAGCTAGAATCGGGTCAATCGGATCAGCAACGCTTATCGACTAAGACTCTGTTACGGCCCGTATTGGTTAATACGGACCAGGCATAGCACAGGCTCAGAAGATAGCGCAGGAAGTTACAACCATAACTGCCAAGGTCCCATTACGGACCGTATCACCTTGATACGGTCCGTAACCGAAGGCGACTCTTGGGAAATAACTGCCGACAGCTGTTTCCAGATCAATTCCTTGGCTTCCAATCAACTCCAGACGTCCCTACACTCCTATAAAAGGCCCCTGGACAGAGGGAATAGATATCTTTGTAATTAGGGTTAGATTTGATTAAAGAGAGAAGAGAGGAGTGATTGTAACCATGCCGTTCCGCGGCTAAGTTCCTTTTCTTAGGGCTAGGCAGTAAACCTTGTTACTCTTGATGTTTTGATATATATATTTCTGTTGATTATGATTTCTTGTTGTTGTATCGAATATGCTTTTGTGATTTACTATCTCTTCACCTAATTTCAATGATCTAGTTTGAGTTTGTTAGGGTAGTGACAGTACTTTAATAACTCGAAAGAACTATTTGGATGAGTTAGCCTCGTTGAGATCTATTAGGTTTATGTGAAGAAAACCTTCGCGGGGAAGCCATAAACCAGAACAACAAAACGCATGACCAAATTCCATCATTTGCGTAAGGTAAATCGCAGTGATCTGTGTAGTAATTTGGGAGATAAGAGACCCGATAGTTGCGTAAGATAAATCGCATTGTCCTGAGTAGAGTCTCGATGAAAGATCTGTCATTCTGGCGTAACATAAATCGCAGTGACCTATGTAGTTATCTTTCATAAAACAACAACAGGAAATCAGACGCAACAGGAATATATTGTCAAGACGGATTGAGTGGCAACGGTGTGCCGAAACCCTAGGAATTCTCATCTCTATCTTTATTTTAATTACTTTTAATTGTTTCCTAATTTACATTGATCAACAAACATCTCTCAAATTTCAGATTTCGTCTAGCCTTTCGAAAGGTTGTGATTCGATCGCTCAAGACACTGAACCAATATTCCCTGTGGATCGACCTCGCATATACTACTCGATAAGGATTGTGCGCTTGCAGTCCGAACCGATAGCATTTACGAGTTTATAAATATTAAAAGAAACATTGCTCTCTTTTGAGTGATCAATGAGCTCAAGATAGCGACTTATCTTGATAGATAAGCGATCTGACATAATTGATAAATATAAATCAAAATTCCAATTATTAACCGTGAAATGATTGTCAAAGTTGTTCATAAGCGATATGTAAATCAACATGCACCAAACCGCACCGGTCTTTCTCTCTTCCTAAGGTTATACAGGAGAACCTTGATTTACCTATGAATTGCAAACACTAACATTTCCGTTTGTTGAATTACTTGATCAAAACAACGCTGGAAGGAGAAGACTTTTTATATGGCGCGGGAAGGAAAATGCTTTTTATACCAAAACCCTACACTTTTTTACACGGATTTATACTTAACAATCTATGTAGACTCTCTAACAAATCATACACGGCTATTTATGCTTAAGAACCGTGTACAATGGTAATTTTTCTACACGGATTTATTATCAAAAATCTGTGTATCTATTCCTACACTGATATTTGTAAAATATTCGTGTAGCTCTCTAATAAATCATAAACGGCCTTTTTTCCAAACAATTCTACACTGATTCTTTAATAAATATCAGTGTATAATTCCAGCAATCTTTTCGGGCTTTTAGAAAACCTTTATGGTACATGGTTTTCATATAAAATTGGCAAAACCGTGTACAATGTACAGTGTAGAATTACCATTTTTGTAGTAGTGATTGTTGCTGCATTAATTACTTGTTTTACTTATGAGAGCAACACTTAACTACATTTTATGATACCATTGACCTTTGTTAAGTCTTAGCAACGTCTCTGGAGAATAATTAAGATGATTTAATAAGTATCAAAGGGAGAACAAGGCAAAATGAAGGCACCTTGTAACGCACTCCACATAGTTCGAAACAAACATAAAACCTATTGGGAAGCTATTTTAATTACTCAATAGAATATTTTCTAGCTATAGTCTGTCACGAAGGATGATGTTGCATCGTTGTGTTATTGCTCGTTTGCATCAATGCATGGGCTCTCTTTCGCACAGATCCATTACATTGCATAATAGATTGCATTTTAGATTGCATAACAACCATGTTTTTTATGATTATTCTATATCCAATTCCTCTGATATTGATGCAAAATCTTATAGGAACAATTAAGGTACATCCAAAATTTGAACGTACAGGGCGGTTATTCTAAAAGACACATTTAATGACTAATCACAAACCCAGAGTTTTTAAGTACAGAATGGCTTGGAGGGAGGACATGCATCGATCGTTAAATAGGATCTTATCCAAGGAGGTGATTATTTATATTTTTTTTTGTTAGGGCTTTCATTTAATTTTGATGAGCACCAGTGCTAAGATACTTCAATCCCCTCCCTCAAGCTTAAATCTTGCATTGTTCCCAATGCAAAAGTAAAATCTTTGAAGAAGATCTCGAACTCTGGGTCAGAACTTACTGTCAAAACTTACAGTCCGATTGAGGTGATTCAAAGCTCGTTGGAAAGTAGACAACGAGATCTACAACTCTATGCGGGGCTTTGCCTCGGGTTTGGTGTGTATGATGCCTTGAAGTTCATAAAAAGTGGAGAACTTTATTGATTTTCATGACACAGCTATATCATATGTGTCATATGTTGCGTAGACTTTCAGACTTAGCCTAAATATGACATTTTCCTACGTTTTGGTCTAAATACGCAACTTTCTCCAAAACCTGTTAAAATAGACTAAAAACACGTTTGCGGTAAATAAATTGGAAAAATTGCTACTTTGCATTCGCTTTTGGCCATTTTTCGCAAGGAAAGATAGTGATTTTCGCTATATGTTTTGGCCCGATCAAGTAGTCTCATAGAAGTTTGGGTCTCGCTGCATCTTGAACTACGTTGTCACCAATGTTTTCTTCTTGTCCTTCATCATTGTTGTTTATCGGTGGATCATTTTGAACTGGTTCGTTGGTGGGTTCTCCATGTTGATTGAATCTGAATCTTCTTCGCTTCGAGTGTCACGGAAAGGACTTGGAGGGGTCCTTGTTGGTGAAGTGGAAGCGAGTTGTCATCTCCTACGTGCAATCCTTACAGATCTTCGTACGGATGATTCGGTCAGCGTGAAAAATCTTGAAAAAAAAAAGTTGAAAATTTAAGTAAATCTGAAAGTAAAAAATAAAAATAAAAGCAGAAATAAAATAAAATAAAATAAAATAAAAAATGCAGAAAATTAAAAGTCTAGGCGTTCCTAATTAATTGGATTTAATTGTCAAAGCAAGGGCGTCACTACTAGAATTTCCGCTTTTTGCAATAGTAGCAATTGTTATTTCCAACGGGAGGAAGGTTCGATGGAAATGAAATTGTGTTTTCTGACACCATTAACAATTTCCAACGGTAGCCTCATGGAAATAGTAGCGGTTGGAAATCCCTGCTGTCTTCACATGGAAATGTTTCATATCCGCCGTTGGAAATACTTTTGCATGACCCATAACCCGACAAACAGACCAAATATTATATTTTATTGAGGGTTCATGGAAATACCTCTCCCCATGCCGTTGGAAATAAGTTTGAAGTAGGGAGACATATTATTTCCATGGGCTACCGTTGGAAATATTTTTGAGTAATTTGTTTATATTATTATTTTATAGTGAAGGTTCATGAAAATACTCAAGCACTCTGCCGTTGGAAATATTTTATTGATTTAGTTTATATTATTTTATAAATAGACTTATTATTTCCATGAGGCTACCGTTGGAAAAGTTAAGTTCCTGAAGACAGAAACATTTATGTTTATTTGAGATCTCTCTTTGTAGCAATAAAAATAAATCACAGTAACAATTAGCTAGTATTAAATTGCGAATATAAAATGAAACAATACAAATTGAAACATAAATTTAGGTATTTGGACTAAGCCAATCAATTTAATTTAGATACAAAATTTTTGACAAATGCAAGCAATACATGCTATTTTTCTTTCATTTGAATGACTCTTTTGTTCTCCTGCAATATATTTTTTTAAACATATGAGTGTTAGTGAATGAGTAAAATAAGTAAATAGAATTAGTAAACAATGATCATATATATATGCATAAGTACACTAGATTAACAAGGTCATGTAAATAAACATATTTTGTAATAAAAAACAATACAAAATGGTTATTGTCCTACAAGAAAGATTTCAACAAAGAAATTATTACATGGTCATAAAAGAAAATTTCTCTATGTTTTGCATCAAATTTCTCTATGAATTGAAGTTTTTGAAAAGTACTGTTTTATTTTGCAATTATCAATGAATCTGTTGACACTACATCCCGTGATCAAATTAAAAAATAAATAAAAGCTTTACTGATTAATTTTCTTTATTAGAAAAGATATAAAAATAATAGTGTTATTCTACTATATTATCCTGTTTACTATATTTTTATTTTTTTCTGTTTTTATATCCCTTTTATTCAAATAAAATTCCCTTTATAAAAATATATACAAAAAAAACACAGTATATAAATAAATAAAACAAAAGGTGCTTTTATAAAACTTCTCTTAATATCTTTTAAAGGTAATTAGAAAGTGAAGGCTTGAGAGTTGAGCCTTATGGTCCCCTCTCGCCAGATCTGTTTAAAAACTTCATAAAAAGATATTAAAAGAAGCAAAAATACAAAAACAGTAGATTAATTAGGTAAAAAACACAAGGATTAGTAAAGGTTAAGCCTTATGTTTCCTTTGCTAATTCCTCAAAATACAAGGACCTATTTGCAAGAGAAATGATGTTAAAGTGTTGATATAATAGCATTAAGTTGCTAATATTAACATCTTAAAGGATCTGTTTGCAAAAAAGTAAGAGAAAAGAGGATGAAATTGCAAATAGGCATCAGTTTAGATCTGAGATTAAATAATTAATCCAATGATTTCTCAATGATATGTCCATTGAATCAAGAGAAAAGATCACAAAAAATGTAAATAAATACCAGGGACCTTTATGCAAAAATCCTTTAGCTTTGGTTCTGACAACTTGATTACTTAATTGGATCTTTGATTGTATGATTTTTCTAAGTTTGATCTTGCTTTTCCCCTTTTCTGGTATTGAAATCAGTGGCTTAGACGGTTAGACCCACTTGAAACCTGGTCTGCAACTAATCAGACATCAAACCAAATAATAGTGTTTGCACAGTGTATTTTTCCATAATTGCAAATAATGCCTTATATTTATTATATTTGCACAAAGTATGCTTGAAAGTCCCTTGTACCAGTATCATACCTGCTCCCCTATCTACCTAAACTGTACAAGTGCAATGTGAAACTTATCAAACTTAATACTTGAAGGGCCTCCCGGATAGATAGTGGTGCCTTACTCGAAGATAGGATGCGCGAGCGACGAACGGAGCCAGGCCAAGAGCCGAGCGACACCCTTATCTAGTTTGCATCCTATCACCTTCGCTCCTTCATTAATTGCCTTCTCTTGTATCCAACTCCTACAGTTCCAAAGAATTTTAATTGCCTAATTTTGGGAGAATAATATGATACTTGCAATTTAAGGCAATATAAATAATTCAAGCTCTCAAAACGTGACAAAAAAACTTCTTCACAGAATAAACTAATATCAATTGTTTCAATATTTGATACTGTTGTCACTTAATTTGCAGCATATGCCAATAGTACCCGGGTTAATTTACTATGGTTATCATCAAAACTTATCAGTACCCATTTAGGCTAGTTCATGTTTACTATGGTTAGCTCAGAGATTTCATTTTCACAACCATAGAGTACTGTAAGAAGCAAAGACAAGTGGGTTAAGACCTTGGACTACAAATTTTAAAGGGGATTGGTTCAGTTCATATGAAAAAACGGAGGGCAATTTAGTAATTTTCTGCTACACGGGGGTTATGTTTTTAGCATTTTTTATTAAATGATTAAGTTTATGGGCAATTAATTTGCAAATGGTTCAGATCGATTAGCAAAGATTTCATCATAAGACCTAAAAGAAGGTTAATTCTAATTAGTAAATCTTAACTGTTCGGATTAAGACTCTCTCGATTTTTTTTTGAATGGCAACATACAGATCTTCAGTTTTGATTCAAGGAACTTCTCTCTCGGATTGTGCTGATATTTGAGATACCGTTACTCAATACAAAAATGATCAATTTCAATCAAAAGAACGAATTGTGCTGATATATTTGAGATACCATTACCATCTAAGTTGATATAGACAAACACGTAATAGGAAGTAAATGAAGATTTACAAAACGCAAAATTCAAGAGAGGACAGAACAAATCGGTACCTTTTCGCGATGGGGAATTAACACTGAGAGGTGGGGAGACGGGGATCTAGGGTTTTGATCGGGACGGAGGCGAAACTTTTAGAACTGGCGGGCACCAAAATTGTCAGAGACAGTAGAAAGGGAGCTGAAATGAAAAGTTTGGAGGGAGAAATGAAAATAAACCTAAGTACAACAGGGAAGAAATTTGGAGAATCCTCTTAAACTGAAAATTGGGACCCAGCTGTCGCTGAATAGATCCACATAAAAAATATGACTAGGATTGTTAAATGGAGACGTCCATTGATAATCAAGATGGCACATTTTTAATCGAACGGTTCAAATTTACAAATGTTCATAGCCCTTCGATGTTTAGATATTTCGTCAGCCGGATGGATAAGTAAATGAACATGAAATTAGATCAAACTTTGCTGCAAGAAAATAAATACAGTGCTCTTTAATTTCAACGGTTCCGATCGACCAACAGACGACGTGTTTACGTGCACCTTCATTAACTCACAAAGCAAGAGTTTAAACTCTTGCTTTGTGAGTTAATGAAGGTGCACGTAAACACGTCGTCTGTTGGTCGATCGGAACCGTTGAAATTAAAGAGCACTGTATTTATTTTCTTGCAGCAAAGTTTGATCTAATTTCATGTTCATTTACTTATCCATCCGGCTGACGAAATATCTAAACATCGAAGGGCTATGAACACTTCACGTTGGATCGAAGCTCAGACATAATCAAATTTTAGAACTTTTACTATGGTTATGTTCAATGTTTTTCCCTGATCATTTCAAAACAAATTTGGAATTATTTTATTGCAGATCGACCGTTGATCGCTCGTGTGAAAATGAACGGTTCACAAATATTTACATATGTTGAATGTGCAAACAATAATGAAATTTTATAAAATTAACAATTATAAGTATAATTTGGTCACAGAAAATGTTAAAAATTAGAAAATATATTTTTCTAATTTTTTTTCATATATTTTCTTTACATGCATTACCTAATTAGTAGATATCAAGATTTGAGCCGTCCGATAGGTAATGAATGGTCCTGATGGTAGGGAGTCTCTATTCTCCGAGGTAACATAATATTTCTGTTTAAATCTAACCCTAGGTAATGCACAGGATCCTTCAATATTCGTGCGGAATGATAATCAGACGGTTCCGATCTAAACACAAATATTATGTTACCATAGAGTATTTGAATTTGTGTGAATTTGTAGATAGGTCTTTCCTCTCTGGACTTCACTTTTTTTTCTTCTGAAATCCCACTCTAAAGATCTCCTCCCTCTCTCTGTACTCCACACGATAGCACCAAAACCCTAAAACTTTCACTTTTCCCTCCCTCAGCCCCCTCCCTCCGAAATTTTAATTCCTCTCCCGCTCTCCAAGAGCATTTCCCGCACTTTAGATGGGGCCGGTTCAGGCGAGGCGGTAGGCGGCTCAGGTGGGGCCGGTTCAGGCGATCGCTGGCCAGATACGGACGTGCAATGTGTGGTCAGGCGAGGCGAGATGCCTTCTCAGAAGAAAAGCGAGGTTCTCCGGCCAGGTACCTTCTCTCGTGGTGGTGTGTTGTCTCTCTCTTGGTGATCTCCACTAGTGATAAATTTTGTGCTCGAGATTTGTACAACTCAGGTTTGTGGTTTTGTGCAACTACAACCCTCTGGATTTGTCCATTTTTATTACTTTTAGTGTGAATTGAATTTCTCTAGTTCAAGTTACCGACAACTACAGGTTCCCACAAACACAAAATTGTTTTAGTTAAGAGTTTATGTGTAGGAAATTTTGTCTGGTTATCTATTTGACCTGAAATTAGATACACACATTTAAATAATAAGGTGCTTCACAATACTTTGTGGGGCTTGAATGATAATTTTATATTTGTTACATTTTCAGCTTAATTAATTTTATATTTTTAATAGTGATGTTACCAGTTCATATAACAGTTTGTACCAACTGGTACAAGTGATAAAAAATCTTTGAAATCCAATTATCTTCTAACCTAAGACTTCAATTTCAAATATATATTGATCCCGTTTCCATATATGTCAAGTTAACCGCTGTATCGTACTATAGCTGGAATGTATAATTGCAATTATTTTCTTCACATATCAGACCATTTGAAGCTTGCTCAATTAACTCTAGATTAGCAGCTGATACATGCATGTCTCGTGGTATTAGAGTTCTGAGTTCTTATATAAGAAACAACAACAAAAAAATGCTCCTCAAATTCTGAGTTCCTGTAAGCTAGATCGAATACAAATTAGACAAATCATTTTTAGCTCGGCACTTGCGTCCCCGTTCAGACTAGATGGACACTTGCGTCCCCGTTCGGCACTTGGCTATGGGAAACCTCCTTTACACGGTGCATCTGATAACTATTTCTAATAACACCTTTTGATTCAAATTAATTCTGAATTGGATCTAAACTTTTTGGCCTTTTTATCTTCGTTCTATAGGTGGTGACTAAGTATCCAGAAATGCATTGGTTCACAAACATATGCTTGTTAAGTACGCAGTCTCGACAAAGGTAAAGCTCAGGGTTTATCGTACTGAAATGAATGGTACTGTGTCCCAGATAAAGAATGGTACCGTGTCCCTAGATAAAGAAGCATATATGAACCTTTCACTACTACTAAGAAAGTGCATGTAACACAAAAGTGCTAAGAAGAAACCTAAAAGAGGGAATTGATCAGATATAGGCTATTACAAACAAAACCCTAACCTAAAACTACCAGCTAATACTTTTAAAGTCTTTCAAATTAATCACAGAAGCAGTAAAGCTTAGAAAACAAATTTTGAATTTGCAGAAAATGCATTTTTATGTATCAAAGTGCACGAAGGCTGCATATTCTAGCGAACAATAACATTTAGTTTTATCTTGCCTTCGAAAAGATTTCACATAAATGGGGCTCTCTTCTCCTTTTGTAATATATATTTCATAGATCTTACAGAGCGACAAAAGTTCATCTATTATATTTTTAAACTTAGAAATATCTTTAAATATGAAACATATCACATCACTCAACTCATCATCTTACTTCAATAGCATATCACAGCACTCAACTCATCATCTTACTTCAATTGTTCTATTTTAACCGATTGACCAAAATACTGATCACATAAGGGCAATTCTTTTGGAGAAAAGAAAGTATGTTTATTCATGTTTATGAAAGTAAATATGTTAATTTAATGTAGGGCATCAAAGAGGGATGGGATGATGAGGGAAGCATTGCTTTTGCAGTTTGTCTTGTCATTGTTGTGACTGGTATGATAATTCTTTTATACCCCTCAAATTTGATAATTCTTATGTAAGGACATGAATGTGTACCTATCATATTCTTACTCATCAAGGGATAATTTTGCAATTTTGTTACTCATTGGCAAAAATTTCGACATAATTGGAATTGAGGTTTGTATTTTTTTCATTATTCTGGAGATTTAGCCATAGCCGTAAGGGTTAGCCATAGCCTTGTAATTTTGTAATTTTTTTTTAAATGTGGTAATTTGGTAATTTCAAATTTACTCATGATTCAATTCAATCAGGGTGAAAGGACACAAAAAAAGCTTCTTTTCGTTTAATTCATCAAATAATAACATACTTTGTATTTTGCTTGTGTAGATTGATTTGAGAGACAGACCTGCACTAGAAGCAGTTTTTTCATCAAAGAAGTAAGCTTTTCCTTTCTTGGTTTCAAATAGAAAAAATCAAATAAACGAGACTGAAAAAAATATTGGATAGTAAATTTTTCTTAAACTATAGGTTTGATGCAGTAATTCATTTTGTGGGGTCAAAAGCGGTTGGGAAGAGTGTTGCAAAAACATTACTTTACTATAACAATAATGTGATTGGAATGATTATTCTTCTAGAAGTCATGGCTGCCTATGGTTGCAAGAAGGTGCTCTTTCTTTGTTTTTTTTTAAACATTTTCAAGAATTTTATACTGTAATCTCTTTTTACTAACGCCATGCACATTCTTTTGTACTGGTAACTATAATAGTGCATGTACATCCTGCTCTGAGCACATTCTTGAAAATTGTAGACTAATTCTCTGGATGCTCTGATGATAGAATTATTTGATAATTTTGACAATATATCTTAAATCAATTCATAAAAGCTTGAAAACGATAACTGAAGTTTATAAGTATGTTTTTGAACATATAGATAGCCTATCTTTCAAATTTCATGTGATTTGAGTATGGTCTGATTATGAATCTAAGTTAAACATGCACCAAATCTCATTATTGTCTTTAGCTATGATATATGTACCATGTAGATAGTCTACCATGTTAGATTTCTCATTTACACTTTGCTTTTGATGATTGTCTGGAGTACAATGTAAATAATTGTCAATGGATCCTAACCCTTTTTTAAATACTTTTTTGTATAAATACAGCAACTTACCAATGCCCTTCTAGAAGGAGAAGCACAAAAATCAATGTGTCTATCGAAGGCAAAGGCAATTATTCAAGCAACTGGGCAAATAAAGATATCTGACCAGGAGATTCAGAGATTGTCCAAAGATTTGTCAGAGGTATTTTAATGTGAAATAAGTTGATGTTTAAAATTAATAGCACCACCTCATGTTTTCTGAAAAATATCATTCAGGTTTGGATTATTTTGTGTAATGCATAGCGGTGTATTTATAATTAGGGATCAGGATTTTTTTTGTACATATAAAATATTTTCTCCTATGAAGACTTCTTTTGATCCATGGTTTCCCCTAAATTGGTTCATTTCCCCAACTTTGTAAAAAAATAAATAAACACTTACTTTCTTCATGTGATGATATTTGCTTAGGCCAAACATGAACTAGAGGCTTGCTGAGAAGAATATAAGCTTTTAAAGAAGAGCTCTGATCACACAGTAATTTACTTTCTTTTCTTGTCTTTCTAATGGGACACTTAACTACCAATTAACCCTAATAAATTACAGATTAGTGTCAGTTACCCTCAATTTAACTATAAAATTACTATTTCACACAATCCTATCATTTCACAAATTGAACAGCATACTGGTCCAAAACCCGTTAAACTTAGAGACGGAAATGAATTCCAAATCAAAGATGAGAATAAAATCCATGAAGTCCCATTGGAGCAGGTATGTGCTATGCACCCATTATCTCCAGCCAAAACCAAAGTCCCATTGCCTTTTGCTTTGCTTGTTTGATTTAATTTGTACATTAATTTGTTTTTTTCCTTGCAGCAAAAATTGACAGGGGAATTCAAGATGGTTTCAAGAATTTTAAAAGGTGCCCTATAATGGAGTGCCAACCCAAATTCAAGCTTTACAATAGTATGTCTAAGATTATTAAATGATTTAAAACAAGAGCAGAGATGCCCAAAGCCAAAATTTTAGCTCTTTTCAATTTGACCATCAAACTTTCTTTTTCTATATCAGGAAATTGATCTGCGCATCTTTCAGCTGTGCAGTCTTCTTTATTGTTGGTACTGATAAAAAAGATGTGTGATATGTTTAGTTAATAATAAATAATCTCATCGATTTCTCTTCAAATGTATTATGGATGACAATATGGAAAATGTACTATGATTTAGTTTAGCAACAATGTGATATGTATTTAATGGTTCTTATTTATAACATGTAAATCTTAGCTGTAATTTCAATGTGTTTGTTAATTTGGCTGAATGAGAATTGGGGAATGTAAATGGGTTGGTACTGGGAGGATTGTAGAATGAGGGCATGCTTATATGATACCATTTAGACTTGTTATTACCATGGGTGATCCCTGAAATAACGAAAATTACCTTCTCATGCAAATATTAGCTCTTGAAAATACTGGAGTGGGTCCCACGTACGCTGCCCTTGGAAATAAACATGTGGGCCCCATTATAGCTTGCCTTGGAAATACTGGGGTGGGTTCTATGTACTCTGCCGTTGGAAATGCTCTGGAGGGTCTCATAGACGTTGCCGTTGGAAATAAACAGGTGGGCCCTGCGTTAGCTGCCCTTGGAAATGCTCTGGAGGGCCCCACAGACGTTGCCCTTGGAAATAAACAAGTGGGCCCCATGTTACTGCCCTTGGAAATACTCTAGACAGTGTCCAAGTGTGAAAGTATTTCCATGCGCCCTTTTTCCAACTGTAAGTGCATGGAAATACTCAGAAATGAGTATTTCCAACGGCGTCGATGGAAATAAGTGCTATTTCCATCGAGGGTTGTTGCAACGGGAGTATTTCCAACGGTAGCGCATGGAAATGATGATTTCAGGGCTTATTCCATCGGTACGCCCATGGAAAAGACAATTTCCTGCCGTTGCAAAAAGCGGAAATTCTAGTAGTGCGTCTTTTGAGGCATTGCACAATAAACTGTTATTCTCCGGCAACAGCGCCAAAAAGCTTGATGGGTGTAAATGTGATCAGGCTAGTAAAATTTATAACCCAATTTGCTATCGAGTAGTATAAACGAGTGTTGATTCGCAGGGAATAAGATTTAAGATCTTGAGTGATTAAATCACAATCTTTCGAAAGGCTAGAAAAAATATGAAAATCAAAGAGTTGTTGTTTTTTATCAATGTATTTGGCGAAAATTAAAAGTAAGTAAAGTAAAAATAGAAATGTGAATTTCTAGGGTTTTGGCACATCGTTATTACTTCAATCTGCTTTGATTCTTACCTTATTTTATGTTAGTTTTCAGTTGTTGTATGAGGGTTTATAATCTAATTTAGTGATTACACTTTCGTCTAGCAACCACCGTACTAATCAAGAGATCTCTTTAAGGCTTGTCTTGACTAATGCAAGGAGATCTGTGACTAGCCCAAAAGAATTCGGACTTCACTTATTTGGTACGTCACCCTACTATCTTGATCATGTTGGGTGTCCCCATGGTAAGGCATGATAATGCGATATTCGTCTGCGAATGTCGAGACTCCCATGTGTAGTTTTGTTGATCCAATTAGTGGTATCTTTGGTTAAGGTTTCCACAACTAATCTAGTATTTTTATTCTCCCTTATCCCAATTCGATTAGCCCAAAGATGACTAACTTTCATGTGTGGCCATCACATGACGGTCTAGACTAATAAACAAAATTAAGTAAGATAGAACATAAAGTGCAAAAGCAATCGAATAATAAAAGACTAAACAATGATCAAATAAAAGTATATATCAAAGCATTAGGAGTAACAAGGTTTACTGCCAACCCTAAGAATCTAAATTTAGTGGCCGAACGACATACTTACAAAGAGATAAGAGAAAGATACAACCATACACGAGATACCATCTTACTTAGTCTCTACACACTCCTCTTTTCTCACTTAAGAAAATATAAAACCAAAGATACAAAGATGATGTTCAGTTCTATCCAGAGGGCTTAAATAGGAGTGAAGGGGTGCCTAGAGATGAATAGAGTCCAGGTTATCTGATCTAGATACAGTTATTGCAGTTATCTCGAGTACGGTCCGTATTGGCTAATATGGACCGTACTCCCACTGTGTCGCTGCAGGAGTTAATGCATATTCGGCCATCTTTGGTCCGTACTGGGGTTCCAGTCCGTATTGGCTAATACGGTCCATACCAGATCCTTAGTCATTGAGCTGCGCTTTTTTGATCAACCCGATTCTTGCTCTAAATGATGTAAAATAGACCCAAAACATTATTCCTACACTAAAACATAAAATAGGGCAACAATAACCTTTTTCACGAAATAATTAAACATAAATGTGAGAAAATAAGGCAATACCTAAGCCAAAATCTTACATAATTCACTATCAAAATGAGCTTGATTAGGCAGCCGAGTTTTGCACCGTCTCCCGTCTGACATAAGCATAGGCTTGTTCGAGAGATGGAAAGGGGCTAATTTATAGAACTTGTGCCTGAATATTATCAAGATGATCATCAAGTCCATCTAGGAACGTGTATACCCTGATCTTTTGAATAAATTTGTTAAACATTTATATGTCACAAGGACATACCATAGAATTTGGGCTGCGGAAGTCGATTTTTTGCCACAAACCATGCAGTTCATCATAGAATTCTTCTATAGTTTTATCCTCTTGTTTAACGTGTGACACCCGCAAATTTAGCGTGAACACTTGTGCCTCATCACTTCCATCATAGAAAGTGGTTGCTAGTGCTTGTCGCACGTCTCTTGTTGTAGGATGTCGGATGTACTTGCTTCGCAATGGTGGCTCAAGCCAGTTTATGAGCCACCCTTTAACAACTACATCTACTTTCCACTTTTGAAATCAAGGATGGGTCGCTTCTGGAGGTGCAGGAACCCCGGTGAGATGCTTCATTTGATCCCTTCCATTGACATACATCTCAACTGCTTAACACCATAAAGTATAATTGGTGCCGCCGATCTTTACATCAATTGAATTAGGTTGAATTGACCCATCATTTATGGCAACATGTTGTGCAGCCATTTGAGGGTTAGTAAGGGCAGCGTTTTGCATAGCCACCATTTGGGTTTGTTGGAGGGTTATGGCTTAGGTAAGTTGTGTGAGTTTCTACAGCAAATCCATAGGATTGATGGTCTCAATGGATTTAGACATTGTTTTATCGAGTATGGATAGCTCCTTGGAGCAATATAGCACAAGAAATTGAAGTTAAACACAAGAAGGGCAACAATTTCTCTAGCTATACCACCAGGCAACCATACTTTGATACCATGCCAAAAATATTAGAATAGTATAATGGAGAACACAAACACAAGCACCTTCCCTCCCTTTGTTTTATTAATTCAGAATAGCATTACATAATATTTTTTTCGTGTATTTTTCTGGACAACATACCCTCATATATAAATATGATTGCTAATCTATTCTGCCTTAAATTCATCTTTCCCAACCGATACATATTTCCTTGATAACATATTTCCTTTTCCTTACTATTTCCTTAATCTAATATTGTCCAAATATTACATTCAAGGTAACCAAATATTTTGCAATCTTCTGAGTTGTTCAGCACTCTTACTTTGATTTTCTGTGACACACCAGCAAGAGTTACACAAACAAGGTTGGACGCCGATTTATTCTGTTTATCTGGTAGAACAAAGTGTGAAGCTTGATGTGAATAGATTTAGAGGAGTTTTGGTGGATATTTTTTATTCTCTTACTCAACAAACGAGAAAAAAGTAGAGGAGCTTAGAACAAAGTGTATCTTTTTATTTGATTTCTCTAGTCTTTTTTGTTTCTTACAACTTTAGTTATATGACTGTTGTTTTTTGTTTCGTGAAGCAAGGGTCAAATAATTATGTAAACTATTCTTATTTTGTTGATCTTTGCGTTATGTTAATTCGGACAACTTTGGTGTTTACAAAGTCTATGGAGTGCTTGGCTTTCCTGGAACATTATTTCCGATGTATTAAAGCACAGTAATTGCACCATAACGGTTGCTGATTACAAAGAACTACAAATTGAAGAAAATTATATCAGGAATCACTTGTTTTTAATTGATATGATTTTCATGGCTAGAACACCAATGTAAGTTAATTCCATTAAATTGAGGACGTAATCTGCACAATTAAAATTGTTTCAATCGATAACTCACATTGTCCAATGACAATGCATTGTTTCAATCGATAACTCCCACTGTTTCCGACAACTATTAATATTTTGTGCATCTGGCATATTAACAAGAATATCCAAGGTAAATGTAAAGGGTATTTTGATGGCTTGGGAACCTGTCCAAAGGCATTTGTACAGGATTTCTCTCCAAAGCCTTCATAGGCCGCACGATCATATTTGATCAAAACTGATTGAATTAATGCTAACAGACGTTAGTCTCTCTCTCCGTTAAGCAAAGTAAAGAAAAAGGACCTTCCTTCTATCTGTTAGTCAAAAGGAATTTTTATTCTCTCCACAATTAAATTCAAATCAAATCGCTCCAAACAAAATTAAAATTATATGGAGAAATTCTTATATCCCTCCGTTCCATATGTCCGCTGAGAAAGCACACTATTTTCTTAAAGGTCAAGGCGGTATGCCGTGACAATTATATTAATATAAAAAAGACTATTTACAATTTACAACGCACACTACTATTACATTCTACTATTAGTAATTGATGCCAACACTGAGATTACAAGGTAGAAGCAGCACCTTCCACCTGGCAGCGACTGAAGCCACTAGGAGTTCAAGGGACTGGTACAGATAGCAGTTTTGCTGCAAGAACAAAACCAAATAGCAGTTTTGCTGCTGGTACCGACTGGTACAGATACACACAAAAAATATATTTTTACAATTACAAATTCGAGCATACAATTTAGGAATTAACTTCAGTTTATATTATAATCTCACAAGAAAGGAAAAACAAGTTTCAGAAGCATTTGAAGAGAGGAGTAACAGTAATGGTAAAAAAAGTTGGTTTAGGCAATTCTACAAGCACCTCAATTGCATGATGAGTATCTTTTCCATATTACTAAAATTTGAAGAATTCACTTCATGGATGGAGAATGGTGACCTCATTTTCAATGTTAGAGTCGGAGGAAAGAGCCAATCACAGTTGATGAACGGTCAGGACAAGCGCCAAGTGTGATTGCCGGCGGGTCGGAGCATGAATTATTGTTGGAGCTTAAGTAGATACTTCTCCATCATTAGTACGCCAAATAGTGTTTCAAGATTTGAAGAATGTCGGGTTGAAAGTGCGAGACTGTGAAAGGTTATTTTTGTTTGTGGTGAGCATAATTGAACAACGCAAGGTAAGAGGTTAGGAAAAATAATGAAATTGGTAAGGCTAAGAGCCTAAGAGAGAGGAGAAACCATGTATTCGCGATTTGATTTCAGAATAGAGTAGAGAGAGGAGCAATTTTTCTTTCCATTTTTTTGTCTAACAGAGGAGAAGATAATGTCGCCAGTATTAATTAACAAATCATGATGAGATTCAGATGAAATTATATCCTAGGGTGCAGAAAGACTTTGGAGAGAAATTCAGTCCAAAGCGCTTCGGACAAAACCCGTTCCCTATTTTGATACGCAAGAAGCTTGGGATACATTTCTATCCTATTGGTGTGATGTGGTGGCCTCCAATGACGAAGCTACTTTTGAGAAGTCATGGTTTGACTTTGGAGAATTTTTGGAATATTTTATCAATTTAAATTTAATGCAAACAATTTATTAATTTTAGCATGATTGATGTAATTTTTTATTGTAGTGTTTTGTTGTACTTTTAATTTATTATTTTAATCATAAGTTGAATGCTAAAATTAATCATGATAATTTAAATTCAATATGTTTTTATATAAGTAATCATGTTGTTTTTTAGTAATTTTTGTGCAAAAAAAAAAATGAATAAAATGTTAAGTGACAAAACAATTTTTTTTTATAGTAGATTGTTAAAAAATTGTGAAGTTGGATAAAATAAATCGATATATAAAATGATGATAGATTTTAATAATATAATACAATCATTCACTTCTGTAGTTCTCTTAAAAAATCTTAAAGATTCAATTAATGAAAATAAATAAAGAATATTTATTATGTTAATCTAACTTTTAAGGAAATAAATCATATAATAACATATGACAGAGAAACAGATTTTGAACAAAATAACATACTTTATAAAATATAACTTTTAAGGAAAAAAGTTATGTGGTAATAGAGAGAGAATCAGTTTTTAAAGGAAACATTTAATGAAGATTAAAATCGTCTATATCATAAAATATTTTGATAATGTTGTGTTAATAAAATTTGTTGTTGTTTTAATATCATCACCCCACAGGCAGGTCCTTGGTTTTGAAATTAGCTTTTTACTAATAAATGTCTATTAATATGTAGTGCCTAGCTAGTTTTGAAATTGTTTCAATGGAAACCCATATGGAAATTCCTAGTAGATAATATAAACTAGATGGGTGGCTTAACCTTCAACATTACTTAGAAAAAAACTAATCTATAACGTAATTTTGAAAAAATAAACAAAAATTAGCTCTTTTTGGATTCGAGATATATATCATTAGATCTAATTACATTTAGACTCAGAGCGAGAGACCTTCAATTGTTATATCGATCTGAGTCTCTGAGACCTTTAATCGTTATATCTCGTCTAGCTAGCACTTGCACCGACTACTAATGAGATGAAAAATTAGTCAACAAAACCGGTAAATAAATTAACATGCAAGAAAGCAAAAAGTGATATAGAAATAGTAAAATTCCCAAGAATAAATAATAAAAACAAATTATATCACTTTCCATTCGCTTACTAAAGTGCAGCATTAACTCAATGTTCATGAACCACCGCATAATTACTTCCTTATAGTATGAATTCAATTTATGAAGTAGCCATTGGAAGATGCAATACTTTTGCTCGTTTCACGTTTTGATTGATGTAACAATAATAATTTAATTCTAGTTCGTAACTCTTAATTAAGTTCCCCTTAATTCTACATTTGACCCACTCTTGGCGGGGAGATCAACCTCCAATTTCATGATCTCCCACGTGTCTTTCACGAATCCATGTAATGTCAACATGATATTATATTGTTTATTGCGAACCTCTTTCCCAAAAAAAAAAACCCTGACAACCAAATAACCAAGTATTGCAAGTGTAATTTATTTATATATATTACATAGGTAAACTATGTTTTGCAATAACTGTATGTTGTTATAAAATAATGTATCAGTCTCGATTAGAACTATATAGCTTTTATACATTCCCTGACCTTTACTGTAAAATTAATTACGATTAATTTATAATTCAAAAGTGTTAATTTCTTACAGATAGATTTACTGCAAGTTTAATAATTAAGTTCCGACGTTTCATTCAGAATTTTGCTTTGTGCTATTTTATTTGTAAAAAGTAAATGTCAAAATCGTCAATTCCTTGTGGAGTGAAATTCAATCAGTTTAAGTTGGATTTGACAAAAGACGATTAAATGAAAATTTCTCCCTGGAACAAAATAACTTGTTGAAAATACAATTAAACTTTTAAATAGAGAAGAAAACTATTAAATAATATACAACATCAATATATACAAATAATTGTTTACAGAAAATCGTACAATTTAGTAATTTTCCATACATTGAATGAGCTAGGCACTACATATTAATAGACATTTATTAGTAAAAAGCTAATTTAATTTTATAATTAAAAATTACAAAAACGTGTATCCATCATTAAAAATACTTACTAGCGTAACATACCTCAGAGGCCTTAATGTTAGACAAATTTACGGAGTATAGATTTTGTTATGGGAGCATGTACATGATTGAAATTTCAAGGTTAAACTTTGAGAACATGCTTTTAATCTACATCTTCCATGTTCAACAATCACAATCTTAATTAACCACTAGCCGTCTAGTCCTTTGTGGCCTGACTGAAATTGCTAAGGCACCAATATATAAAATTGATATCTCTGTTTGTGCCACTACCAAGCTTTAAAAGAAAAAAAAAATATCTCTGTTTTTGTGCGGCAAAACAGAACTGACCAACTTTGTATTGATCTTAGAATTAGCTGATGTTGTTGTAGGATCTAATAAATTTTTGTCATGAAAATCATCAAAAGTTAAAATATTACTTCTAATGTAAATTCATATGTTCTCGGGGTAGAATGACAAAATGTCAATTTTTGTAAGAGATGTGAATTCTCTTACTTCCATGAAATGCATGTGCATGATATTATTCCGGTCAACGAAACTTCATTACAGTGTCTAGCTAGCTAGTAACATATAGTCACCACTTATGCACTTAGCGATATTATGAACTAGCGCTAAGCACTAGATCTTAATTAAGAGCCTCCTACATATTCAAGGAAGTCCACGGTAGAAAATTACAAGAGTTACTAGAGGAGAAACATGAATGGGGGAGGAGGCTTACTAGGAATATATGACATCAAAAGGTTTGGTTGTGGTGCCATGGTTAAATGCTTGCTTTTCTCCATGGTCATCCTCTCGGTTCTCAATTCTGCAGTGTTACGAAGCTCCATTTTTCAAAGTGAGTATTTGGTTTCTCTCAATTTTTGTATTAAGCCATGGTCAGGAAGTTCATCTTGCTTATATGGAAATGTTACCTCCTAGTTTTATAAGTATCTTTTCTAACATATTAAAGTTATGGTTTTCTATTAATTGTTAAGCTGTCAACTTAAATAATTTACTGTTTAGTAAATATAATAGTTGAGACAGTATTTGCTGTTACTAGTTACCTTCAAAATAATAGTAATCCCTTGACTGATGCCTGAGGTGGCTAAAAGATAAATAGATAATCAAATTCAACAATTTATTGGTCCTTTGAATATGATAATTAATTTTTAACAAATTTCAGGTAAATGGACAATCAATCAACCTCTGAGTATAAAAGAGAAGCCAAATTCGGGCGTCTCTAACTCGGATCATACAAAACTGGCCCTCAGATTACTAGCAAAAACAAAATCTCAAAATGAAGACGAGACTGCTACCACAGGTGAGGGGCAATATCTCAGTTACTTTTAACCCTGATCATAAATAATTTAACCTATATAGCGAGGAAGCACATACAACGATGTTATTCTTATATGTAAATCAAATTGATCTGGGTAAGATCTAGCAAGATTTTACAGGGAAAGATGTGCTGATTGAAATAAAGTGTAAAGGCAAAGAAACCAATTCAGGTGTTCTCTTAATTGATAATAACAAATGATAAGTACAGTTATAATTGCCTCTATCATATATTTAGTTATTTACTTTAGTGTGAACAATTAATGTGAACTACAGGATCAGATACCCCAGCCCAATCATCCCCGATAAAACAGAGTCAGGAAATGAGCCCAACTATGTCACTCAACGAATTACTTGAAAAACAAGGAGCGAACAATTCAATGATAGGTGTTTGCATGCAACTTATCCCATTTTGCAGAGAAGAAACGTCTCATTAAATTAGAAAAGAAAAGTTTGGTACTAAGCTAACAAGTTAACAAATTATGCAGAATCTGATGAAAAACAGGCGTCACCTTCAAATGAGAAAATGCAAGAATCTAGTCCCACAATTACAGGTTCATGCTCCTGAATTCATTTTCTTTCTATATTTTTTTTTGGGTGTACTAAGCCTTTTGTTTTGCACAATCTCTGGGCCCAAGCTTTTATTATATGTGATATAAGTTTAGTTGTTATAATTTGTTACACCAGCTCAAATGCCAAGTCACTTTGTCCTAATCCACTGAGCCCAGAGGCCCAATTTAACCGAAATTTAGGACCAAGAATTTTAAATCGTGATCGCTATTAAACTTCACTATAATAATTTATATCTTAAAATATTTTCAATAACAGAAGTCATAGTGAAGAAGAGTAAGTTAATATATAACTCTGCAAATCCAAGATACAACGTCTGCTCCATAGAAGGAGATATAAGAATTATCCCCGATGCTTCCACTATTTTTGTGGTCTCTCCTACACCACTCGATCCAAACACCACGACATGGAAGATCAAGCCGTACCCACGAAAATGGGAGCTTGGCACAATGGAGGGGATAACTGAGATGACAATCCAACAGCTGACTGATGCTAATCAGGCGAGAAGCTGTGACGTGAATCATGACTTGCCGGCGGTTGTTTTCTCAACTTTTTGGTTTATAGGGAAACTTGTTCCATGATCACACTGACTTGCTTTACCCACTCTTCCTTGCCGCACACAGGTATTTGAATCACTTGAGTAATTGATTAATGAACCCATTAAAGATATTGCAGATAATCTGACTGGCAGCAACCTCTGAGTATACCAATCCTCAACATTCTGTTAACTTCAATTAAGATCTATGAAAGAAATACAATTAATTAATTACAGGTACAATGGAGAAGTCAAGCTTGTTGTGGAGGATTACGTATCGAAGTCCCTCGAAAAGTACCGACCGTACCTGACACGCCTCTCTCACTATCCTATCATAAACCTAGACAATGAGACGCGTGTGCATTGCTTCTCCTCAGCTCAAGTTGGGATCGAAAATCTCGGACCTCTGGGTTACAAGTTCCAAAACCCTCAAAACGACCAAGCTATGCAAAAATTTACGGGTTTTATTAGAAAAAGCCTTTCTCTAGAGAGATCTGAAGTTGAAAAAGGGAAAAAACCAAGGCTACTTGTACTCCTAAGGAAAAACACAAGGTCGATCATAAATGAAGATGATGTGATTAACCTAGCAAAAGATGTAGGTTTTGAGGTCGTCACAGCTGACGAAGAAACGACAAAAGATTTTCCGAGAATTGCGCATATTGTGAACTCATGTGATGTTTTAATGGGAATTCATGGTGCGGGTTTGGCTAACATGTTATATTTACCAACTAATGGGACAGTCTTACAAATTATTCCTTTTGGCAATCTTAAATGGGTCGGACGGTTTGACTATGGTGACCCGCCAAATGGTTTTGGATTGAAGTATGTGGAGTACGAGATAACACTAGATGAGAGCACTCTCACCGAGCAGTACCCAAGAGACCCTCAATCAATTCATAACAAGGGTTTTCAAGAGGTTTATGTGGCTTATCTATGGAAGCAGAGTGTAAAACTTAATGTTGATAGGTTCAGAGGGACTTTGGAGGAAACTTTCCAATTGTACCAATATAAGTGAGAACAATATAATTAGGTTCGGAACTTTGGATGGATAAATATAGTTTTTCCGTTTTTCTTGTTCTCTTGACATATTGTTATATGAAATGTAAACTTAGATAGGATAAAATTTTATTCTCCTTTTTCTATTAATTATCTTTTACCAGATAGACAATTCCAACAACCCTCCTCTTAACAGTTTTACTATTCCCTTTTCTCGCTTATCAGATGCAGAAAGATTGAAGTTCCATATTTTTTTTTTTTTTATGAATCTTGGCAGTTGCTGCCAGTTTTGTTGAAGTTCCATATTCTTTGTGCCCTAATAGCAATCATCTCATTACCACGCAATGGTCCATTCCTTAGTGATATATTATTCTTATCTAAGCATAAACATATAAACTTTTCCAATATTCAAATAGAAATCTCAGAGGATTATTTTTTATTCTTAACATAAAACACACCTTGGAGAAACATTTTGTGGATACCCATAACAAAAGCATAATGACACTTTTACAGATCTAACCTGTACTTGCTTTTCTTTTCTTTCAGCGGCACTTCCAAAATTTACCAGGAAAGGAATGAGGCTTGTTACCATTTTTAGTTTCTTATTAAACTGCTCTCTAGCCTTGTAAACATATAAATAGGAGTGAGTATATGTTGCAAGATATGAGAAATATCAATGAAACGAATTTTGCTAATTACATTATGGTATCATAGCAGCAATAAGAATTTATCTTATGCTAGTAAAAATAAATCGCATAAAACGGAAATTACTTCTCCTAAAATTTCTCTAATGTCACACAATCAAACCACAGCTAGAAGAGAGGGATTTCATGGTAGTATAGGGGATCAACCTGGAAAATTGGCAGCTGACACAAACCTATCAAGGTAGTATAAACCGGGTGTTACTTTATCCCTTGATCAGTGGAAATTAGAGCTAACAAATAAAATTTATAACCCAATTTTCCTAACGAATCGGACTACAAGCGCATAATCCTATCAAGGTAGTATAAACCGGGTGTTGATCCGTAGGAAATTAATATGAACAGAAGTCTCTGCAACCATAAATTGAAATTCTAATCACTAAGCTACATTCACACATTCCGATCCTGTTCCAGCCGATACAAGTAGTCAATCTAAACTGTATCGGTTAAAGAACCGATCCAGATACCAACCATCTGGATCGGTTATTTATTAATAACCGATCCTAATTCTAACTATCAAGATCGGTTATTTATTAATAACCGATCCTAATTCTAACTATCAAGATCGGTTATTTATTAATAACCGATCCTAATTCTAACTTTCAAGATCGGTTATTTATTAATAACCGATCCTAATTCTAACTTTCAAAGTTTTATTATTTTTATTTTTATTTTTTTTGTGAAACTAACATTTTGAATCTTGATATGATGCACTAATGATACCTATACAGTCTATTTAAATCCAAGAAGTGCAATGGTATATCTTGATAAACAGAAAGATGCCACGATGACCCATTTCATTTACCAGTAAAGTAATACATGACTAGTTCTTAGCAATGACACAAGCCTAATAAAATACTAATTCCTAAACCCACTAAAAGCCCAGAGGGAAACCTTGACAGCATTACATGTTTAACTACTAACTAAACTTTGAGACTTCAAATGTGCCTCCAGCTCTGGTACCACCACAAAATTACTTTATCCATCATCCAGCGCAGTCCCAAGTGGCAAGCTCTGTAGGAATATCTATAGTTGCAGCAAACAAAACATATTATTCTTGTATCTCAAAAGATTAGTAAAAATATATATAATGCTGGTACAAAACTTTGCCAGTTGGTACAGCATATCTATATTTGCAGATGTTCATTGCAATTTAATTAACATTACACTAACTCTACCTTGAATTAACTCAATCTCCTCATTTCCCAGAGATTGGCTACATCAAATTTGCATTTATTTTTAGGAACATGCATGTCAAGGTGTCTATTACATGCTCAAGAAGTTTCAGATCCATTGAAGGTCCAGAGCTATGTCAAATAAGTGATTTTATAAGAGAGTATTTGCTGGTATTTTCTGAGTTTAGCTGCTGTCAGCCAATCTTTAAAAATTCATTCTGGACAATCTACAAAGCCAATTTTTTTGTTCTTTTTATGGAAATGTAAAGGAAAGTCTAAACTACATGCTTGACAAGTTTCAGGATTTTTTTAGTTTTCTAACTATTTTTAACAGATGCTTGAATGCAGGGGCAGATTGGTAAAAGATGCAGAAAACAGCATTTTTTTGCATTTTCAGAAAGCAAACTTTAAAAATAGCTAGTAAATCATAGAAAAATGCTATGAATGTAAAATTTAGGTCTAAAGTATGTGTTTTTGAGTCCTCTATCTGACTGTTCAAATAAATTTTTGGTTTGGACTTCTGATCAGCCTGCACTGGCTGATCTGTCACAGAAGATCAACCGAAAAAGTATGAACTCCATGCCATACCTAAACCTAAACTAATAGTAACAAGAAATGCCCATTATGCTATATCACTCATGAAATTAAACAAACAAGGGACTATGCTTACAGGTAAATGCCCATTATGCTATATCACTCATGGTTTCTTATAAAATATAAGAGTTTAAGATGAAAAACGTCAAGTAAATTTAGACATACCGGTAAAGTCTCCCAAATAGCTTGATCACTCATGGTTTCTTCATCTCCTGGCATCAGAGCTCTACAAATTCGAACAGAGACAGTGGATTGCACCAACTCATAATATAGCTTGATCACTCATGGTTTACTTATTCTCCTTGCACACTATACCATAAAAAGGAAATTACAATCTTTCTCATCAAAAAGTATATGTACCATAGTTAAGGTTTTAATTATGTAGTGAATTAACATTTAAAATGAAATTAGACCAATCTTTCTCATCAATTAACAACCTGCATTGCTCTCCAGTAGTAAGGTAGAAAAGAGATAGCATAGGCCAAGTCCCTGAAATGCTTTCCTGTTTCAATTAAATTTTTGAACTTCTAAGTATATTTATATTATTATTCTTATTTAGTAATTTTAGTATGACATGTAGAAATCCACCATAACCACCTAAAAGAAAATAATTGAGAGAAATTATTGTTTGAAAAGTATCTCATTTTATCTTAATTAGAATACCAAATTATTTATCTTTTTTCTATCTATTATGTACCTTACTGAAGGCGAGAGAACAATGTTCCTTAGTATTCAAAAATAGAGAACTCGAGTTGACTTGTACATGCAGAACATTGAAAGGGCAAACTAGCAACAGCAAAAACATCTGCAATACATTTTAATATAACTTTATGTTATTCCTAAATTCTTCAATAAGTTTACCAGTATAATCCAAAAGATTGAGCTTGCACAGAAATAATAGGAAGATAGATTTCGGTTCTGAGATCACACAGATTCTCAATTCTTTGATAAAACTCTTATAAAAACAACAACTGCCTCTGCCAAAAGTCCTGACGGCTGTTTAAATACAAACCCTAGACAAAAATTGCATAAAAGATACATCAAAGACCCTAAAAATGCAAAAATTATAAAGAAAGGTCCAAAAGTCCAGATCCGACCGTCGGATCGCGAATCTGAGATTTCGAATCCGCCTTTGGGTTGTGGAGTTCCTCTCAAAATTTCAGCCCGATCCGACGGACGGATCAAAAGTTACACCCCTTTTTCTGAAACATGCGCAGGCCCATATTGCTTGACAAAAACACGGGATTCCAGCACAAATTGCTTGACAAAAACACTATGCAAGTGTAAAACAGTTAAAAAGAAAATGTTGCCATACCTCTGAAACACATATTCGAAAACCCAGCTTGGTTAATTTTGGAAATGCTACAGAACTCGAAATTTTGTCAGAAACTGATTTCTAAGTTTTTGTACTTGCCATGGATCCAATCACACCAACACCGTTACCTTGAAATCGAACTCCAGAACCAAGATCTCGTCTTCCTCCGCCACTACTGTCTTACGAGGGGAGATGCTGGTGCTGGTGTTGAGATGGAGCAGCGACACGGAAGCAACGTCGACGCTGAGATCGGCGGAGGTGAGCATCGCATGGGAGAGAGACGACGTCGACAGTGGTGAAATGAGATCGGCGGAGGCGAGAGCGGCTGTGCGGGGGAGAGGGAACTTGAGGAAAAACCTAGCGGGATTTAGAATCAAAAAGTGGTGAAATGAGGTGTTCTGGCGGCTTGGTGAAATAAGCTGATAAGATCGGCTCAAACAACAACATCAAGATCGGCTCAAACAACAACACCGATCCTGATAAGATTTGCACTATCAAGATCGGTTCATTATTAACGGCCGATCCTAATGAGTCAAAATTAAGATCGGACTTAGAAACAACCGATCCTGATACTCACTTTCAAGATCGGCCCATACTATTGTCCGATCCTAAAAGTATTAGTATCACATTTTTAAAAAGTCCGATCCTGATGGGGCGATACTATTTGTACATTTTCTACTAGTGAGGTCACAAAAAGAGTTAAGAAGGCAGTAAAAAAACTGAACTAAATTTCTAACAAATTAAACAAAACGCTAAACTAATACTCACTTAAACTTACTTGGCTTTTAATGCATAATTGATATCGAAGAGCTACACCAGACTTGGCACAAACCAAGTCCCATCAAAAGGGCAAGACAGAACCTCAGTTGTACCATCTCCTATGTGGTATCTACAAAGATATCGATCGTCTTTGTCTTTCAGGAAGTAAATGCAATTCCCTTGAATCTAGCAAAGTTACTTGGACATAACGATAACCCACGATAGCATTGCAGAAATAACATTTGGTCACCGATATCAGTGATTTTCACCCAACAAGGTTTCGCTTCTCCATCACCGACATAAAGGTAGTGTATATTAAAGTGGTACTGCTCACCCTCACAATATTGGAATAACCTCAGGATCTTTCCTCTCTACCATAATTGTGTGACCCTTTAAAAGAGGGTTTGTGCCCTCTGGTGGTGTGACTTGATAAGCCAATTTTCTAGTGGCAATATCAATGACATTTGTAATGCCAGTTCTTCTGTCGTTGCGGAAGTATTGTCCCATAGTATGCATGCACTGACCCCTTCTACATAGACCCAATCTTCAGCCTCAGGTCGCCCAAAAGCCATCACATTTTTTATTCCTGATATAACAACAATATCACTGCCTTCAATTGGATCTGGACCAATATAGTCGGGGAAGAAATGAACATTAACAAAAGGGACATGGATCTGATCACCAGTAAGAGGATTAAGGAGATACATCTCGGGTTTTCTCAAGTGAGATGCAAGTAAGTAGCGGCATGTGGAGTCCTGGAGCCTAACACGATAGGAAACCTGGACAAGTGATAGTATGAACTTTACCAGATGAGAGGCAGTAGAAGCGTATTATGGGGTTTTCAAGGTCTTGGCGGCGCTCTAGAAGCCAGGGGAGTTGTGGGGGAGGATCGGTGACGGGGGCTGATAACTGCCACCTCTTGCATACAGCACGGAAGCGTATGAAATCAGAGATATCATGTAGCTTTTTGGAGAAGAGATGGAGGATTTCTTCTGAAAGTTCTGACCAGCTTCTCTCATGGCTTACGACACCATCAGTACCGCTTCGTTTTCTCTTAGTAGAGCTTTTTATCTTTTGCTTGGGCATCTGGTTTTTGGAGAAAACAAGTGTAGTTAGTACTAAAGTTAAGAAGGCCTAAGTTTGTTATTCATACTTAATTAAGTAGGATAGTGCCATTAAAAACAAAACATAATTGTTTCTTAATATAAATCTTCTTTTACCTTCCCTTTCTAATTATAAGATAGGAAATTTTCTAGTCATTTATACTTAATCGATCAAATTGGTAATCACACACAAAAACATAAAGTTCTAGGCATGACTGAAAAATCATACCTGATCTGAGTTCATATAAGAATATCAAAAACAAAAAATCAATCTGACAAGCATCAGCAAAAAATAAAAATAAAACCTAATTCTTTCTCAGTTTGCAGAAACCTTTTCCTTTACTGAGATTTGCATATGATATAAAGAATCAGTACCAAAATCAGTTTGCAAAACATTGATTCAATACCACAGAATATGCAAAATATTAGTAGTAGATCCTCAAGAACAAGAGAATTGACATCTGAAAAATCTGAAAAACTGAACATTCATCAAGTTGACAAGTCTACTAATACAAAGTTGGAGGCTGTACCAGAACTGGCACCTCAGTCAATAACGTTTAGTAGAAATCATGTCATGTACCAGTCATGTACCAGTTCAAAGTTAAAGGCCATACTAGTACCGTCTGCTTTTTATTGAAAAGTAGCATAACTTACCAATATCATTCAAGAAGGAAGTGTAGCAAAGGAAGAAACAGACCACATTTGAGAAAGGGAATAATACCACAATTATAACCTAATTCAATCCCTTCTCAACCAAATTAAAAACCCAAACAGAAAAGAAGGTTCTCAGCAATTATAGAACAACACTTAACACATTTAAAACACCTGGTTCTTCCCCTATTCTCCCAATTAAAAAACCCAGACAGTGTAGAGGTTCTTACCCTATCACAATAGCAATCACAAAAATTTTATGCATTACTCAAACAACACAGATTCAAACTCAGCACAAATCAGCACAACACAAATTCAGAACATCAATTAACACAACAGATAAGACAACTATTAGGTTCAACACAGCACAAAACTAAAAAATTAGGTTCAGATCAGCAATTAAGCAAAGGCCAAAACTAAAGAAGACACAAAAATATAACCAAAACTAAAAGGTTTTGGTAAATATTACCAAAATTAAATTTGGTTCAGCACCAGCCTCAACAACAGTACAATAGGAGACACAATTTTTTTAGAAAAAAAAAAAAGCCCTCACGTATCAAGATGTAATTAACCAAAAACCACAAAAGTTTTTGTTCTAGGTGGTCTGAATAAAAACACTGTTCGTAAATAAAAAAATTAAAGTAAAAGGCTAAACCCTAAACCCTAAAAACATTGTTCGTAATTTTAATAAACATTAACAAAAATTAAATTCTCCTTGGTGATGAGAGAGGGTGTGAAGGTGCAGCAGCCAATGGTCTGGACGAGGTGGTGCTGGGTGTTCTAGGGTTTTGAGGGAGAGCGTCTAGATTTAGGCAAATTTCACCATACTAGAATGTTGGAATCAAAATAAATCCTAATATATAACCCTTAGTGTGAATAAAATTTAACCCAAGTGGCAATAATCTATATTTAGGCAATCTCATATCTTAATATGTGAAAATGCAACTCAATCACAAAAAGTAATTAAAGAAGAAACTGTATAAGGGACGTTGCCAAGCTGTCCTGATTCCAAACAATCTATCTCTTAAAAATAAATGAAATCACATTGAAATGTTCGCGAGCTGCCTTTGCATCCATACATAATCTAATAAATATTAAGAAGGATTTTCAATTTTTTCATAGGTTGTTTGCTCTAAATTTAAGTCTTTTACTCTTTCCTTATTTAATTTTTTAGAAATTAATCATAATGTAGAGATTTCAGGTAGTTTGCGATTTTGACCATTTTCGGGGTTGCAAAGATAAAAGAGAAAGAATTATTAGTTAGGATCCAGGTCAGTTTTAAATTGAATGATCGATGCAATTGTTGTGTGTTTTGGTCTCAATTTTCTTAAAGTAATATACATCATGCCATATATTTTTGAGTTGATTTTGTGATTTTCTTCCCTAAATTTTGCATAATTCTACTTAAATTTGATATAAAAAAGTAAGTGGCACTGGCAGGACCGGATCCAGTTAAGCCCAGGGTAGGGCAACTGCTCTACCCTAAAAATTCAAAACTAGTTTACAAGAACTGAGTTTTGGGTCTTTGCCCTACCCTAGAAATTATGATTGCCCTACCCTGAGCCTTGATGTGAGCCCAACAATCTAATATATTTTAGATAGTCCAATAAAATCAATAGATAGCCCAACAAATTATAATTATAATATGTGCGTTGTCACTGATCCAGAAAGAAGAAACGAAAAAAAATAACGCTGCTCTCTCTCTAATTCTCGGAGCTCTCCTCTCTCTCTAATTAGAGATTGAATTTGTGCTTAGTAATATTGAATTATCACATCTTAGAAAACTTTAATGAATTGGTATATTGAATTATTAGATCTTAGAAACTACTAACTGGTACATGAATTATTAATCTTTTCCATTAATAATTTTTAGTATAAAATGGGTTTGAACCCGATTAGCTATTTAAACCCGATTCGATAATTTCTTGCCCTATCCTGGTAAAAATCCTGCATCCGCCCCTGGGCACTGGTACTACACAAGTACTGGTATTACACAAGTACTGAAGTACACAGTAATAGTAAGCTTTAAAGCTTTAAAACTACACAGTACTATTAATCTATTATCATTTACCAGTACCCATTCCCAATAAATCAATAAATTAGAAAACTAACCAAACAGTGGAGAACAGCGGCAAAGAAGAAGAGGGAGAAAAGGAATCACGCAAGGGAGAGGAATTTTGGGAACGGTTCTTACCAGTAAAAGGAATCGGCAGCCGGCTGTGAAAAGGAAATTAGTTGGGCCTTGTCAATAAATTTTGGGCTACTGCAATAAAACAAAAATAAAATCAAGAATACACAAAAGCTCACATATTTGTGACTCAGTAAGGGTGAAAACGGAGCGAATACGGAGCAGATATTGGTAAAATTATATTTAATTTTTTTATTTACAAATACGGATTGAATATCAGCTTGATACCAATACAGATACGAATTAGATCGAATATTTATTAAAATAATTTTTAAAAATATCAAAGTTTATAATATTTATCTAATTTTAGTGGTGAATAACAATATTTTTTCATAATATATATTAAAATAAATGATATATATTTACTATCCGGATATGGATAATTGAAACGTAAAATCATATCAGTATTCATATTCACACGAATATTTAGATATCGAATATCTACATCTAATTTTTCGAATACAAATCGAATACGGATAAGATATTATCCATACCGTTTTCACCCCTACTTGTGAGTCTGAACTTTATTTATAATATTTAGATACTTATTTTTCAAAATTTAAAGATAGAGAACTATCTATTTCTATCTCCACGTGCCTCTGTCTTTAGATCTAGGTCGGTTTTAAATTGAATCGAATGATGCAATTGTTGTGTTTTCGGTTACAATTTTCTAAAAGCTATATCTTCATGCCACAGATTTTTGAGTTGATTTTATGATTTTTTTTTGTAAATTTTGCATACGTACATTTGATAAAAGAAAAAGAAGATTTATTGATATGAGATGGTTGTATTGTTACAAATTTTTTTTTTTTTTCCCTTTTGAGGAATGAATTGCCGAATTGGTCAGGACATTGTCAAAAAAAATATTTTCAGAATGTCGAAGAATTTTCGTAGATTTTGCATTAATTGTCACCAGGCTTCTAAATAGCGCGCTATAGTGCTGTTATAGTTTTTTTGTACTATAAAAGTTATGGCGCTATAGTGACGCAATATGACAATAGCATCGTTTTTTTAGCCATTCCGCTATGACACAATAAACGCTATTTAAACCTTAAATCTTTGATTGTCACTGACTTATTTTCTTTTAGAAATAAAATAAAATATACAAGTAACTACTATGATATTTAGGGCATGTTCAACAAGTTGAACAGAGAAAAGGTAAAATATGGAATAGGCATGTATTTCTTATTATTCCGAAAGTATTTAATTGAAGATGAAATAGTGGAAAGCCGAAAAGTATTGATAATGAGCTAATTCTAATTCTTGAAAAGATCCGATTCCCCATTCTATGTCCAACATGGCAACATAGCATTAGAACCATAATTTTATTGAAAAGATCCGATTCCCCAGTCTAATTTCGCCGTAGTGTTGATCAACAATTACCACCATGTTATTCGAGTACAAAGTTAAGCTTTCTTTTTATCATTAGCATTTACAAAAAATAAATTTAAAAAAGTGGAATCATTTTTGGAAAATCTTGGACATAGCATAGATGTTATGATTTCAGAGCGTTCCCAATTATGTAGTAGTTTTTTTTTTCGGGACAGTACTGTTAGTAGCGCCCTAATTTTTTTTATTATTTCCCCACTAAGGGGCGGCCATATTCTAGAGCAAACTTCCCACTGAGGGGCGGTTAGGTTGTTTTTGAAAATATTTGAACACTGAGGGTAGATTTGCTATTTTTTTAGGGTATTTAAAAAAAATCGGTTCATAACGTCTCACTTTTTTTTATTATACTATAATTTGTCTAGTTTGACTAGAAGAAAACTTAAAAGAAATTCAGAAATAATTAATTTTAACTTGAACATTTTATAGGAATTATTTGTCAATAATATTATTTGCAGACATAATTATTTTCAAATGAAAATCTTGTTTGCAACTTATTGATGAATGATATTTCTGAAATATTTGCAAATTATTTGAAAAATATAAATGTCATAATCATAAGTCAGATATGACGAACATTAAATTTGAGAGTCAACGAATTTAAATTTTACTCGCAGTTGATTTTAGTTCAGACATTATATTTTATTTTACTATGAATTATTATTTTATGAAACAATTTTAAGCTCAATTTTTTGTGCAAATTTTAGTTTACACAAATAATTTTACTTTTAATTTGAAAATAATGTCGAAGTTAAAATCATTATTGTTGAATATATTTTTTATATTTTTTTACCGATTGTATTAGACAGGATATGAACAGTATAAAATGGGATGCTATAAACAGTAGCGTTCGAGAAAAAAAAAATGGGACGCTGAGAACAGTGGCATTTCGAATTTTTTTTTTTTTTTTTGCATCCCAATAGATATCCCTCCTCCTGAGAATCGTTTTTTCAAATAAAAGAAGAAAGAAAAAAGAAAAAGGAACATTTTATGTATATTCTTAAAAAATTTAAAATTATGTATTTTTTCCTTCTAAAATTCATAAAATCATATTTATTCTTTTCAATTTAGGAACTTACAAAATTAACCAATTTATTATTTTTTTTTATTAGAACTCATTTAAAATTTATAAAATCTCTATTTTACTCTTTATTAAAAAAATTAAAAAAGATATAACTTGTGTAAGAGAAATATTGCCGCTTTTTTTATTAATACCAAAAAAATAAAAATTATCAAATCTGCCCTCAAAGGCAATTTTTTATTAAAAACACCCTAACCGCCCCCCCTGGGGCGGTCCAATATCCATGGCGGACCGCCCCCCCCAGGGGCGGTCTGCTTATTTAATTTTCTTTAAGTTAATTATATCTTTAATTTGTTTTAATGTTTTATAATATGGTATATATTTATTTGTTTTAATGTTTTATAATGTGGTATATTTATTTGTTTTAATGTTTTATATTTATTTGTTGTAATGATTTATATGATATAAATTTATTTGTTGACGATTATATTTTAATAATTAACGATTATTTTTATATGTTATATAATTGCCGATTACTTATTTGTTTTTTATATAATTGGTTAATGTTTTATATTTAATTGTTAATGTTATAAATTGGTTAATGTTTTAATGTTTTTAATGTTTTTAATGTTTTAATGTTTTATATTTATTTAGTTAATGTTATAAATTGGTTTTTCTGACTAGATAAACAACAAAACTAGGTAATCTAAATGGTAAGTCTACAACATGAAACATAACAGTCCAAACATGAAATATAATAATTCAAACATAAAATACTATAAATCTATAAAACTAAAAAAACATAAATCCCTAATGACGAGGACGAGGGCGACGACCGGAGAGATCCAACCTAGGAGGTGGATGGCTGTCCCTGTGCGACAACACACGCCTCTGGTGAACCTCATCCTCCTGCATGTCATCATGTACATCCTCCTGCGCCCATGGGTCCTCCCCAGCCCAGTGATGCTCCTCCTGGATCTCTGGCTGTGTACGTAACACCTATGGAGAAGGATACGTGGCCGGAGGCGGTGTGCCAAATACAGCAGAGGCACAACCATCTGCAGTCTGCGCCCCACTACCACTGGCCTCATCGTGGTCTCCATATATCATGGTCTGTGGAGGCTCGGTGCCTCATATCCGGGATCATCTCCAGTGAGGTCATCCAAAGAGAAGTCATAGGTGGCGGCAGTTTCATCTTGCATGTAAACAATGTTAGTTTTGCTACATAGAAATAACTAGTAAATTAATTCAATAATGAAGTTTTGCTACATCGCCGAGCTGCACTGGAACTCTATACTTGTTGTAGTACGCGTTCCACGCGTTGTTGTTTAACACCCATTTGTGGACCGCCCAACCCGAGTCATCCTCTGCAGAAATGAAGATAACTTAATAAGAATAGACTTTTAAAGATAAACTTAATAATGATCATAAGTATGACATATTATTACCTGCATGAGGTGGCAGCATCTCATCAGCGTAGATAGCGACTCGAGGCTGCTCCGGATTTGGTGGTGGGGGCTTTATATCGTGCCAATTGTTCTCCCCAGCGTCGTGCAACATACCAATGAGGCGCCCGTCCCAGCCAGAGTCCTCCATGATCGGTGCACTGTGTTGGAGCATTTGACATCCTATCGCTCTCTAACTATTTCTCGCCATGCACACCAAGCTGTGTGCCACTCTTTTAATACCGTCAAAATCTGCACACAATATTTTTTCATTATTATTATTAGAAGATGAATAAATAAACATTTAATATTTTAAATATGTCAATTTCATTTGAATATACCGAACGAGCATGGATCGGTCTGAAAGGCAAGTAAGTCCTAGCTCCATCACCCATGAGTCTCCGTCGAAGAACATCACCATAGTCCCCCTGTAGATAAACCGACGGCATGCCCCATCTCTGGTACCAGAGTAAATATCGCAATGCCCAAGGCCTGACCGGCATAAAGACATCAATAGCTGAGGCGGGGACCATAAGTAATCCTCAGGATGTCGAGCACGCCGGTAATCCTCCGCAAAACGCGTGCTCCAGTCGACTTTGGGCTTGTTTGTGTTTAGTCCTGCAATATAAATTAATTAAAACATATTATTAGTAACATGTATGACTGAACAAGTAATAAAATAAACAAGCAATACAATAGTGAGTAGTTACTTGTGCAACTGGGTGGTCTGGTCCTCGTCCAGCTCTGAAAACTCCAGGACATAGACATCAAAGCCAAACTGACGGGGCACTCGATTAGGATAGTGATACTCAAATATCCAGAAACATACACACGGCCCCCGATAATACGAGAGATATCTCTGCTCCAATGTCAGCCGGCAAAGAAGGTTCCTATCGTAGAACGCACGATAGGGGTACCAGGTGATGCTCGTCTCGTGAAGCATATGGAGCTGACCCCGGACATACGAAATCCCCACAGTCCTCCCTTTGCCCGTGTTCTCGTATATGTGGTGACTACCCCATACGGTACCGTATGCGGGACATCTCTCGGGGTCATCTCTCGCCCAGAACAGGTGTTGAACTGGAGAAACAGGCCGATATACCGGTTGATGCGACCAGGACCACTGCTGGAGTAAAAGAAGTGGCCCGGCAATCTGCTTGTTCTTCACCTAAATTTTGGACATGATGTGCACTTTCGGTAATTATTGAACCCTAATATTTATAATAAAAAATTAAAATATTTGTACAAACTTACCGACAAGCATGACACAAGCTCCGGTATAAGTGGGCGATCACAGCTCCACCCCAGTTCCACCTCGACGGTTGCTGAATGTCCTTCAGCAGAGAGAGGAACATAATCGAAACTGCGTCACTGCTGGAATCCATAAACATGACGCTGCCACATAAATCCATGACAAACGCCCTCACAAACCTACAATATAAAATAGTCAATATAAATAACTACAATTATTGTTGAGTCCATAACATATTTTAATTTGCAACTGTTTGTGATTACCTCAAAACGGCCTCCGCTTCAGCGGTATCAGGGGTGATCCTACGCTGGAAGAAGTAAGTGCGGAGCGACGCAAGACTAATACAATACCCAGAATACCGGAACTCGTCCTCCTCCCCTCTCTTCTTCTTCTTCTGCAACGCCTTCGGCTAGGCCCCCAGCAGCTCCGGTATCATCCTCGTTAGGTCTGGATGGTCCGAGACACCACCTATGGGGTCTTCATTGATCCGTAAACCCCATAAGGCGCTGACGTCACCTAGGGTGACTGTCATCTCTCCAACCGAGGTGCAATGTATGCGTCTCCAGTCGCCATCTCTCCACTAGACCACAAACGAGAGCCTGGTCGATCTTACTCTGAGGAATGGTGGCCAGCTGATACAAGCCGAGATACATGATGCATTGCTCCATCAACGGATGAGCGATGTATGGTATCTCGGGGGTGCGATGTCTCACTATCATCATCATCTCGTCTTGCATTTTACAATGATTTCAATAAACGACTGATTTATCTATAATATTAAATAATGCTATTTAAATTAGGAATAAAAAACCAACGTACCCCTAAAGATGCGAGTGCGACACGGTGCTTGACATGTAGGATCCACAGAAGAGGACTAAATGTATCAGGACTATGAGCGGGATAATCTCCACCGGGAGCCTCTGTACTGGAAGCCTCCGCAACGGAAGCCTCCACACTGGGATCATGTGAACTTTCCCTCATCTCCATAGTATCCCGTCCATGTCCCCGACTAGGTTTGGCCATACTACATTTGAAAACAGAAGTTAACATTTGAAGTCAATTTCATAGTTTCAAATTATTAAATTTTTTTTGATTCCAATAATATATATAATTTGTAAACCCTAAACCCTAATTTATAAACCCTAAACCATAAACCTAAACCCTAATTTTGGACCCTAATTTATAAACCCTAAGCCCTAATTTATAAACCCTGAATTTTATCGACTCTAATTTTGGACAATTTTGGACCATACACCACTATAAACCCTAATTCATAGTTTTCAATTTATAAACCATAATTTATAAACTCCAAACCCTTAACCCTAATTTATAAACCCCTAATTTTATCAATCCTAATTTTGGACAATTTTGGATCCTAAACCTTAATTTATAAACTCTAAACCTTTATAACCCTAATTTATAAATCCTAATTTATAAATCCTAATTTATAAACCCGAATTTTATCGACTCTAATTTTGGACAATTTTGGACCCTACACCCTAATTTATAAACCCTAAACCCTAATTCATAGTTTCCAATTTATAAACCCTAATTTATAAACTCTAAACCCTTAACCCTAATTTATAAACTCTAATTTTGGACAATTTTGGACCCTAGACCTTAATTTATAAACCCTAAATTCTAATTTATAAACCCTAATTTATAAATCTTAAACCTTAATTTATAAACCCCTAATTTTATAAACCTTAATTTTGGACAATTTTGGACCATGAACCATAATTTATAAACTCTAATTTTATCAATCCTAAATCATAATTTACAAACTCTAATTTTGGAAACCCTAATTTTGAACAATTCAATCGCATCGGGGAAATCAACAATCCGCACACGATAATTAATAATTCAATTTCTACCAACGTTCCAATGCCATACAAGGCACATAATATAAATCAAATAAGTTATTTAGAGACTTACCCGGAAATAATCGGATTGTGGCCGAGATGGCAGAGATGACCGAGAGAGAGAGAGGGTGGCCGAGAGTTTGGCCAAAAGGGAGAGAGGGAGAGGGTGGCCGAGAGGGGGGTGGGGGGTCGGTCTATGGGGTGAGGGAGAAATGAAGAGAGAGGGAGAGAGAGAGAGAGAGGAAGAGAGGGAGAGAGGTGGAGGTGGGGGCTGGTGGAGAGAGGGAGAAGAGAGGCGCAGTGGGGTCGGGGTCGGGCAGCGCAACCAGGTAGGGTGGCGCAAAGACAAAGACAAAGAGCAAGAGAGAGAGATCGGGGTTTCGGGTCGGGTCCGCGCGTTTAAAAGATTATTAAATAAGCGCCACGCGGGGGGGGGGGGGGTCTGTTATGGATATTTGACCGCCCAGAGGGGGGGCGGTAAGGGTGTTTTTAATAAAATTTTGCCTTTGAGGACAGATTTGATAATTTTAATTTTTTTGGGGTATTAATAAGAAAAACGGGAAATATTGCTTGTTCTACATTTACAGTGGTATGTAGACATACGATTGTGTGTGTAACAAGTAGAAAATAAATTATTTTTCTCATATGACTAATTTGAAAACTAGATAGTATTCTTATACATATTATATATTTTTTATTTTTTAATAAATATTAAAATAGAGATTTTATATATTTAAAATGAGTTTTAATAGAAAAAATAATAAATTGAGTAATTTGGTGAGTTTTGAAATTTAGAAGGACAAATATGAGATTATGAATTTTAGAAAGGAGAAATACGTACTTAATTTTGCGGCGGGGTACATCTGAAATGAAATACACCAAAAAAATGGAATGAAGCTTTATTGCGACCGGTGCGAAGAGAAAGTGAGAAAGTGAAGAGCAACCTAAGACATTACTCGAGCTCTCCTTCTGTGCAGGTAAGCTTCCCTTCCTCCGCTCCCGACCACAGATTAATTGGCCCCCGGTCAGATCTCCCTTCAATTTTGTTTGCTACCTTTTCTCTTTTATTATTGAATCATCTCATCCCTTTGTTTTCCAGCTGAGAGAAGGAAATTGATGTAAAGACAAGTGGAAAAGATTCGCGAGGTGAGTATGTTTAATAAATACTGGTACCATTTTAAGGATGGTACTTTGATTTACATTCAGTAATTTTCAATACCATGCCAGTAACTTATTCACTGGTAACTTCAATTTACCAGCTTGAATTTAACATAATTGACCATATTATGCCAATTAAGCAGCAAGCAAAGGCTAATGAACCCTTACTCTTTAAAACCTTTTTTGTTTTCAGTGAGATCTAACTGGGAAGTTTTTCAAAGATTGAAATTTTTTCGTGTTGGAAGTAAGCCTAAAAATAAACCAGTATAATAATAATGTACTGTAAATTATTAGCCCTCGAGATGTTGCATGCATATAAAAAATGCTAAGAATGACAACTTAAATGCATTCTAAATTTTGAAACATAATATGGATTTCAATGTATCAATCAATATTACTCAATTAAAATGTTCTTTTTGTGTGGAGTGCAGCTGACTTTTGTAAGTCCTAAAGAGTGCATGCTGAGACCTGAGACATACTTTATTCTCCCTCTTTCTCTCTTATGTACGTGTTTACTATGCTTAAAATTTGTTTCCTTTCCAATATCATAATCCTGAGAATAACACTAATCTTGAACTAATTTTTTCCTCCTAAATCCCTAGTAACTTGATTACCTGCTAGCCTGCCTTTTTATCATTTCCATCCCTTGGTCCATAAAAATGCTGGGATCAGTAGAGGAACATGAAAAGGCTTTAATGAAAATTAAATTAAAATTCTATGTTTGTACTTAATTGATGGTCGATTTCATTGAATGAGAGAGAGACAATAAAGAGAATTTAGAGACTGAGCAACCAAATACTTGTTATTGCTCCTACTATAGTGAATAATAATAATTTGGGTAAAATAAGTGCAATACATAGTTGATATAAATCGTTCTCTTCTCACTTTGTTATATTCTTTCTTATTTACAATGTCTGTAGTATACAAGATAAATTGGGGAAGCTATTGCTGACATGGATGAGGAGTCATCTTATGGTTCTGACGTTGGAGAATTCTCAAGTGCATCATACAATTCCGATGATGAGGATTTGCGATTTGCAGAGAATCCCGACCTTGCTCATAGGGTTTGTTCTTGAACCTTTTTTTTTTTTTTAATTTTTGTTTGCACTATTGCATAGAGTCAATTTAAGCTTACTTTTTGGTAGTAGTTTTATGGGATGAAATGCCGATACAAATTTTTTAATTATGATGAATGGTAATTAGGGTTTGGGGATAGTATTGGCAATACTGGAGAGTGGTGATTCCATTCACTCTTCAAATCATAGGACCCGATTGCACTTGGTACCATATTTCCGCACCGAATAATGACAAGAAAAAGATTATAATTATGTGAAGAAGCAAATATGATATTCAAAGAAACAACTCACTAGCACCAGATTAATCAAGCAATGTGACACTTCTTTTTTGCACGAGCCTCAGTTCTATCTATGCAAACATTAAAACTATATCTCAGTTTCTATTCTTGAGTCTAAAAAATAGAAAATTATAAAGAGTTATCCATTAGGCATGTTTCTTACAAAATTATTGTAAAGCTGGGCAATTGTAAAACTTGTTGTTAGCTGCATATTAGGGAACTAATTTTTGCAATATATATTTTATAGGTTATGTTAATGGATGATGCCAAACAGGCTGCAGAATATGAAGATATACTTAAAATGACATTTGTAAGTGAGGAAGAAGGGTGTAACTTTTTCGATGAATATGCTAAAGGTAAGGGATTTAGTATTAAAAGAGGTCAACTTAGAAAGAGTGAAACTGGGTCACTGTTCTTTCGTCAATTCCTTTGTTCTCGGGAGGGATTTCGCCAGAAAAAACCCTTCAATAGGTGTGACCAGAAGAGGAGAGCATGTGCTGTTACTAGGTGCGGGTGCCCGGTTGAGTTTTGCATAAAACTTGATTGGAGTACTGGTGAGTGGTGTGTTGCTAAATTTGTTAATACTCATAACCACATACTGGCAACACCAGACATGGCTTGTTTTCTTCGATCCCGTAGGAAGATTAAAGATTCCACAAGATTGAGGATTTTGTCATTGCAAATTGCTGGTTTAACTATGCACCAAATATTGGATGTACTGCAAAATGAGAATGGTGGATATGAAAATGTCGGTTTAGTGCCAAAAGATTTGTGTAATTTGACCCGTAGGAAAAAAATAATCAAAGTTCATTTAGATGATGCGAAAACCGTCTTAAGTCAAATGAGGGAGAGAAAAGAAAGTGAACCGGATTTTTTCTATAAGCACAAGGTAGATGCAGATGGGCATTTAACCCATCTCTTTTGGTCCGATTCTCAGTCTAGACTTGACTACGGCTATTTTGGAGATGTTTTAGTTTTTGATAGTACTTGCCGTGTAAACCGGTACAATATGCCGATCATTCCTTTTGTTGGTTTGAGTAATCATCAGAGCACAGTAACCTTTGGTTGTGGCATAGTTACTGATGATTCAGTTGATTCATATGAATGGCTTCTTTCTACACTCATGGAAGCAATGCACCAAAAGTGCCCGACATCTATAATCACTGATGGAGATCGTGCAATGTGTGAAGCCGTAGAAGCGGTTTTAGGTGATATTACACACAGGTGGTGCACATGGCATGTTGACCGAAACATTGCCAGTAATCTCAAACCGCCTAGCTCGAGTGCACTCAAATCCTTGGTACATTCTGAGTTTGCCCTTGAAGAATTTGAGGATAAGTGGAAAGAGTTTATCGGTAGTAACGATGCATTGAAAGATAACAATTGGTTGAGGAATATGTACGAGTGCAAACACCTCTGGGCAGCTGCTTTTGTACAAAAGAAAACATTTTTGGGCTTAAAATCCAATGAGGGAAGTAAGAGCTTTCATAATAATCTCGATCGAAATATGTCTTTATTGGATATTGTAGAGCACTATGATCATCTTTTGGCACGTATGCGTCGACACGAGGCTGAGTTAGATTGTAAGGCTTTCCAATCTATACCAGTGACTACAACTGGTTTTGATCTAGAGAAACATGCTGCATCTATCTATACACCAAAGATATTTTATATGGTTCAGTCAGAGGTAATGAAGGCAATGGAACATGAGGTTATTAAAATTGTAGTTGGTGAGCGGTCCAGAACTTATATTTTGGCAGTTGAAAGTCAAGATGATGATTTTGTGAGTGTGGAGTGTGTGGGTAGCCCGAAAATTGAGAGATTTGTATGCAGCTGCCAGAAATTAGAATGTGAAAAAGTGCCATGCAGCCACATACTTGCCGTGTTGATTAACATGAAGGTTAATTGTATTCCTCAGTGCTGTGTTAGAGAAAGGTGGAGTAAGAATGTGAAGCGTGCTTTACCTTCAAATGAGAGAGAAATGAAGATGCACCGGGATTTGAGTAATTTAAGTAGCAAAGTTGTTCATCTAGCATCCAAATCGGGGGAGCGTTATTTGGAGATGAAGGAGGTGTTGAGTAAAATGCTGGAGAAATTTGAACAAGTTGAATGTGTGGATGTTGATAAAGAAGAAAATGTAAAATCAAAGGAGGCATGTTCGTCAGATAAAAGTCAGGATTCGGTTCCTGTGAATCCTGATAGTGCATTAAGGGAGAAGATTAAGTCCTTTTTCAATGAAAGAAAGAAGTATAAATGTGGGTTTTGTGAACAACTTGGCCATTCGGTCCGAACATGTCAGTTGAGGAAAGAAGCAAGTAAAAAAGGTTGGCTTTAATATTCTTTTTCAACACCAATAATTTTGCATTCTACTTGCTATTTTTCTGAAATGTCATAGTTGATTAGTATTTAATCTTATTATTTTTTTTGTTTTGGTTTTGATGAATGATGAGTGTAGGAACGGATGAAGGAGAGGTTGGAGAAGCAGAAAAAGAATAGCCAATAGCCAATTTTATGAATTAACTTATTGCAGAATTGTGATTTCCTTGTATGCCAATTGTATCTTCTTTCTTTTGGGATATTTCTGAGGGAAAGAGCTTATGTTGTACGTGTGGTTCCATTTTGTTTTGATGTTCATCAGCTTGTGTTGTAACCAAAACTCTTAATTAAAATATTATGTATGCCGAAATCATTAGAATTGATCGTAGCACAAATTCTATTTATTGGGAGAGCAATGGAAGAGGGGAGACCAACTAGGGTTTGGTTTTTGGAGGTATGATGGGCAAATCTACAGGTCAAAAGCATCGCAGTCCCATCAGCAATGAATCGGACAAATGAGGCCGAGAAAAAGGCACGTGTACTGGATCGCATTATCGATCCGTGCAGCATTAAATTCCTCTACTGCGATGAACTGACACCCCTTCTACCAGAAAGATTAACTAATCTTGTCAATCTTGTCAAACCCATCAACATCTTTGCTCCATGAAGATGAAACAGAGATAGTAACAGTATTGTAATAACGGTATGCGCTTATCGGACGGATAAACGGAGTACTGCCAAATGATTAATCAGTATGCGGTTGATTAATTAAAATTTTATGAACAATTTTGTGTTTATTAAATTTATATGCATATATTCATAATTTATTAAAAATAATTAATTTAACTAATCAAACTCATCAAATAAACTTATTTTAACTTAGTTTTCTTGTTAAATAATAAAGTTTCATGAAATTGTCATATAAAAAAAGTTTCCTTGTTAAATAATAAAGTCGGGATTCGCTTCCTGTGATTTCTGATGGTGCATTAAAAGAGAAGATTAAATGTGGAGACAACGTAAAATCAAAGGAGGCGGCATGTTCCTCAGATAAAAGTCGGGATTCGCTTCCTGTGATTTCTGATATTGCAATAAAGGAGAAGATTAAATCCTTTTTCAATGAAAAAAAGAAGTATAAATGTGGGTTTTGTGAACAACTTGGCCATTCGATCCGAACATGTCAATTTGATGAAAGAAGCAAGCAAAAAAGGTTGGCTTTGATGTTCATTTTCAACACCAATAAATCGTGCATTCTACTTGCTATTTTTCTGAAATGTCATAGTTGATTAGTATCTAATCTTATTATTTTTTATTTTTGTTTTAATGAATGTAGGAGCGGATAAAGGAGATGTTGGAGAAGCAGTCAAAGAATAGCCAATTTAATTTTATGAATTAACTTATTACAGAATTGTGATTGTCTTCTATGGCAAGTGTATCTTCTTTCTTTTGGGTTATTTTGGAGGGAAAGAGGAAGTCCCATTGGTGGTGATTGATGCTGACTAGAAGAGAGAGGAGATTTGGATTCATATTTTGTAATTACTACAATACATCCTGATATACTGATATATAGCCATAATCAGTACTATAGAAGTCGATCATAGGGTGAACTACTATTGCAGATGTTATACCTGCAGTTTTTGTGAGTTTAAAACAATTAATGCTCAGTTATTTTGCCGAAATTTTTATTTATACCATTTTAAAAAAATCAATTAACTAAATAACCACGGTTTTCTGACAATTATAAATCTAGCACGGCCGCAGAACACCGGAGCGGACCCATATGAGGGAGGCCGCAGAATGCCGGAGCGGACCCTCATATGGGGCCGCAGAATGCCGTAGAGGTCCCTGGGGCCTCAGAATGCCCTAGAGGACCCTTTATTTTTTTATTTTAAAAATACGAAATTGTAATTTGTTAAGAGTTATTTATTTAATTTCGAATGTGGTTTAAATTGATTTTTGGTTGTATCGTATTCGTTTGGAATATTTTCAATATTTTAGATATGTGGTTTCTTTAAAATTATTTTGTGTGCTCTGAAATTATTTTAGATATGTGGTTTCTTTGAAATTATTTTTTAATTTGATATATAGATGGAGAAAATTCTTCTATTAGATCTCTAGTAAAATACAAAAAGTCTTTAAAAAATTAGATGGAATATTTCTATTATATCTAAATTTTATGATACTCTATCTATTTTCATAAAATCTTTTTTACATTACTAGAGAAAATTAAAAGAAAAAAAAGAAAAATTAGTTGGGATATGTAGAATTCCTAATGATTCTAACTTTTTTATTTTTAAAATCGGTAGAAATCCTACCAATTTTTTTATCAATCAAAAAACCTGATGCATTCTTTTCATTTCTCTCTCTTTCTTTCTATTAATTTCTCCAGAAAAAAATTCTCTGTAATCCATGTGGTTTGAGCCTTGCTGGTCATTATTCAATTTATTAATTAATTCTAATCAAATGAATATATGAAAACGGGTCTATTTGCATTTTACAATATATATTTATGTTGAGGAAATTTCCTTGTATCTTGCATAGGGGTGGAAACAGAGCGAATTCGGAGTGGATAATGGTAAAACTATATCCATATTTCTTTTTAATTTTTCAGATACGGATACGGATTGGATATCAGCTGGATACAGATATGGATACGGATCAGATCGGATCGGATATTTATTAAAATAATATTAAAAAAATATCAAAGTTCATAATATATATCTAATTTTAATGATGAATAACAATATTTTTTCATAATATATATTAAAATATATAATATATATCTACTATCGGATACGATACGGATAATTGAAACGTAAAACCATATCAGTATCCATATTCACACGAGTATTCAGATATCAGATATCCACATCTAATTTATCTAATTTTTCAAATACGGATCGAATACGTATCGGATATTATCCATACCTTTTTCACCCCTATTCTTGCATCACCAATTTTCTACCGAAATTTTTATTTCTACTATTTTTGAAAAAATAATAAACCAAATAACCATCGTTTTCTGACAATTATAAATCCAAATCACCAATTTTCTACCAAAAATATTCCAAACGAATACGATACGACCAAAAATCAATTTAAACCACATTCGAAATTAAATAAATAACTCTTAACAAATTACAATTTCATATTTTTAAAATAAAAAAATAAAGGGTCCTCTACGGCATTCTGAGGCCCCAGGGACCTCTACGGCATTCTGCGGCCCCATATGAGGGTCCGCTCCGGCATTCTGCGGCCTCTCTCATATGGGTCCGCTCCGGTGTTCTGCGGCCGTGCTAGATTTATAATTGTCAGAAAACCGTGGTTATTTGGTTAATTGATTTTTTTAAAATGGTATAAATAAAAATTTCGGGTTATTTTGAGATCTGGTGAAGATCTTGTGGCTATATAATAGCAATTTAGCATATATTAGGTTAGTAATGCGCTTCTATTTCTTTAATGAAACGGGAATTAGGAAAAGTGGTTTCATTTTGTTTTGTTGTGTTGTAAACAAAGCTATAATTATATGAGTGAGGCTATGGTACTATGCATAGGGCATATTGCTCCACGTTATGAACTCAAATTTTTCGGTTTGAAACAACTAACGATTGATCCGAACCGTTCAACATAGTCTCCATATGAATATGTACTTCTAAACAAAATTTTATATATTTTTTTAATTTTTTTATAATATTTATTTAGATGGGTAAAAAATCACTTGATTTGAATATTTTGGACCATCTAGAAACAATGATTTTCTAATTTCTACCCATCTAAATAAATAGTATAAATTTTTTAGAAATTGTAAAATTTAATTTGCAAGTAAATATTTACATGGACCATGTTGAACAGTTCGGATAGATTGTTAGAACTTTCAAACTGAAATTTGAAATCAACAGCTCTTAAAATATTCTCTGCGACGAAATCATTAGATTTGATCACAGCACAAGCTCTATTGGAAGAGGCTAAGAAATGATTGAGGTTAAGAAAGACGCACCAATCTTAAAGCAATCAACTGTATGAGGAAAACTGAGTAATGCTCATGCTGAGATATCTGCCACAGATGGGGAATCATCAATATTAATGGAGATTGAAATATTCTTTTTTTTTTCTAATGAATCGAATATAGAAACTCAAAAGAACTAAAAACTGACACATATAAAATTTAATTCGGTTCGGTACCCCTCCTATTTAGCTGAAATATCTTCTCCAACAGAGTGCATATTATAATGATTTTTAGTTCTTTTTTTCCATTTATAATTTCATATAATGATTTTTCTTAGGGAAAAGCCATGAGTCAAACTAACCGAATTCAGATCCTCAAAAGTAACCCAAATTTTGAGTTTGGATCCGGACCATCCAATATGCTTTAAAGGGGCGGCACATTCCACCTCGGACCGGATTGGCTCGAATTCTGATTGGACGGTCCAGATCTAAACTCAAACTTTGGGCTACTTTAGGGGATCTGGATCCAAATTAACCATGGTGTCAAAGAGTAATTAAGATATAATTAATGATACTCGCATTGCATTCATTTTACATAGATCTTTGTACATTATTTGAATTGATTTCTCTTTCCAATGTAACGCATGATTTGAATTGCCTTCTTTTTCATTGAGGGTTTAATGTACATGATGATTATTAGGATTTGAGACGCTTTTAATTCTTTTGCTGCTACTAGTAAGTAGTAACTACTATACCTTGAACTCTTGAAGGCTTGAATATCACACTTATTCCAAACCAAGCCAAATCTTTTGAGTCACAGTTTTGGATGCACATGCATTAACCAAAGCCGAAGGCAATTGGAATCCCAGCTACCAAGTTTTAGGTTGAATCCGCTTCTTGGGCCTAAATTCCGTTATACATGATATCTCTGCTCTTAATTTGTATCTCATTTGTTTGGCAGTTTGTGTCGCTTGAGAGAGAAAGTGATTGATAATTGACTGTCAAGTGATGACGTACCAATGATTGCTATTTTTCTTAATGTACTGTGCGCAGAGAATTTATTTTTTTGCTTATGCTGTTATGCATTAATTGTGATACCTTACATAGATATTTAGAAGTTCCTCTTAGCTGAATTGTGATTTAATTATGGAGGTGTAAATGTGTTAGCTTCAGAGATATTTTGACAATATTTTCTTTTTTAAAAGTCAGTGGTTTTTATACTTAATAACAATTAGATTGATAAAAAAACATATTTACAACAAGTCAAGTGGTTCTAATTTCTACATATACTTCTTTATCCTCACGGAATTCTATAAATTACTCAAAATTACTCTAATCACCCCTAATCACCATCTAAAGTCCTAGATCTACTCTTATATTTCTACTTATATACACACATAATCACTCTAATATTTTAATCCCTTTAATTCCCATATTGCTCCACGATTGGATTTGCTCTTTCGACCGCCGTCGTGCTCCAACGATTGGATCAACTCACCATTACAATCCGATCGAGATGAGAACTCTCCTCTCCGAGCTCCGACGATACCGCGCTCTCAGCTCCGATTGGCTCCGCTCGGCATGGGTCCCTTCTCTCTCCCTCATTCTCCTCTCCGCTCAAGGAGGTAGAGACGAGAGAGAGGAGAGGGTATCGTTGTATCAAAAGTGAAATTTCAAAAAGAAAAGGTGCAGAGTGAGAGGCGGCGGCTAAGTAGATCTAGAGTTTAGACTATTTTTTTTTTGTCAGACAAAATCAAACAAAAAATTATATGTTATTACTCGTATAGTTTTAACAAATTTTGAGTAGGTACTAGCATAGCATAGCATAGTGAATTATCAAAGGTTGTCAAATTTTGAACTCTATAAAATTAAGAAGATAATTTTAAAGCAAATATAATTTACATAGTATATCTATTTGGTATCTTACATAATATCTTTTAAAATAAAAAAAATATATAAGTTGTGGATGTGTTCTTAATCATATCTATATATGATGCGTACCAAATTTGAATTGATTTAAAATTTAATCGATCATTCATCATATAATTATTAAAACTTCACTGATAGAACTTTTAAATTGTTTGATGACAATCAAATTGGTCTAAATTTGATACACACGCTTTTTAAAATAAATAAATAATGCATCTATAAATTTAATTTTTTTAATTAACTTGAACAATATTTTTCAAAATATCAAATCCAAGTACAGAAAAATTAAATGTACTCTAAACTATCCAATTTTGAAATCATATTTGAACAACAAAACGTAGCCAAACCACAACAGTACTCGTACGCATATATTATATATCATATGAGTTCCACCTTATATAATGGATTTGGATTTAAGCTTCATTATACATTCATTAATGATTTTGGTCAAGATCAGTCCCAGTCATTGTCAATGAGTCTTTACTTTTTATGAATCTAAGGAAATGAATTGCTTTATAATTTTTTTATACAAATCTCAAAATAATGCGAATTAATGACATAACTAGTCTTCACACTTCATTCTCTGTTTTGGTTCAACATGGCCACAAGGAAACAATTAAAATTTATTCTTTATAATTCTCAATTATAATTTGAGAACTTTCTTCAATTTTATTTTTACACAATGCCTATGAAAGAATAAATTTAATCATCTAGAGTTGCAGAAAGAAATTAACAATTTTCTATATATCAAGTTATTATCCATCAAGGAAACCAGTCATCCTCCACACTGCATTGCGCACATCCCTGAGATCGCGGCCTTTCAGCGTTCGGCCTTGACCGCTGCAAAGAGGAAATGCCAATTTCCCGGTATTTCTCTTGCGTGACACTAGAACATGTGGTGGCACCTGCTCGTTAGTACACTCCTCTTCTTTCAACCAATTGGTCGAAGTACCCGGTATGGCAATTGGAGTCGAGGCAGTGCTGCCATTACCATAATTCGATGCTCGAGTGCATTGATTAGCGGGATTGGTGATCGTTTTGTAGCAGATTGCATCTGTATGAAGGTTTTCAGGCCACATAACTTCTGATTCAAGAAGCTCTTCCATGACAGAGAATGCTGGTTTGGGTCTTTTTCTTTTTTCCTTTTCAATGCTTTGTAATGATTTAGTAGTGCAATTTGGGAAGAAGAGGTCGGAGTGGCCTGAATTTATAGAGCAGAGAGGTGATGCAATCATGAGGTTGTGGAGATGAGAGGAAGTGTTGAATGGCTTGTAGATTTTTTATATTTTAGAAATTGAAAATTCAAATCTTCCAAAAAGAAATTTATTGTTTTTTGACTTATTGGTTCATATAAATCAAAATAAAAAGTGATAATTTTTTATGTGCATGTAGATAGCATAAATCACATCTAACGTTTTTATTTTGACATATAAATTATAGGCTTTTTGTTATTAGAAAGTTAAAAAGTGGAGACACGATGCGATGGAGGTACAAGTATCTGAAATTATAATTGTACATAAATCTAGAATTGCAGTTGGAAGAAATAGAGAAATTTAGGATTGTAATTGAAAGAAATAGAGGAATTTTAGGTAATAAAAGTAGGGGAAAATTGAAAAGAAACAAATTGTAGTATCTCAATCGTTAAAAATAGCAAGATTCCCTTTCTCTGTTCTCAAAGGTTTGAATAAGAAGCCTAATTGAAACAACTGTCTTCTCCATTCGTCTCCAGTTAAGACTGCTCCATTCCTGACAGTCACAGCATGGGTCCTCATTTGCATGCTTTGACACTTTATTTTTGGGTTTACTTGCTCCGGCCCCACTGTTCAGTTTCTCTCTCTCGGCTCCCGTTGTTACTATGACAGACAGATGCCCATACCCTGATACCCATACCTCACTTAGAAATTAGAATCATATCACCTAAGATACCTCGGACCTAATTTGACCATCTTATCCGTCCAAAATAGGGAGTGGGTCTGATAGACATCAGACCTAATTTGGTCCCAAGTTCGATCAGAACCGTTCGATATACGTCAAAATGCACGTGTACTTGATCAACGTGAATATTAAAACTGTTCGTGAGCATTTTAATATGAATCGAACGGTTTCAACTAATCGGATGCCAATTGGATCGCCGCAGATTCCCCAAAATAAACGGCTGTAGATGGTCCAGTGAAATTTGTATTACTGAGAGGAGCCTAATACCATTTGAGCCCAATCCTTGTCTTAATAATTAATTTAATGCCCGATAGAGATGTTATTGGGTTGGGCCTATTTATTCTTTTTTAAAACTATTTTGGGCCATACGTTTTTGTATGTTCAAACATGATGAGAATAACAAGTCTTCTGTGGCAATTGTTATTCGCTTCAATAAAAATGCAAAAATTTTGAGATATGCTTATTTTCATAATTAGAAATAGACCCAAAAGTGTAATAGTTGTACGTACGCTTTTACAGGAAAATAAATAACATCAACAAATAGAACTATGAGGTATTAGAAATTTAGAGACTGGACTCGCACCACTGCACTAAGCAGCTTGTGGTTTTGGAACAAATATATTGGTAATCCATCATTTAAAAAATTCTAACATTAAAGTTATTTAAAAAATGAATTAAAATTAAGTATATGATATAATAATTGTACATCAAAATTTTGAATTGCAGTTGAAAGAAATAGAGGAATTTGGATAATAAAAGTATGAGAAAAAAGGAACAAATTATAGTATGTCAATTATTCAAAATTCAATGACACAATCCTCAATACAATCCTCAGGCTATATATATTTCAAACAAGAAACAAGATTAACTGCCTAATTGAGTAATTAACGACTGATTAAAAGAATTAGCAACATTCCCTTTCTCTGTTCTCAAAAGGTTGATGAGAAACAAGCATAATTGGATCAGCTCTCTCCTCCATTCGCCTCCAGTTACGACTTCTCCATTCCTGACAGTGTGGGTCCTTGATTGTAGTTTTGACACCCTTTTTGGGTTTACTTGCTCTGGTCCCACTCTTCAGTTCATCTGTATTGGCTCCTCTTGTTAGTTGTTACTTGTTACTATGACACATTCATGCCCATACCCCACTTCACTTTCCACACTCCCTTCTTAATTTAAATATGGGAGATATTCAACCTTAAAAAAAAAACATTTATAAATCCTCGAAATAATGTCTCTCTAATAGTTTATAATATAATATTTACTTTTTTAAAACGCAAGAACTCTCATATTTATCATTCTAAAATTTTAAAATTTTGCATATGTGATTCTCATTTTTATTTTTGTTGTTTGTTTATTTTATGATCTGAAACATATGGTAGCATATTGTTGTCATAAGTTTTGTGTGATTCATCATGCATTATGATACTCGAATCTTACTTCAAATATTTACAAGTCATGATCACTTGCTATATATACGAAAGTAGTTAATAGAGTTAGCAAAGAAGTCTGTCTTCATTTCTAAATAAATTTAATCAACAAATAAATATATATATATATATATATATATATCCTTACTACTAATATCATCTTAAAAATTTTAGGTTCCAACCATCTATTCACCCAAACAAAATCTCAGCCATTCATTAAGTAAATCTCAGTCACTCATCAAAACACATCTCAATCCTAGCCTTTAATAAACAATTTTGATTTTATGCATTTATTTCATGTTGTCAAGCGTGTAGAAATATAAATTTAATAAGAAACATACCCGCCACATGAAAATATACATAATAATTGTTTCATTAATCTATCTCTTTCTTTTTTGCTCCACGCGTTTTTGACTTTTTTTTCCCTCCTGACGCGTATTTTTTCTTTTTTTTTCTCCTTGCGCTCTTATAGAGCTATTCAAATCCAAAATGAAGCAGTGACGCTTCCTTAAATAAGCTGAAATCGGTATTAGAAGATTTTTGTATAATTTTCGATTAATTGATTGATTAATTTTTACTGAATTATGAAGTTTTTTGATCTTCAATCTCGCCGAGGTAATCTCTACCTCTGTTTAGATATTTAGATATAGTTTATTGTATTCTTTTATTCTTGCAATTTATATATATATCGTTCGTTAATTCATTCATGTTTTTGTTCTTAATTGTTAGCAGCTGTTGTTAATTCCTGATTAATATTGTGCATTTATTATCTGTTATAGATATGTGTGTGCTATTTTTTAGTATAAACACCTGTTATGATGTATAAATTGGCATTAGTATAGAAAGCTGTCGTTATATCAGTATGTCTGGTACTGTATTATGCTTGTATTTTGAAGTGCTTATTTTTTTCTATATTGATACTTTTCTGTAGTACTATAAACACCTAACCTATTGTTTATAGTAATGAGAGTATGCATTTCAGTTGTTATTTATTTTAATGAAATTGAATTAATTTAGCAGGGGTTGATCTAAATGAGAATTTTATCCAACTGGAAGAGTTTTTTTAACAATGTTGAGGTTGGTTCACCTACATTTTTTTTTGGGTATCGGTACCTGCCTTGATAGAACATAAAGAAAATGAACGAAAGATGTTAAGTTCATAATATAAACATGATTTAATGGTGGTCGGCGCTCGGCCTGCCATAGTCGGAGGAAGGAGAATCGCGACTGAGCCTTGATCGGAAACCTAACCCTCTCGATCTCAATCGCGCGATTCAAAGAAAGAATTGCGACTGAGTCAACCGAGTCTTGACTAGGTTCAAAAGTGGTAACTCGACCGAGTCAATCGAGTCTTGACCAATTCCAGGAGAACAGAGTAGGTCCGATGCCCATCGGACCTACTTTTAGGTTCAACGACTATGATGACCGTCCGATCTAATTTAAGATTTGTGCGCACGCAAATTGAAACAGACGCGCATAGTGTTCTGCACGAATCATAAAGCAAATAGAGGGTGATTAAACCCATCGAACCAGAGTAGGTCCGATGTCCATCGGACCTACTCTCAAGTGCAATTCCAGACTGATTCAGCGTGATTCTCCTCCAGATGAGCCAATTTTGGCTTTTCATGGCGTCAAATTGGATTTATCGGATGAAAGTTTTCGATTTGGGAAGAAAGAACGAAGGGATATCTCGGAGAAGAAAGTTAAATAGGGATATCTTAAATAGACTTGGTGTACCATTTCCATTCAATATAAAAATATAAAAACAATTTGGTCCATAGTGAACTAGGAGCAACCATCTGATGAGGAAATGGGGCTACGTGTAAGATTTAATGAAGTATAAAGGGCTGCCTCCACTTTTCCTTCTATTCTTCATTTCAGTCCTTATTGGATCCATCCAATTTCACATTTTTTTGCATTTTTGCACTTGTTTTTGAATTGTTTTGGCATAACAATAAAGCAGTCGTGAATTTCACATTTTATGTAAAAAATGATGATTTTTGGACTGGATTTTAGTTAGGACTAAGAAGGAATAATTAATGAAGATAAAAATTTGATTGTGTTGCGTTAATTGCGGAATACAGTGCATTATTGTTGAGAATAGTTTGGATTAATATGATTCAAATTTATATGACCTAAAGCCTCGGTTAAACCTTACACACTTCGAAACAAAAATTTCATCAACTCTGTGGTCCGAAATGTCTATATAAGCGATTCAAATTTGTATAAATTCTGACTTTAGGACTAAAGATGATTTTAGCAAACATACCACTACCTTGCCTACTGCCCACTGGGCTACTTGCTCTGGGCCTATGGCGCTACTTTCTTACTTTTTTCTTTACCATTTTTCTATTTTATCTTCTCCATTTGAACACCTCCATTTAACTTTTTTTTTCTAATTTTTTTTCATCATGTTAGTTCTCTATTATTTTCTAATTATATTATTTTCGAGTCCCTGGTGTCCTTGTATTATTTTCATTGGTAAATGACAAATGCTTGTTAGCTTTCAAGTTGTATTCTGACACATGTAAATTTTTCTTATAAAATTTAAGAAGAAGACGAACAAAATTACTGATCAATGTGAATCAGTTTCTTTTTTAGATCTCAGAAAAAATTACTGATCAATATGAGCAGTGATATGACTTTCCACAAACCATTTACACAAACATAAAATAAGTAATTAAGTGATAAAACAAAGTACTCTGTATATCATAAAAATCATTTTATTAATTTGATTCCCAGTTGCAAAGCATGGGCACTTGACTAGTATATATATATATATATATAGAGTAGAACTAGGGTGCTCCTAAGCTCACCAAGCCCTTCCGTGAGCGCGACTCTAAAACCTATCAAATTGACTTCAAACGACATTTTCAAACCGTTAGATGTTCAATCTATATTAAAATGTGCTTGGAGACCAAATTTTACATTTTTTGGAATTTTTTTTACTATTTATTAAGATGGTTTGGAAAATCGCTGTTTTCCAATGGTGCAAAATTTTAATAAAAACAGCGATTTTCAAACCATCTTAATAAATAGTAAAAAAATTTCAAAAAATGTAAAATTTGGTCTCCAAGCACATTTTAATATAGATTGAACATCTAACGGTTTGAAAATGTCGTTTGAAGTCAATTCGATAGGTTTTAGAGTCGCGCTCACGAAGGGCTTGGTGAGCTTAGGAGCACCCTAGTTCTACTCTATATATATATATATATATATATATATATATATATATATATATATATATATATATATATATATAGGGTCCGGCTAATTTGCTGCCGGCAGCATTCTGGCCAGCTGCTGCCGGGGGCATTTCGGCCATTTCTCGTGTTCAAACAACAAATCCGAACCGTTCAACGTGTTCTAAATATTAAAATCTACTTGGAGACCAAATTTTACATTTTTGGAATTTGTTTACTATTTATTAAGCCACTTTGAAAATTCCAGATCACATGGTCCAGAATTTTGTTGCACTGTTCACCCGGATCAGCCAATTTCAAAGTGGCCTAATAAATAGCTAAAAAATTCCAAAAAATGTAAAATTTGGTCTCCAAGTAGATTTTAATATAGATTGAATATCTGTATAAAAAATTTGTTGTTTGAACATGAGAAATGGCCGAAATGCCCCCGGCAGCAGCTGGCCAGAATGCTGCCGGCAGCAAATTAGCCGGACCCTATATATATATATCTATTAATTTATTTTATGATTTTATGTATTTTATATTAAAATTAGAAATTAGAGAAAATCAATAAAATAAATAAAATAAACTTAGGTTATTTAATTCTAAGTATAGGGCTACCATAAAAAAATCAATTTTATAAAACTTCGACTATCTTCATTCCCAATATGTTCCAATTGTGCCACGTATCACACACAATTCGGGATTTTTTTTAAAAACAGTAATTAAAATAATAAAAGTTAAAGAACCAACATGATTACCGGGTTTTCTACAAAAACAGTAAAAACCGAATAGCCTATTCGGTTAAGGGGATTTTTTTTTGCTTCACCGAATAGGCTATTCGGTTTACCCTATTTTCACAAAAACAAATTCCCGCACTGTGTAACTTTCGTGTAACACCCCCTAAACCGAATAGGCTATCCGGTTTAGGGATTTTTTTGCCTAAACCGAATAGCCATTTCGGTTTAGGTTTTTTTTTTTTTTTTTTTAAGAGACTAAGAAGATCAAAATAAAGAAATCTAACACTAAAAATTTGAATTTTTTGTTTAAATTATTTGTTAGATTACTTCTTTTGATTTATAATTAGCAACAACAAAAAATACACTAAATTACTTAAAATTATGTTGAATTACACTGTATTACAATAAATTATGTTGAATTACGCTAAACTACACAAAATTACGCTAAAATAGACCTATTATGTGCCATCTTTCACGAATCATAAAAAATAGTAAAAATTTTTTGAAAATAGTAAAAATTGGTATTCTACAATTTCATTATGTAACTAATTTACTGAGCTACTTGAATTGAATAATAGAAATGAAAATCTTAATCGGAAACTTTAACTCAAGTTTTGAGGCTCTTTCCTTAGTTTTTTGGTGATTCTGAATTTTGGAATCCAGCATCGCAGGCACAGATGCATGCGTATTTTCACAAGCTTTCTGAAAAGTGGTCATTTGCTGAAATCGGACACTCGAGCGCCGTTTTATGACCGTTTAAAGTTTCACCGTCGTTTTTCGCATTTTCAGTGAAGATATCGTCCCTATTCATATGTAATTTAGCGTAATTTACCGTATTTTAGCGTAATGTAATGTAATTTAGTGTAATTAAACTTAATATAGTGTAATTTAACATAATTTCAAGTAATTTAGCGTATTTTAGTATAAATATGCTAATTATATATCAAAAGAAGTCAAATAATTTAAATAAAAAAATTAAATTTTTAGTATTAGATTTCTTTATTTTGCTCTTCTTAGTCTTAAAAAAAAAAAAAAAAAAACCTAAACCGAATAGGCTATTCGGTTAAGCCCAAAAAAAACCAAACCGAATAGGCTATTCGGTTAAGCCATTTCATGGATTTTCTGTGGCGAATTGCCCTGCAAACTGAAGAAATTGCCCTATAAACCGAATAGGCTATTCGGTGAAGCAAAAAAAAAACCTTAACCGAATAGCCTATTCGGTTTTTACTGTTTTTGTAGAAAACTCGGTAATCATGTTGGTTCTTTAACTTTTATTATTTAATTACTGTTTTTAAAAAAAATCCCACAATTCGGACAATTTATAAAAGGCTCTATAAAAAGGTAAGGACTAATTTTTAGTTGAACGCCTCAATTTGCACCTAATGGAATCCATATTCAATCATACGACCATAATTCAAACTAGTATTACATTAACTTTGTTTAATTATACAGTACAAACAATTTAATTTGAATTATACAATTTTGATTTGTATAAATTATGTATTATTTTTAAGTTCTCGTTAAGAAAATTAATTATCAAAAATATTTTCCATGCTCCCTTATTTACCTCTATATATACAAGAAAATGTAAATAATGAATAAATATGAGAAATTTTATTAATTGTTGTACATCAAATTTAATATGATTTATGTGGATGTTCATTTTGTAACTCCCAATATTAATTCTCAATCCACTACTCCACTACTATGGACATTCATTTTATTCTTTATTATTGTAACATCTCTTTCTAGCATATAAATAGAGGCTTTGTAAACACAAGATATGACACACAATTAGAAGAGAATAAAATTATACTATTGCTCTCTCTATCTCTCTTGTAATTTACTTTACTTTTGTTGCAACTTCCTTTTAATTTTACAACACGTTATCGGCACGACTTGCTCGGAAGAATTTGCAAAGCTATTCTGTAAGTAATATATATGATTGATTATTATATCTTTCATTAATTTCATTTCATTTGATTTTTTTTATTATGTTTGTTTTAGTTTATAAGAATCATTCCTTGAAGTGAATGATGGAACAATAACCTGAAGTTACTATCAAAACTAAATGTCACCTGAAGTTCATATTACTCGAATATAATAAAAGAATAATAACCTGAAGTTATTTATAGTTGTTTAGAACCTGAAGTTCTATTTGAAATTTTAATATAAAATTATTATAATAACCATCAGTTATTATAGGTCACTGGATAAATAATAACCTGGAATTATTCTTAATTAAAAACTTGAAGTTTTATCTTTATTTTATATTAATATCAAATAGCCTGAAGCTATCTGTTAAGCATATAACTTATGAGATGTGAATGTGGAGATGCATTTTGTTATAATTAGACACTGCCTTATTAATCTGAACAATAATGGTAATAAATTCAATTCAATGCAAGGATTAGATTATCGAATACAACGTATGTTTATCGGTCTGTATCTTTGATTTCTTGATTAAATATTTTATTAATTGATGTTGGCTAACTACAGTCTATTTCTTGATTAAAGCTGCAGTGTACGCTTTACTGGAAGAGAAATTTAGATTAGTGTACATCGACAAAACAGAACAGTGAGATATTAGAAAAGAAAATTCACAGATGCAACTAATTACACAACTAGCAAACCTTAATTTCCATATCCTATGTATGTTGTTCTTGCTGCAATCTATTTTAATTCGATCGTCCCAACATAACAGTATATGATTTGTATTTGTAATGTTACATTACCATCGACATGTGCGATCAATTGGCAGCATATGAAGCTGCCATGGTCATGACGGCTGTGCAAGGTAACATGATATCTGCTGCTTGCACAATGACAAAGTCAACAAAGTTCATTGTTTTTTTTCATTACAAGCCCACGTGCCTTTTCCTTTTTTTTATTGAAAACGACTGAGCAAATTATGTACTGACTACTGACAAATTTGGCATCGTGCGAAGGTCTTTCATGATTTGACAGTAACTCAGAGGAAATATTTGACAATTTTTAGCGCACAAAATACAATGCACCTAAATCTTCTTCGTTTAATTTATTTCAAATATTAATATATATAGTGTAAGCACACAGCTATAACATGTTTTCATGGATTCTAAAGTTTTGAGAACCACCCATGCATTTATTGCCTATAAAATATATACAGGGCTATCAAGCCTTTTTTTTTCCAAAAAAAAAAAATATTGCCTATAAACCCTACAATAAGTTAATTCTAGAGAATTATATAAGAAATAAAAAAACGGAGATGCTGTCTAATTAGTGGTATATAAATCAATAAGATGATATCACTAAAAGAAAATGATATTCACTGCGAGGGAAAAAAAAATAATTAATATGTTACATACAAGATTAATGACTGACCTGAAAATGTAATTAATATTTCACACACAGAAACAAATTTTCTTTTTCCTGTGTTGCCTGTATCCATGCCTTTCACATAAAAAAACATAATTTTAATACAAAAGAACCTAATTAATTAATAATGAAATCCTCATTGACATTGTCATCCATCGATAAACCCCGTCATCCTCCAAACAGCACTCCGTAGCCATTGAAGATCACGGCCTTTCAGCGTTCTACCTTGACCGCTACAAAGAGAAAATGCCATTCTGCTTGTATTGTTCCTGCGGGCCACCAGAACATGTGGCGGCACCAGCCCGCTGAACTCCTCCTCCTCATTGTACCAACCACCATTATCACCCGAAAACTCGGCACTTGAATTAGAGGCGTTTCTCGGGATGCCAATTGGAGAGGAGGGAATGCTGTTGTTGGCTTGACGATGCGAAAGTCTAGTGTGTAGATACATGTCATCGGAGTTTGAGTCGGAGTCGCTTGTATCTGCATAAAGGTTTTCTTGCCACATAACTTGATCTGATTCAAGAAGCCCTTCCATGTTAAGATATATATGCTAATGAGGATCAAATTAATAGTTACTGCTGCTTAATAAAATAAAAGGTCCAGTTGCACTGAATTTATAGAAGAGATAGAAGAAGCTAGGACAATGGAAGATGCTGCAACAAAACTAATTATGCAAGGAATATTCCTGCTAGCGTGGCATTATTTTTGACAAACCATGCACGTACGTGTACATTAATTGGCAGCCAAGGCTATATATATATTGGAATTGGAGGAATGGAGGGGGAGCAACACCTTAGACACTTTCCTTATTAAACATTTTATAATAATATAATATATCATGAGGAGGGATCCACTTACAACAAATTTGAGTTACAACAAAGTTACAACATTCATTTTTTTCATTTTCAAAGTCCAAATCGTCGATCCAACCGTTCAACATGATCATCTAAATAAAATGTACTTGCAGATCAAATTTTATATTTTTTTGAATTTTTTTACTATTTATTAAGTATTTTACAAAAAATAGCCATAAAGACCATTGAATTTTGTACCCATCTTAATAAATAGCAAAAAAATTCAAAAAAATATAAAATTTGATCTGCAAGTATATTTTATTTAGATGATCATGTTGAACGGTTGGATCGACGATTTGGACTTTGAAAATGAAAAAAATGAATGTTGTAAGTTTGTTGTAACTCAAATTTGTTGTAAGTGGATCCCTCCTCATATATCATATGACGTAATTAACAAGCTTCTGTTTCTTGTTTTTTTGCTTAATTTGACAACTCACCTTTTGAATTCTTAGATTGCATATAGACATGTAAACACGTAGATTGTATGGTCTATATTTCAACACAAAGTTTGGGTTTCTTCGATTCACACGAAATTTGTTATCTAAGTAGTATTGTTAATTTAATTATGAAGTTCACAAGTAATTGATGATTAATTATCTAAAATTTAAAAAGAAAATGAGGCCAAGAGATATAACAGGTGTTAGGGACAGGAGACATGCCAAGGTCTCAAGTCATTGGCCATTTGCACATATGCGGCAAAACCTCACTAGGCTTTCAGATGTACTTAGTGTTCACAATTCATGATAGAAATGGAGCGCTCCGTTTTCCTTTTAACATTAAACCATTAATGCAAAGAGAGACACTTAGAAAAGTTTCATCTTTACATGTATAACAAGAAGCCAAGAACCATCGAAATTTTAACTTTTTCAAGAATTATGAAATTGTGTTTTTTTTTTTTTCACAATTCTCTGGTATTAACGTACAATTTAGAAATCATGGATATCTCCGTTTTCCAAAATAATTGAGGTCATCCTTTTTAACGTATATTGCATATTTGTTACTATGAATTAATTAGTGCGTGGAAAAATTCCGAACAGAGAAGCATGTATAGGTGTCACTATTAGTGTGTCATATCCATATTCTATAGATTAGAAGCAACCAACAGTAGAGCAACATGTGGGAAATTTAATTAGCATATTAATTAATGAAAATAATGAAACCAGAATTGTGGTTGGTGGAGATCTGAAAAGAGACGCCAGAGGTACATGACAAGGCATAAGGTTCCTTTCATGCATGGGAAAGCAGAGACCAAAACAGGGAAGAACAAATAATTGGGATACTTTTTAAATAAAGCACCACGTTTCATTTTCACAGCAATAATTTTGCTTCACTACTAGCAACTGAATATTGACTACGGTTGGTATTCGAGTTGAAGAATACAATTTAGTTTCGACCTTTTGCACAAATAAAAACAATAGATTCTGAAAAGAATTAGCCTGATATATTTTCTTGCTTCTGATCATATCGTGTTGATATATAGGGCTATAGCTAACCAACAGATATTCGTAGAGGGGATTCCAAAATCTCATGTTTTTCATATTTAATATCTTTATTTTCAAAGTCCAAACTGTCAATGCGAATGCTTAACATGTTATTCATACTAAAATATATTTTGAGATGAAATTTTAAAAAAATTACAATTTTTTTACTATTTTTTAAGATAGATACAAAATCACTGTTTTTGGAACATTCAAAAACAATGATTTTGTTACCTATCAAAAAAATAGTAAAAAAGTTTCAAAAATTATAAAATTTGGTATCCAAGCATATTTTAATATGAATATCATGTTGAGCAGTTCAGATCGACAATTTGGACTTTGAAAATGAAGATATAAAATGTGAGAAATTATGAGGTACGAAAAACATGAGATATTGTAACCCTCCTCATATTAAGTAACTTGATAACAACCTCTCAGATTCAATTTCTGATAAAATCTCCAACTCTAACTACCTTTGATCAGGATCACCATTTAGAAAGTCGCAAGTGCATTTACAGTGGTAGTAGTTGGCGCGTGCAAGCCTTTAAACCTACATGTATACGTCTTTAAACCTAACATATGAAGCCTTTAATTAACCTTATCACATCAAGTTTTTATACATAGCATATGAAAAAATAAAACAACGACACAAAAATATAATTCAAAAATACTTTATCATGAATCTCATTTGAAAGAGAAAATAAAATACAAGATGTTCGTAGTTTTAAATTCGCAAAATTCCTCACAAATTGTTGGAAATGTACTAGATTGGTCGGAAGAAAAATCAAAGAGTACAAGTCTTTAAAAGGTTCAAAGTGCAATTTTATACATATTATATAGAGTCTTTAAACTTATGCGTACAAGTCTTTAAATCTAGCATATCAAGTTTTTACATATAACATATCAACAAGAAAAAAAAATGCAACACAAATATAACTCAAAAGTACTTTATTATGAATCTCATTTAAAAGATAATATCGAATAAAAGAAATTCGTAATTTTATAATCACAAAATTACTAGATCGTCGGAAAAATGAATGATAATAATCGAATGAAAAAAAAAAAGAGTAGTTGAAAGAAATTTTTGTTTTTTTTTTTTTTTGAAAAAAAAAAGCAATTAGCAGTTAAACTCGCTGTGAACGAAATAGAGAATGGATGCTTGGGAATAGCCTTTTCTCATATATTAATATGATTTATTAAGCACCAAATAGTTGATGAATAAATATTCACCTTATATGAATCTAATGTTGGATCATATATCCAACGTTGAGCATATATGTAATATAATTATGAATTGTATACTGTCAATATGATTGTCACAATTAAAGTGATCTAATATGGAATTAAGACATTAGACAATCTATGTATTCAATAGGATGTGGTCCATAAATGTGTAGAACAATTTTAGGCAAAGATCAAATCATTGATGGACTGATTCTGAGATTTGCAAATACAGAAAACTGCTTTCAGAAACCTGAGTGCGGACGCACTCAGTACTTAGCCAATTTTTGGGACCTATAGTGCAGAAACTGGAAAAGTCCGAGCGCAGTGCGGACGCACTGAGCCCCAGTGCGGACGCACTCGGGACTTAGCCAAATTTGGAGACTGCAGTGAAGAAAATGGAAATAGTCTGAGCCCAGTGCGGACGCACTGAGGACTTAGCCAATTTTCTGAAGTCCAGTGTAAAAGCTGGAGAGAAAGTTCGAGGCTAATGCGGACGCACTGAGACCCAGTGCGGACGCACTCAGGACTTAACCAAAATTCGGGGCTGAAAGAAAAGCAGTTATTTGGACGCGTCTCAACCTAGTGCGGACGCACTGAGTCCCAGTACGACCCAGTGCACCCGCACTCGCGGCGCCAGATGTGAAATACTATATAAGGAAGGGTCCCCAAGGCACAGGATAACTAACTAACTCATATTTCTGGAAAGAGGTTATTCTTAGACAGAATTTTGAGTGCCTTCTCCCTTCTTTCTCCATTAAAGAATTGAGAGGAGAGATCCATAAGGAAATTGGAGAGGATTTCTCAAGGGTGTGTCTTGTTGCTTTGGAAGACCTAATCCACAACCCAACCACAAAGGCGAGAAGGACTTCTTGCCACTAAAGACTTGTCTCGCGCTCACGGAGACGGCTTGCTCAAGACTTTGGGGTATTCCATGGCAAACGGCATGGAATCAGGTATAATTCCGCACTTAAGATTATGTTTTCGGGTATCTTTGGCATAGGACGGTCCTTAGGTTTAAGGTGGGGATTGTTTCTTCTTCCCCGGGGTGTAAGTGTTTGACCCCTAGATGAGATGTAATTGTTTGATCTCTAGATAAGGCGTAATTGTTTGGCCTTTAAGATTCCCCAACAAGTGGTATCAGAGCCTTCCTATGCCGAAGGATTAGGTCTTTAAGGATCTAGAGAGAATTAGGAATTGATGATTTTTTCGTTGATTTTTTGGTTGATTTTCTTGATCTAAAAAAATTAAGTTTGGAGAGCACAAAAGTTTTAATTGAAATCATGATTGCCTAAAAGTTAAGTTATTAATTTGGCTAGGGTTTGCTCAAAGATTTCCACTGAAGCAAAGCTAGTTATTAATTGATGACCTAATTTAAAACATTTGCGTGTGTGGGGTTGTCCAGCTGAAGCAAAGCCTTATAGGCCGCATGAAAAGAAACTGGATGAAAGAACTGTTAGTTGTTATTTTATTGGGTATCCCGAGCGATCAAGGGGTTATAAGTTTTATAATCCTACAGAACATTCAGTTTTTGAGACGGGAAATGCAAATTTTTTTGAGGATGTTGAGTTTGCGGGGGGAGATACAATAATGGATGAATTCGAAGAGGAGTATGCAAATATTCCCACAGGTGTTGAGAGTTTTGTGGATATTGAACCCATTTTAACTCAAAATACAATTGTCGAAAATCAAACCATTATTGAGGACCAAACTCAACAAGATGAAACAGTACAAAGTGAAATTCCAGAAATTCTGGAGAATGCTGTTGTTGGCCAGATTGTTGTTGACAATAATGCTGGAAACCCTCAAGAAAATTCAGAAGTGCCAATAAGAAGATCCACTAGAGAGAAAAGGTCTGCAATATCTTCGGATTATGTAGTTTACCTTCAAGAGCATGAGTTTGATGTTGGCATGTTAGAAAATGACCCCATAAATTTTCAACAAGCCATGCAAGACTCTAATTCTAGTAAGTGGATTGATGCCATGAATGAGGAAATAAAATCTATGGCTGACAATGACGTTTGGGAAATTGTCCCATTACCTAAAGGAGCGAGACCCATTGGTTCAAAATGGATATTTAAGACCAAGAGGGATTCGAAAGGTAATGTGGAGAAATATAAAGCGCGTCTTGTCGCTAAGGGTTTTACACAAAAAGAAGGCATCGATTATAAAGAGACTTTCTCTCCGGTTTCATTGAAAGACTCTTTAAGGATTATATTGGCATTAGTTGCACATTTCGATTTAGAGCTTCATCAGATGGATGTTAAGACTGCGTTTCTCAATGGTGACATTGAGGAAACAATCTATATGGTGCAACCAGAAAACTATGTGTCGGGAGATGCAAAGTCTATGGTGTGCAAACTTAAGAAATCCATCTATGGGCTAAAACAAGCGTCTCGTCAGTGGTACTACAAATTCCACAATGTGATTATCTCATTTGGTTTTGAGTCAAATCTTGTGGATGAGTGTATATACCTCAAGTTCTGTGGGAGTAAGTTTGTGTTTCTGGTTTTATATGTAGATGACATATTGCTTGCCAGCAATGATATAAATATGTTGCATGAGACTAAGAAATTTCTGATGAAGAATTTTGAGATGAAAGATCTTGGTGATGCATCATTTGTCCTAGGGATTGAAATACTGAGGAATAGAACCCAAGGTATGTTAGGATTATCCCAAAGGAATTATATCGAAAAGGTCCTGAAAAGGTATGGCATGCAAGATAGTAAACCAGGAAATACCCCTGTGGCAAAAGGAGACAAATTTAGTCTCAGCCAATGCCCAAAGAATCCTTTAGAAAAGGAAGTAATGCAAAAGTATCCATATGCCTCAGTTATTGGGAGCATCATGTATGCGCAAGTGTGTACGCGTCCGGATATTGCGTTCATCACTGGCATGTTGGGCCGATACTTATCAAATCCAGGTCTAGATCATTGGAAAGCAGCCAAACGGGTCTTGAGGTACCTGAAGCGAACAAAAGATCACATGCTCACGTATCGGAGATCGGACAAGCTAGAGGTCATTGGGTATACCGACTCTGATTTTGGAGGATGTCAAGATAGCATGAAATCTACATCCGGCTACATTTTCATGTTAGCTGGAGGGGCTATTTCATGGAAGAGTGCTAAACAGTCACTTATAGCATCTTCCACAATGGCCGCAGAATTTGTTGCATGTCATGAGGCATTGAATCATGGTGTATGGCTACGCAATTTTGTCACTAGGCTGCGTATAGTGGAGTCTATTGAGAGGCCACTAAAATTGTATTGTGATAATAATTCAGCCGTACTTTACGCAAATAACAACCGAAGTTCGTCAAAGTCCAAGTACATTGACATCAAGTTCTTAGTTGTAAAAGAGAGAGTGCAGAATGGTCAGTTATCCATAGAACATATAGGGACAGACTCCATGTTAGCGGATCCACTTACTAAAGGATTACCACCCAATAAGTTTGAAGAGCATGTTGCTCATATGGGTGTAATTTCTGTTAGGAAAATTCAGTTTTAGTGGGAGTCTGTTGGTTGTTTATTTTAATGTTCTATTTACTTATTGTAATTTTGGATTTGAAACTTGTAACTGAAAACAAGTTATTTATGTTATATGCATGGTATTGCAAAAGGATTGTTGTATGCATTCTATCTCTAATTTCTTGTTTTGACCTTACAATTGAGTATGTGATTTGCGAATTGTTTAATTGAATTTTGCATTTTACAACAAGTTTATGAAATTTAGTTTCAAGTTTTAAGAAGGAGACCCAGTTAGAAATTGACACAGTAAGATCACAATTGCGTGTAATTTCTATGCTACACATCCACATCATGATTCATGTCATTTGGTTATGTTGGTACTGAGATTATTGATGGTCTAGTCATGACTAATATAAATGTGACGAAAGCCGCTTTAGTCCTTTGCTAATGTAATTGATGGACGGAATTGGTTTGGGAATACATAAAGATGACAGAAAAGTATGTGCGCACATAAGGTTAACAATACATAATTAAAAGGGTATGACATATTGCTCAAGTGGGAGATTGTTGGATCATATATCCAACGTTGAGCATATATGTAATATAATTATGAATTGTATACTGTCAATATGATTGTCACAATTAAAGTGATCTAATATGGAATTAAGACATTAGACAATCTATGTATTCAATAGGATGTGGTCCATAAATGTGTAGAACAATTTTAGGCAAAGATCAAATCATTGATGGACTGATTCTGAGATTTGCAAATACAGAAAACTGCTTTCAGAAACCTGAGTGCGGACGCACTGAGCCACAGTGCGGACGCACTCAGTACTTAGCCAATTTTTGGGACCTATAGTGCAGAAACTGGAAAAGTCCGAGCGCAGTGCGGACGCACTGAGCCCCAGTGCGGACGCACTCGGGACTTAGCCAAATTTGGAGACTGCAGTGAAGAAAATGGAAATAGTCTGAGCCCAGTGCGGACGCACTGAGGACTTAGCCAATTTTCTGAAGTCCAGTGTAAAAGCTGGAGAGAAAGTCCGAGGCTAATGCGGACGCACTGAGACCCAGTGCGGACGCACTCAGGACTTAACCAAAATTCGGGGCTGAAAGAAAAGCAGTTATTTGGACGCGTCTCAACCTAGTGCGGACGCACTGAGTCCCAGTGCGACCCAGTGCACCCGCACTCGCGGCGCCAGATGTGAAATACTATATAAGGAAGGGTCCCCAAGGCACAGGATAACTAACTAACTCATATTTCTGGAAAGAGGTTATTCTTAGACAGAATTTTGAGTGCCTTCTCCCTTCTTTCTCCATTAAAGAATTGAGAGGAGAGATCCATAAGGAAATTGGAGAGGATTTCTCAAGGGTGTGTCTTGTTGCTTTGGAAGACCTAATCCACAACCCAACCACAAAGGCGAGAAGGACTTCTTGCCACTAAAGACTTGTCTCGCGCTCACGGAGACGGCTTGCTCAAGACTTTGGGGTATTCCATGGCAAACGGCATGGAATCAGGTATAATTCCGCACTTAAGATTATGTTTTCGGGTATCTTTGGCATAGGACGGTCCTTAGGTTTAAGGTGGGGATTGTTTCTTCTTCCCCGGGGTGTAAGTGTTTGACCCCTAGATGAGATGTAATTGTTTGATCTCTAGATAAGGCGTAATTGTTTGGCCTTTAAGATTCCCCAACATCTAACCGAATAATTTTCATGTGGTAACTAAATGTGATTGGCATAACCGGTTATTTATTTATTTACTTTGGTGTTGGTCAATTAATCCAGAAAGCACTGGCAGACAAAATTTCAAACAATTGATTATTTTCTGTAGGACAAAAGCCTCCTATATATCGACGAACAAATCGAACTATCGTTGTTCTCGCAGGACAGGATACCATGCGGCGGCACAGCTCAGTGAAACTCCTCGTCATTGCCATCATTCGCTATTCTTTTTTTTTTTTTTATGGTTAACGGAAATTCGGTATATTAATTAAGAAAAGGAATAATTACAGAATTTTGCATGTTGCGCTGTTCTACCTTTATATTTACACACGTAGAGCCCACAGTGCCTCTAATTGAATTTAAACTGGACTATATGCTAATTGGGCTGTTCTAACTCTATCATTCGCTATTCTTGCGTGAAAGATGATGACTTCATCAACATATATGGTATATATGCTAATTGGGAAATAAATCCGCTGTTATTCAAACGAAATAACTTGAACCTGTTATTTTGATCCCAACTGTTAATTTTCGTTGAGATTTATACGTTAAAAAGTTTCTTCATTAAAATTCACACATGAAAAAATTTAAACAGTTGGAATCGGAATAACAGTGTTATGTTTTTCCTTTGGAATAACATCATATTTATTTCCGCTTACTGAAAGAACAGAGTGTTTCCATTAATGGCGTCGAGTTTCGGCTCTTTACATTGTCTGCCTTATTGAATGTGGTTTTTTGAAGATAGATTGAATCTGAATTAAGGATTTAGACCACAAGCAACTCTTCCATACATGTTACAGTGATGGCGATGCTAATTAGGATATGCTTTGTTTGAGTGGTAATGAGAAATTTCTTCTACTACTTGAAAATGACAAGTTAATTAGAAGCTAGATTATATGAGGGGCGGAGTCAGACTTTCAAACTATGTGGGTCAAACGTAAATGTAGATCAATCATATATAATTTTCATACTAAGAATGGAGATTAATTTTATGTATTTGTGACATTTTACTATAAATTATATGAAAAATTATATATAAATACAAAAAAAATTTAAAAAAATAAGAATCAATTGATCCCTATTCATTGAATCTACATCCGCCTGTGGATCAAATTGCATGCATGATATAAATGGTTACTCAAGTGCAACTCTTTCTTCTTTCGTAATTTAAAAAAAAAAAAAAATTCAAGTTATATTTATTCACGCTGACTTGGCACATCCTCGTTAAACACGTGTCCAGAGCTCCTACTGGATAACTGGAAAGGGGCTGATGAAGCATCCCCCTTCCACATATTTTTTTTGTATAAGTGACTCACCACTTTCTTATATGTTTCATGAAATATTCTCAAAGAAATTAATCTAGATTATAGAAACACGTGTACTATTTTGGCAATAATTTTCTTTATAGAAACTTTGATATCCTTTAGAAAATTAAATTAGGATTGAAAGTAACGATTTAATTAATTATTCATCTAAGAAGATTCTGATTTAATTATGTATCTAGAAAAACTTGAGGCTACAGTGAATGAGGAGAGAGGGAAGAAAAGTTTGAAATGTGCCAAGGTCTTGGCCAACACAAATCAAATGGCTTCTTTTAATTAGTTTTGGGTACGCAAAAGCAGAAGAACTCTGCTCCATTCTTTTTGAAAATAGAGGACGTCATTTTTCTTCAAATTCTCCCTTTTCCTTTTCTTTTTCCTTGTGATGAAGTTTATTGGTCTGAATTACCTTTAATAATTACCTTTAAAGGTGAAATGAATAATTACCTTTAATAATTACTATTCATTTTTACTATTCATTTCACCTTTAATAGTGAAATGAATAATGAATAGTGAAATAAATAGTGAATGATTCATTGGCAAAGAGACGGAGTCCGAGGAATAGAAGGAAGGTTCAGTCTTTTGATAACTCCTAAGAGTCGAGGAAGAAGAAAAAGAAGAATGGAGTTGATACCAGTATGGCCGGTACGAGTATCGTGTCTCCTGCTGCAGTTTCAACTTGGGATGCATATGTTCCTTCGATGGAATTGAAAAAAATGCATATGTTCCTTCTATGGAATCAAACAAATTCATATGTTCCTTCTATGAAATCGAAAAATCTACATGTTCCTTCTATGGAATCGAAAAAATCCATATGTTCCTTCTAAGGAATCGAAAAAATACATATGAATTTTTTCAACTAGAATAAGGTGAAACTTTGCAGTGTTGACAGATGTAAATTTTAGTATTCAACACTGCAGTGCCACATATACATACCAAAATGTATTCATCTCATATCCATTGATAGTGGGGGGTTTGACCGTACTTGATCAATTAATACAAATTAAATAGTTCCAATCGGATATCAAACCGAATTTGATCTAATGTCCATCGGACCGCTGTAATTTTCTTGAAGAAAGGCCCTAATAACCTAGGGTGGGGGGGGGGGGGGGGTGTGGTGATATTTAATATGTTAGAATTAAATCCTCCCTATTTCTAGAATGGAAGGATGTTAGGAGAACCGTGTGAGTCATGCTGGGCAATTAAGAGGGGCCAATGGCAGAGATGCACATGGTGATATATATATATATATATATTTCAGATATTTAAAATAACGACAAGGCAAGAAAAACAAAAATAAATGGCATACAGGTTATATATAGTCCGTATGTCGCAAGTTATTACAAGTGGAGCATTAATTAATTATCTTCAAATTAGACCATTAATGAGGAGGTTATTGTCCGTCATTATCTGAACAGTAGATTAGATTATGTTGACGCCATCCTGTCACATGAGGAGGTCAATTGGTCGACAAAAATTAATTGTCAACAGCATCATCAAAACCAATTAATAAAATTAGATGAAGAAACAAGTTAATTTTGTAGCATATAAAAACAGGTGATCTCTCCCCACGCTGGTCACAGTACCAAATACAAAGTTTATTACTAAAGTCAGATACATCTCCGTTTTGGAAATTTTTGGACTACATCCAAAATGGATTAATTAGTTAGTTTAAATCAGTGTTCTAAATAGCGCGCTATAGCAGCGCTATAGCGCCGCTATAGCGTTTTTGGACCCTAAACGCTAAGCTATGGCATGAAAATAAGCTAATTGCGCTACGGCCGCTATAGCGCATAGCGTGTAGCGCGCTATTTGCGCGCTATCCATATTGGACTTTTTTAGACAATTTATATGGGCTTAAATAAAGATCCATAAAATTTATTTTGTATAGAAAAAAAAAAATAGAATGAATCATGATACTTCAGATATTTTGTATAGAAAAAGATCGATAGTTTATGATATTATTATGGATATTTTGAACCATGGACTTTTGTACTAGTTCAATATGAATATTATAAGTTCTTAATTAATTTGGTGTTATTTATTGTTCTATGAAACTTTAAATAATGTTAATATATAGTACAAATATATAATATAATTTTTGTAAAAAAAAAACGCTATTTGGAATAGCTTCCGCTATAGCTTTTTTTGTAGCCTTCCCGCTATGACGCTATAAACGCTATTTAAAACATTGGTTTAAATATAAGTTACAACACACAAATAATATGATGAGCAGAGATTCAATCACATTATTTTATGATGACACATCTTAGTATTATATACTTATAAGTTACTTTTTGCAATTTCAAAGTCCAAACAATCGATCCGAACCGTTCAACATAATCTACATATTAAAATTTGCTTGGAGACCCAATTTTACATTTTTTGAAAATTTTGTAATATTTATTAAGATGTGTACAAAATTATTATTTTCAGACAATTTTTTATCATTGAAAATAACAATTTTAAAAAATTCTAAAAAAATTAAAAATAAGTTTAAAAAAATATAAATTTTGGTCTCCAAGTTACATTTTAATATGAAAATATGTTGAATGGTTTAAATTTTAAAATCGCAAATATAACTTGTAAAAATATGGTGTCAAGATATGTTATCATAAAATGATGTAATTGATCTCTCCTCAAATAATATAGTTCAAAAACATAAATAACATAGTTGCAAATTCGAAATGAGGAAATATATAATTCAACGAGCTAGGTTCAAAACATAAAATATGATGTAATTTGAAACAGCTGTCTCGCTTTCAGTTACTACTACTTTTGCATGCTTGGGTCCTTATTTGCATGCTTTGACACTAATTTTTGGGTTTCTAACTAATTGCTCTGGCACACTTATCTGATCATCTCTGTGTTTTGTGCTCGCTTGTAATATATGATAGAGCTCTGCGTACCCAACCTTTTCAATTTCATAAATGAAACTCTTGGCCGTCACTGCCAACCTATTTCAGAAATAAAAATAAAATGGGAGAAATTCTTATATACTTTTATAAGATCTTGAAATAATTATTTCTCTCTCTAAAACTTTATAATATAATATTTGCTTTTTTAAAACGCAAGAACTCACATATTTATCATTCTAAAAATCTAAAATTATATTGCCCCTAAATATTTTAATTAAAGTGATACTTATGGGGAAAATTTTATAGCAAAGTTATCAAAATAATATTCAAACTAGCCGTTGGTCTTTCATTTAAATTGACCAACTTATCCATCAAAAAATTGACAGTTCTAATACTCTTGGAGCCCAATCCTTGTTTTAATAATTAATAATTAATTTAATGTCCGATAGGCATGTTTTTGGGTTGGGCTTTTTTATTCGTTTATAAAACTATATTGGGCCATATATTTTTTGTATTTATTTGTACAATGTTTAAAGTTTATATATGTTCAAACTTGACAATAAGAAATCCTATGTGGCAATTTTTTATTTTGCTTAAATTAAATTGCATATCTATATGCATTGGTTGACTATCATCTGATGACAAGAATAATTTCCCAGCCGAAATAATCAAAGAAATGAACAATATAATTCGATTGAGCAAGTATAATAACAAATGGAAAACCAAATAATTCAGAGGTGATTTTTTAAATCTGCTTATTTTCCATTATTAGAAATAAACCAAAAAATGCAGTAGTTGTACGCTTTTACAGGAAAATAAATTTAGTTTAGTATACATTAAGAAAACAGAACAATGAGATATTAGAAAAAAGAATTCACGCATGCAACTAATTAAGACAACTAGCAAATCTTAATTTCCATATCCTATGTTATTTTTTTGCAATCGTTTTTTTTTAATTCGTCCTGACATAATATTATTTTGGACCGATTTGTAATGTTACTGTTGAAGATAGTACATAGCATAATCCGGAAAATATATTTTTACAGATTTTTCCTCTTTTTTTCTTTCTTTTCATCTATTACTTTATTTGGCTACAGGGCCATTAGTTTTTTTTTTCTTTTCCCATTTTTAGCTTAATTACCAACAGTAAACTAAAGTCCCGTATATCTTGTATAATAAGAGCGATGTATGTATTATAAAGATTATCATAAATATTAAATAAAGCAAATAACAAATTCAATTAAGTAAATTTATTAGTTACCATTTGACATGTCTTAATCTTATCACGACTTTTGTGTCCTGTTGATTGATAACAATCTACTTCTTGCACAATGACGAAGTCAACAAATTAGCTTAATTATTAGCCCTTTTTTTTTTTTCATTACAATTTACAAGCCCACGTGCCTTTTCCTTTTTTTTTATTGAAAACGACTGAGCAAATTATGTACTGACTACTGACAAATTTGTCATCGAGCAAAGGTCTTTCATGGTTCACATGAACTTGGGGAAATATTATTTTTGACATACAAAATACAATGCACTTAGAGCAGGAACGAGGGTGTTTCTGAGTATTTTTGTGAACTCAACTTTAAAATTTATTGGATTGATTTCAAATGACGAATTTGAACTGTTAAAATCCGCCTATCTTACGAGTGATGTGTCTAACTATGAAAATTTTAAATTTTCGAATTAATTTTGTATAGAGTAAAGTTGTCAAAATACGTTAAAAAATTAATTTATTAAAATTAATTTATAAACTTTCTAATTTTGACCACTTGACTTTATACAAAATTTATTCAAAATTTAGACGCATCACCCGTAAGGTACGTAGGCGGATTTTAATGGTTCAGATTCGTCATTTGAAGCCAATCCGATAGATTTTAGAGTGAAGTTCACAAAGAGACTTGGTGAACTTAGGAACATCCTAATTCTAGCTACTCATGCATTTAAATCTTCTTCGATCGTTTTATTTCAAATATAATGTAACCACGCAATTATTTTTGACGATGTAAAATTTGCTACTGAGAAATTTAGGGAGGTTCTTTTTGTTTTTGGCGACTTTTGAGGAATTTGAATGATTGGAGATTTGGAGAAGAGGACACTTGGGTTACATCATTATTTTTACTACAGCATGTTTTAATGGATTCTAAAGTTTTTAAAACCTCCAATGCATTGATTGCCTATAAAGTATATACAGGGTTATCAAGCCTTAATTTGTTTAAAAAGAAAAAAAAAAATGCCTACAAACCCTACAATAAGTTAATCCGAAAAAAATATAATCTACTCTCATCTAGCTAGATTGATGTTTCAGTGGTTCCAAAGATTATATAAGAAATAAAAAACGGTGGTGCTGTTTAATTAGTGGTAGATAATTAATAAGATGTTATCACTAAAAGAAAATGATATTCACTGTGAGGGAAAATATAACTAATATTTTAAACAGAAACAATTTTTTTTTTTTGTATGCCTGTATCCGCGCCTTTCACACAAAAATCATAATTTAATACAAATTAAGAAACTAATTAATAAATAATGCCTAGATCTTTGACATTGTCATCCATCGATAAACCCCGTCATCCTCCAAACAGCACTCCGTAGCCGTTGAAGATCACGGCCTTTCAGCTAGCGTTCTACCTTGACCGCTACAAAGCGAAAATGCCATTCTGCTTGTATTGTTCCTGCGGGCCACCAGAACATGTGGCTGCACCAGCCCGCTGAACTCTTCCTCCTCATTGCACCAACCATGCACCATCATCACCAGAAAACTCGGCACTTGAATTAGAGGCGCTACTTGGTATGGCAATTGGTGAGGAGGGAATGCTGTCGTTGGCTTGACGATGTGAACCTCTAGCACTAATTTGATATGTGTCGTCGGAATCACTTGTATCAGCATAAAGGTTTTCTTGCCACATGACTTCTGATTCAGGAAGCTCTTCCATGTTAAGAAATGCTAATGTGAGGATAAATATTTACTGCTGCTCGTTTCGGGAAAAAAAAGGTCCAGTACTACTTGTACTGGATTTATAGAAGAGATCGATAGAGCAAGCTAGCTAGGACAACGGAAGATGCTGTAACAAAACTAATTATGCAAGGAATATTCCTGCTAGCGTGGCATGATTTTTGACAAACCATGCACGTACGTGTACATTAATTGGCAGCCAAGGCTATATATTGGAATTGGAGGAATATTTAATGGAGGGGGAGCAACACCTTAGACACTTTCCTCATTAAACATTTTATAATAATATAATATATCATATATATGACATAATTAACAAGCTTCTGTTTCTTGTTTTGCTTAATTTGCCAACTCACCTTTTGAAATTCTTAGATTGCATATATACATGTGAACACGTAGCTAGATTGTATGGTCTATATTTCAACACAAAGTTTGGGTTTCTTCACACGAAAGTTGTTATCTAAGTAGTATTGTTAATTTGATTAATTATTAAGTTCACAAGTTGATGATATTAATTATCTAAAATTTAAAAAGAAAATGAGGCCAAGAGATATAACAGGTGTCAGGGAAAGGAGACATGCCAAGGTCTCAAGTCATTGGCCGTTTGCACATATGCGGCAAAACCTCACTAAGCTTTCAGATGTACTTAGTGTTCACAATTCATGATAGAAATGGAGGGCTCCGTTTTCCTTCAACATTTAACCACACTCATATATATAAGAGGTATAAGATATGCATTTGGAACATTTTCATTTTTACATGTTTAGCAAGAAGCCAATAACCATCTGTATTTTCCACCTAGATTAATTGTGAAATTGTATTTAGTACGGTTTAGAAATCATGGATGTGTCCTTTTTTTGGTAATAATTGAGATTATCCTTTTTAACGGGAATTTTATATATGCTACTACGAATAATTAATTAATTAGTGCGTGGGAAAAGTCAGAACGGATCAAGCATGTATAGGCCGTGTCGCTATATATATATTACTCTATCGATTAGAAGCAACCAACCGTAGAGCACCAGATGGGCAATTTAATTAACACATATCAAATGAAAATAATGAAAACAGAATTATTGGAGATGTCAAAAGAGACGCCAGAGGTGTATGACAAGGCATAAAGGTTTCTTTCAAGGGAAAGCAGATAAACCAAACCAGGGAAGAACAAATAATTGGGACACTTAATTTTAAAGGCACCACATTTTGTTTTCACTGCAATAATTTTGCTTCAATACTAGCAACTAATTAATATTGTACGGTTGGTATATATCGAGTTGATATAAGAATAAAATTTAATTAGTAAGTTTCGACCTCTTAACAGCTCAAGCCTTTTGTTATCGGGCTTTGATGTACTTTGCACAAATTAAAACAATGTTTTTTGAAAGAAACCTCGTTTTTTTTTTTCTGGCTTCTGATCCGTTTTGTTATATATATAGGTGCAATTTGGCTTTAGATTGGTATAAAATTATCGTTTTTTATAAGATTCTGAGTCATTCACTCCTTTGAACTAATTAAACTAATTAGATGAAGATTATAAAGACGTAAAAAACGATACACGTGAACTAATTAAGGGGTTTAATTTACAGACATAATTCTTTTGGCAATATTTTTTTAATACAAACTTTATTTATATCCTTTAGAAAATAAAATAAGGTTTCTTGAAAATAACGATTTAATCATTTATCTAGGAAGATTCTGATTTAATTAATGTCTCTAGAAGAAAAATAAGGTTACAATGAATGGGGATTAAGGAACGGGAAGTTTGAAATGTGCCAATTCCTTGGCCAACACAAATCAAATGGCTTCTTTTAGTTGCGCAACAGCACAAAAACTCAGCTCCATTTCTTCTCCAAATGGAGGATGCCATTTTACTATAAATTCTCATCCCCTTGAAGAAAGACCATTTGAAAAGTTCTTTAATCTATTACAATTCATCTACATTTTTATTATGTTAGAGAACATCATATAAGTTGTATGGATATGGTAGGAGAATCGTGTGTCATGCTTGCCAATTAGGGGGGGACCAATGGAGGAGATACACATGGGGATACAATTAATTAAGATATTTTGAAATAATGACAAGGCAAGCTAGAAAAGCAAAAGTGCAAGACATATATGTCACGATTGGTTGCGGAGTAAAGATAATGAAGATTAAATTGCTTACTCTATCTTACTCTACATATTTTATATCTCGTTGGATACGTAGTTTAATTCATGGCTTAAATTAATTCACCTAGAAGAGTAAGATGTTGAAAAATGAGCATCTGCCTATGACAGTGGGTCTTACAAGTAGAATAAGTTAATTCACCTGTAGAGGTAAAGTAACTTAATCCGGATTAACTTATCTCTTATTTCATCTTACTCCTCTTATTTCATTTCGTATTTAACTACTTAAGTGTGGAGTAAGAAGTTTACTCCACCTCTAATCCACAACCAAACATGACATGGCCATAGGTAGTTAGTCCCAAGAAGGATACTTAAAAGCATTGGAGACCTACCTGTAATTTTATTGTGGGACCCACTTTATTGCTACATAAGTTAAGCTTATTAGAAAAAAAATATTACAAGTGTCAGCATTATCTTCAACCTTAAGTAGCCATTTGTGAATTGTGAGGAGGTTATTGTCATTATCTGAACAGTAGATTAGATGATGTTGACGCCATGGTGGGGTGGGGAGAAAAAATTGTGAACAGCCTATATCATCAAAGCAATGTAATAAAATAAGATGAAATTTGTTTTGTAGCATCAAAACAAATGATCTCTCCCCACGCTGCCACGCTGCCACGCTGCCACCCTGGTGAGTGGTGACAGTACCAACTACCAAATAGGGAACGTTTAGTAAAGAAGCCACAGACATCTCCGTTTTGGAAATTTCATTTTGGGACAACATATAGATGTCATGTATGTACGGATTAATTAATTAGTTCAAATAGAATTGATAAAATTTATAAACTTTCCATATAGTTCTGATATTAATTTATTAAGTTGGTTAAATTTACTAATTCATATACTTTATTATTTAGAAATTTCGAAAATAAATTATTCAAACTTAACACGTAAACAGGAGCACAAAAGGAGACGCAAAGGGGGGAGGGGGAGAATGACATGGCATTAAGGTCCCTCTCAAGAAAAAGTGCGACACCGAAATCAAACAAAGCCAAAAGCCAAAGGGATAACTTGAGTACAAATAATTAACTTCTGAATAATCATCTACCGGTTTTGTCCCCACTGTCTTAACATTACATATTAGTTCTCAATGCACATTTAAATTACTAGCTGACTTTGCCATAATTTTCATAACATGTGTATGCAATAAATAAATTAAAAATTTATTGCATTTCAACTTTTGAATTTCAATTTTTTTTTTTAATTTTTAAGTTAATTTGTTGATGTAATTATTAAGTTCGGAGAATTTTTTAGGCTTTCACTTAATTTCACTTATTGTTCTGCGATATTTTATCTAATTTATTGAGAACAAATTTTACATTAGTTATGAAACAAACAGCAAACTGAATTAGGATTTAAACATAAATATAGGTAACATAACGAACAGATAGCATGATGCCATTTCAGGTAGGAATTTAGAAAACAACCATGATGAAGAAAGGTGTTTTTTTTTTTATTGATAAAGATGCAATCTATTTTGAGTAAAAATTAGAGGTAAAACTACTTAACTATTTAATATCTACAACAAAAATTTCTTTTTAAATTTTGAATCTGCAACTTTTTACATTAAAAGCATTACTTTTGTCATTAACTTAAAAGGCTGGTTTTTGATAAGGATACAATTTTATGTTTGACTTTTTATAATTACACATAGTACAGAAATAAAATAAATAAATAAAGCACAAACCAAATTAAGATAAATCCTCATTATTCAAACCAAAGACTAACCAAGTTAAGACACCCTAAAAGTAACTCAATTTTTGAGTTTAGACGTGTCCGGTGTCTATTAGGGATGAAGGATCTAGGTCCTTTAAGATTCGTGTTAGAGTATCTCAAACGGTCTGGATCAAAACTCAAAAATTGAATTATTTCCTGGGATCCGAATTCCTTTTTTCTAGCTAGGTAAGCCTACACTCTATGACCCAATCATTACTTGTTTGCCTTTCCTTGTAAGATTATATATCATGGAAAGCCTATCTTGTTGCCTACAAGAAAGCTAGATATATAACTACTAATAAAGACTTGGTCTTCTTTTTTTTTATTTTTTTGGAAACATAATTAATTAAGACTTTGTTTATTCTCATACACAATAAATATTTTCTTACTACCAAAGCATACCACAAAAGCTTTATCCCTGTTTACTCTATAAGTTCCAGAAAGTATTTTAATTAGCAGCAAGATCTGAAAATCACAGGGACAAAATTAAAAAGGCAAGAAAGAAAATCTCTATTTCAAATATTTGAAATCAGATGGCACTCTATTTCCATAGCAAATGGCCTATGATTCTTTACATTGTCAAATTTAACTTCCGGCGGCTACAAAAGCCACCTATCAATAAACATAAATCATCATTGGCTAATAAAACAATAAATTAAACTTAGAAAATAAATTCTCTAGCTATTAATTAATGTGTCATCCATCTACAAAACCAGTCATCCTCCAAACTGCATTTCGAATGTGCCTAAGCTCACGGCCTCTTAGCGTTCGGCCTTGACCGCTACGGAGTGAAGTTGCCATTTCGCCATCATTGCTCTTTCGGGACACCATAACATGAGGCGGCACCAACTCGGTGCACTCTTCCTCATAGCGCCACTTTGTACTCTCACGTGAAAAATGATGATGATCTGATGGACTACATGGTATGGTGATCGGAGATGAAGGAGGGCTTTCGCTATTATGTTGCGTGTCTTGGCTGCGTCGATTAGCAAAGTTCGATATCGTTTCTTCAGAAAAGGATGAATTTGAAGAGATGGTCTCAGGCCACAAAACTTCAGCTTCAAGGAATTCTTCCATTTTGTGGGAAATAGATATTGCTAAACTGGGATTGCTTTTTTTGAGTGCTAATGAGAAATTAATTGCTTCTGCTATTTGAAAAACAAGAACTTGGAGTTGGGGCTAATTTATAGAAGAGAAGAGTGCGCAAAGAGGAAACCAAGGAATAACCATGCTGGCGTGGCATGTCCTTGACCAACCACGTATACCAATAAACTGCTTCTATTGGAGAGGTAATTAAGGTAATACTGATGAGGAAGCATTCTCCTTCCACACGTATTTTCCTCATATAAGTGGAAGTAATTATTTTATATGAAATCAATTTAGATGGCAACCACGTACATATTTGGAAAAATAATTTTATAATAAGTTTAAGAACCTTCATACAATACTTTGGGGTCTTGAAGTTAACGACCATCTTTTATTCAACTACCCGACATTTTTGTTAATATCCAAATTAAAAAGAAAACTATCAATTGTATCTAGCAAAACCGGTTATTTTTTTATCAGTTGGAATAAAAATTCTGACCGGCCAATCAGGATCTTATTCTTTTGAAATATTTGTTAGATTACTTCTTTTGATGTATAATTAGCATAGTTATACTAAAATACGCTAAATTACTATAATTATGTTAAATTACGCTATATTATGCTAATTACGCTAAACTTTGAGCTTGATCAGTAATGCACTAGAGGTAGAGTAGGTTAGATAGCTATCATATTCAATTTAGATTTTATGGGTAGCGCTTTCGTGCGATCCGTTTCAATACGCGTACGTGTTGCTTTAATATCCGTGTGTGCTCTCTTCAATATTTGTACGGATTAAACGGGCATGCATCTTGAAGCAGATTGGACGGAAGCGTTGCTTATCAAACTCAAATTTGAATCCAATAGATATGAGACCTACATTTTACCAATGCACTGTTCGAATCCAAACTTGTAATATATGAGATTTTTTTAATGATCCATGCATGCTAAAATCTATAAATTAAGAACGGAGCGGATTCAAATTAATTAAAACAATTGGGTTCCCTGAATTAATTACACGTGATATATATGCATGAATTATGATTCTTTGGGGTTTTCTTAATTTTGCCAGAGCCAGTAATTAATTTATTTTGGGTATTTAAAGTGAGAAAGGAGAAGCGTGTAATGCATGCTCATTAATTAATGGCGACCAATCACAGAGATCCACAGATACGTTGGAGAATGGGGACTTGGGGTTTTATTTAAGATATTTTAAAATAACGACAAGGTTAGAAAAGCGCGTAATAAGGACCCAAGAAGCTATGACAAATGACAAGGCTTAAAGTAATTAATTCTCAAGCTAGAGAAAGCCAATGAAAGCTGTGGTGAACGAATCATTGGGGAACTGTTAATTATTAGTCCATATGTGCATGTGGGACCCACTTATTTTGTTCTGATATTAGGCTTATCCAAAATCATAAGTTCAAGATTTTCTGTGGCCGGGTTAGTTGTTGTACATTAATTATCTATCCAATCTGCACTCTGTAAAGCTAGCTGAGACCCTGATGAGTGCATGTTATGGTTGGTCCATGGATTGTAAACGAGACCAGTCAACTTGATCAAGTTCAAATTCAGCTCATGTCAGAACAAGCTGGACTGAATTGAGTTGAGCTTGACTTTAATCCAGTCAAGCCTGTTCGTTCGTGCTGTAAGCCAGATATGCATACATAAATTTTTTTTATATCAATTTGATATTGTGAGCTGCGCACGAATTGAAAAAAAAAATTTCTTCTTATGACAAGTTTTATATAGTGAGGAGATAGAAAAAACTTGATGATCTTTTCTTGCAACAAATTAAGAAACGAGCTGAGCTAACACGAACAAAGTTAACTCAAGTTCGAACTCGCTCATGATGAGCTGAGTCAAAATCGAACAAGCTATTTATAATTTTTTTTCAGAATCAATCTCGAGCGCGCCGCAAACTACTAATTTTTTTTTTTAATCCGTCCATTGGTTTAGAAAAGTTGTCAGAGCTTCAATATCATTTGAACTACCAATATAATTAAATGAGATCAACAAAATATATTATACATTTACTGCAAACAAAAACAAATATTGATAAGAAGAAATAGAGACCAGATAATTAGTTCCAAGATAGAGATGGCTCGATTCTAGTATAGCTAAATTCAAACCCAACACTATAGTGTCCTTTTGAGTTTGAAAATAAAAAAAATTAATTACTATATTATTACATAATATAAAATGGAGTTAGCTACTCTACTTATATAAACATGAGAACATATGCTTATAAGTTATTTTTGTGTTTTCATAGTCCAAATAGTCGATGTGAAGCGCTCAACGTGTTCTTCACATGACCAAATTTTACATTTTTTTTGAAATTTTATACTATTTCTTTTAGAATTTTTAAAACAGTATTTCAATATGCTATAAAAATTCTGAAAAATATAAAAAAAATTCTTAAAAAAAATGGTTTTGAAAAATTCTAATAAAATAGTAAAAAATTTCCAAGAAATATAAATTTGATCTCCAAACATATTTTAATATTGAAAAACATGTTGAATTCTTCAGATTGACTATTTAAACTACATACATGATTTATAAACATATGTCTTTAGAGTAGTCAACCCCATATAAATTATATATTTAAATGCTGAATCCTCAAATGAACAGTGTTGGGCCACTAATCTGGGCCGTTCATCAGCAGCCGACCATATGTTTGTTAATAAATTAAAAGTGTCCGATTGCGCTTCCACAATTGGTCCCACTGGGCTTGGGCCAGATTAAGTTTCTTCAGGGCTTAATTAATAGGGGGATGTAGATGTGATTAGACATACATACAATCAGGTCCTATTGTACAAGTATAGAGAGAAATATTTGCAAGATGGCTCTTTCACAGCCTGCTGCTCTTACTTTTTTCAACTTGCTATTGTACTCATCGTTGCCAGATTGACCAATATACTAACGTTGGTACCAAGCACTTTGTTATATCAAATGGATTTTTGTAATTTCGAAATTCAAATAGTATTTAAACATTGATTTTAAAAAATATAAAAAAAATAGTAAAATGTTTTCAAGAAATGAAAAATTTGGTCTCCAAATACATTTTAATATGAAAAACATGTTGAGCACTTCAGATCAATTATTTGAATGTCGAAATCGCAACACCCCATTTGATATACCGAAGTGCTCCGTACCAACGTTGGTATATTAGCCAACCTCCATCATTGCTAGTATCACACCTTCAGATAAAAAATTAAACCTCAATCATAACTAAATTTAAAGATCCTATGGTCACATGTTGTCATTTTTTCCCATAATATGCATATTAGTATTCCGAAAAAAAAAGAATTTTCTGATTCTATTTTACACTGAAAATATCATTTAACTTGAACATGTGAAACAATTATGTATTATAAAGTAATAAATTACATTATATTGATAATAAATAAGAAAATTATATATTATTCAAGTTTGGTCCTCTGTAATTCTAATTTTGGTGAGGTTAAATATCAACGTGATAAACTTAACTCAATTAATATGGAGCTTAAATCTCTAAACTTTGCCACAAAAAAACAAGAGAAATATGGATCACAAAATTGTTAACATAAAAAGAAAAATACATGTTTGATATACAATGGTTATAAGAATGCAATGGAGGTATATGATTGAGAGGGCAAAAAAAAAAAAAAAAAGTAAGAATGCAACTGATACATGTTTTTGTCCTGATATTATTATCTTGATAATCAGGAAAATAATAACTTGCTCTAAATATATGAATAATGATACAACAATACTTGCTATTTAAATTACATGATCTATCTTATTGTAGCAAACAAATATTCAAAAACTCTTGAGGTCATGATCTTCGATCATAATTCTTTTACATTCTTTGTAACTCTTTCATCACTATGTCCGTCTTTCCACTATC